>JAJHSJ010000002.1:84400640-84529857 GCA_021015155.1 Magnolia officinalis | reverse complement strand
TACCGTGGAAGTAATTTTACAGAGGTCACTAAGAAATTGAAAGGAAAAAGGAGTGGACTTGGACAACAATCGATTTTTTATTCTTCAGGTGGGTGATGGGCTAATGGCTGAAAAAAGGCCTATTTACTTGTGAAAAAAATATCATACCGTCAAAATATATTTTTCTTTCAATTCTTATCATTGAAATTTAAGGGTAAAGTCGAGCAAATTTCTCTAATGAAGCCAAAGATTTTTATTTTCAGCATTATTGTAATTGTAATTGATTGAATGAAGTATTGCAAGTGATTGTGATTGTAATTGAATGAATGAATGATTGTAATGGAATGAATGAATGATTATCTAGGTGGTAATTGAATGAACAAATGATTATATATTTTTTATGTACAAAATAGCTACGGATATTGACTGTAGCCGGTATCTGACACCTGTAGCCATTATTAAATTTGGCATATAGCTACGGACTTTAGCTACAAATAATATCTGTAGCTGTTTATGCTTATCGCTATAGATATAATTGTATGGTTATATCCGTAGCTGTTGTAACCTATAACTACGGATTAAATCTGTAGCTATAGGTTCCAGACCTATTGTTATGACACTTACGACTACGGTCGTGCCACGGACTAAAACCGTTTAGCTATAGGTATATGGCTACGGATTTTATCCGTAGCCTTTGCCCGTTTTTCTAGTAGTGTAAGAGATAAAAGCTTGTACTTTGTTTTAATGTTTATTTATTTTTTGATCAAGTTATTTGTTTTTTTATGTTGAATAATTCATGGGTTTTAGTTGAATGAAGAAATATTTTAGTTACTTTAATCTATTATTGACTCCGAGTAGTGTAGATGCTTAGTAAGCTTTTGATATGTTCTTATCTATTTTACAATTATGTGATCTGTAAAATTCATTTATCTATCATCGACTCCGGAATGGTAGATGTTTTGAATTCTTTCGCGATCATTACATTGATGCTTTATGAGGAAACCAATCTGAAGAATATTCAAATTCTGTTTTGATAAAATAAATTATGTTTTAACTGCTCTATTATCCGGCTGGATATGATATGACTTCGATTCTAGTATGTTATCAACTGAATCAAGTAAAGTAATATTAAGATACAAGTAGATCATTGACTCTCTAGTTTTTTTATTTAATTTTTGATAGTTTATCCACAATTGATCTTTTAATCTAGATTTTAGTTAGTAGATTGCGTAGTTCTAGTTCTAATTTACTTCAGAATTCATACAAAGCAAGTCCATATGGGTATGACCATTGGTCTCACCGAGTTATTACTACCTCGCAACCCTGCACTTGGGGTGATAAGCGAAACACATATACATTTATGATGGGAGCCACACTGAATGGTTTGTAAGAATTCTTTAGGGTGGGCCTTATTGATCAATTGTATGGATCTCTCTAAGGGTTGGATAATGTCATCATGCCTACCAGTGGATCCCACTCAGTTGTGATGGTTTGCTTGAAACTCTAAAGCAGAATGTTGTGGCTGAAAGTGTAATCGTACCATTATTAACATGCTTGCGTAGCATGATAAGTAATTTGATATTGCCAGAATATCTATGGGGTGATGTGATAAAAACAACAATTCATATCCTTAATAGAGTCCACATCAAGGATGTAAGTAAAACTCCTTTTGAGTTATAGAATAGGATAAAAACCAAGTCTTGATATCTCCATGTTTGGGGATGCCTTGCTAAGGTTAAAGTTTATAACCCGCCATTAAAGAAAGCTCGATCATAAAACCATAAGCTATTTCTTTATAAAATTCTCGAAAATGTCAAAAGGTCATTTATTTTATTGTCCTTCCAAATCCATTAGGATTATGGAGACTGAGAAGGACAGATTCATTGAGGATACTGAGAATAATGGGAGCACGAATTTGAGGAAGAGCGGGGCTATGATTCCCATCACAGCAACTACGGGTCACGTGGGGACACATCCTGTATTGAGCATGTGTAATTATTGTAGATCACTATGATGAACCTCATATACAACCTACTAATGAAGGAAATAAAGTCACGCTCAAGAGATGAGCCATTAAGAAGATTCGAAAGAGAGATGAGGCCTATGATTCTAGACGATCACATCATTATTATAAGAGTGCTAGTTTGACATAGAGGTAGAAAATGATTCTTAAATTCATTATACAAGCCAAACAAAGTGCTAACCCCTCTCATTGGATTGATGCCATGAAGGATGAGTTGAAATCCATGAAGGACAATGAAGTTTACAATCTTATTGAATTACTCAAAGGAATAAAGGTGATTGGTTGTAAATGAGTATTTAATATAAAAAGGACTCCAAGGGTAATGTCAAAAATATAAAATAGCACTTTTGCCAATGATTTTAACTAACATGAAGGCATTGATTTTAAGGAGATTTTCTCACTAGTGTTTGAGAAAGACTCATTCAGAATCATAATGACTTTTGTGGTCATATGGATTTCAAGTTATATTAGATTGATGTAAAAATTACGATTCTCAATGGAGATCTACATGAGATGTATATATGTTACAACCTGAAAGTTTTGTAGTTGATGGGTTAGAATATATGGTTTGTAAAATCAAGAAACCATCTATGCGTTGAAACATGCATCACGACAATGATATCTGAAGTTTCATAAAGTGATTTCCTCATATAGTTTTGTACAAAACACTGCAGATGGGTGTATCTACGTCAAAGTTAGTGAAAGAGAAGTTTATTATATTAGTTTTGTATGTTAATGACATTTTGTTAGTTAGTAATGACATTAGGATATTGAGTGATATAAGAAATTTCTATTTAAAGGTTTGAGATGAAGGATTTGATGACATCTCTTTATCATCAGCATTGAGATACGTCGTGACAGATCACACGAACTTTTTAGCCTTTCATAGAGGGCCTATATTGATGGGGTACTCAAAAAAGTATGGTATGCAAATTATGCTTCTGAACAATTGTCCATTATAAAGGGTGATAAATTTGGCTAGTTTCAGTGTCCTAAGAATGATTTAGAAAAGAATCGAATGAAAGATTTTCCGAACGCATCAATAGTAGGGAGCATCATGTATGCTCAAGTCTGCATGCAACCCTTTATTGCCTTTATAGTTGAAATATTGGGCATGTATCTCTCTAATCTAAGAATGTAGTATTAGATAGCTGCAAAGAATGTATTGCACTACCTATAAAGGATAAAGGACTTTAAACTCACATATAGAAGGTTTGATCATTTAGAGTTGGTTGAATTCTCAGACGAAAATTATGCTAGCTGCGTTGATGCGAAGAAGTCCCCCTCAGGGTACATCTTCATGATGGTTGGTGGAGTTGTGTCTTGAAAAACTGTGAAACAACCGATAATAACCTTATCTACCATGGATGCTGAGTTTATTATGTGTTATGAAGCATTAAATTAGGCACTGTGGTTACAACGTTTCTTCTCAAGTTTACAGGTATTGGAGTATATCTCGAAACCATTGAGAATCTTTTGTGATAACTCAACCATGGTTTCTTTCTTTAACAACAACAAGCATTCATTAAGATCGAAGCATATCGATGTCAAGTATCATATTATAAAGGAAAGAATTCAGAATCATCTAATGTCTATGGAGTTCATCAGGACTAAGTAAATGATTACGAATTTGCTCACTAAAGTGCTCCCTATCATGCCATTTTAGGAGCATGTAACATCCATGGGAGTCATTGACCCCATAAATATATTCAGTTGGTGGGAGTTGAGCGTATTTTATTTTCATATACATTGAAGAGATTTCATTTATAAAGTTTTGATGATTCTGATATAAATTTGATTTTTTTTATTTTTTATTTTTTTTTTTGCTTTTCTTTATATATGCACAATTTATTTTAATGAAGTGGAACTAAAGTCTTGTCTTGTTGAAGGCATTTGAAAGCTCCTAAACCATTTGAGGATAGTTACATATGATCATATTACGTGTGTGTAATTCTCATATCACATTTTCCGGTCCCTGATCCATGTCGTTAGAGTTGGTAGTATTTGTGATCTTGCTTAGTCTCACTTCACCGAAATTAAATGTTGTGTAAACTACTGTGATCCGATACTACTAGTCTTAATGGACCGGATTGTAAAAGCGTTCCTCGTATTATCCACCAATTATATTAGTTAACCATTTATATAATTTCTTTAAAATTAAAATAGGTTTTCAAAATTAAACCTTAACATTGATCAATGTGGCCCAAGTAAGAGAATGTAAGAATTTTATAAGGTGGGCCTTATTGATCAATGGTTTGGATCACCCTAAGAGTTGGATAATGTGATTGGGCATACTGGTAGATCCCACTCAGTTGTGATTGGTCTAAAAACCATGTATGGAGTTGTGTGTTATAATTATGTTACATGCACAATGTTTTAGATATACTAGGAATCCTAAATTCATGTGGAGCATAAATGGAAGAGTTCCGATGGGTTATAAACTCCTCACCCTCAATAAATATAAAAGTAGGACTGGCTCCGAAGCCTACACATGTTGAAGCTTCTATTCCCATCATGGTGCTTCTTTGAAAGGTGTAATGTGTGGAAGACTACAAATGTCAGTTCTACCGTGATGATGTCACGATCAGAAACGAATTTTGATTAAAATTATCAATCTCCATATTGGATGCACTGCACTGTCTTTTCAATTCCATAAATTACAGTTAACATGGTTTGGATCTCAAGACCATGGCCCCACGCATGTACATATGGACAAGCGGGCCTCCTCAAATTAACATAATCGCTTACTAGTTCTCATTATCTTGGGAACATGTCATGGAGGTTGGAAAGAGAATGAAGGTGGAGTTGAAAAACTTACTCTTTGAAATCGACTTGCACGGAGATAAAGGATGTATGAGCTTGAAAATGAGAATGACTCTTACCTCATTTGGCTGGGGGGCGGCTTGGGTGGAGGTGCGTGGGATCCCTCACTGTGGGGCCACCATGATATATGTGCCTTACATCCATGCCATTGAAAACTCATTTTGGGACATGATTCAAAAAATGAAGTAGATCTAAATCTCGGGTGGACCATAGCATATGAAACCGTTGTAATTGAATATCCACCATTAAAATTTCATGGAGTCCACTGGAATGTTTCTTTTCCATCTAGCCTGTTGATAAATTCACAAGGACGTGGATGAAGAGACCATGGAAATATAATCTTATCCAAAACTTTTGTGGCCTACCAGAAGTTTTTAATGATATATAGTTTACTACTGTGTTTCCTGTACTATGGTCCACCTGAGATTTGGGTCTGCTTCATTTTTGGATCATGCCTAAAAATGAGTTTTCAGTACTAATGGATGGTGTGGTTGTTAGGCGCATACATCACAGCGGGCCCCACAGTCAACGATCCCACCCACGTCGGTGGATCCAGGGATCCACCGCGCTCTTTTTGGCTGATGCTTTGGATGGCAAGGAATTTAATCAACCCCGCACAACTCAAAAGCAGAATACAACCACTGTATGTTTTTCTCTTCACCATTCTTTCATGATGGGGAGAGCACAAGAAAGTCATCACACTGACGTATAACAAGCGGTAATCACCATGTCATATGGACTTAACAGTGGCCATTATTAAGAGTGGATGGGCCCACATGTAGTCATTGGCAGGAACCATCATCATCTTCTTGGCATTACCATAGATGGATTGGATTTACTCCAAAATTATGCCGATTTGCTGATCTTAACCATTATTTGGTGGAATTTGTATGGATAAGTTTGGACGGCTGACTATATATATATATATATATATAGATATATATATATATATATATATATATATATATATATATATATAATATATATATATATATCCGAACCATGGGATTTAATGCTAGAAATTAAATTTGGTGCCTTATAGTCTTTTTTAATAACTCAAAATTTATTGTACCCTGGGACTGAATTGTTTCTTACCAGGAAGGACTTCATTTCACATGTGTACGTGTGTATTAGTAAAATATTTCATTTCTTTACATAATTTTCTCGTGTCTATAATTCATTAGGTTATGATTCAGTTAGATTTGATTTCATATTTATTGTATTATTTTATATTGAAGTCATTCTTTGTGTATATATTTAGGACCTCACATTCAATGAAATACAAATAATTCTTCCATCTCTAATTCTGTCTATAATTTTATTATAATATTTGAGCTTTTGATCAATAGCCCTTGATTGCTCATCATATCCTTGACGAACTCCTTCTCACAATTCGTCCAGGATCTTTTCTTGTCGCAACACATCCTGAATTCTTAAACCATCATTGAATTCCAACATTTTTTGTTTATTTTATTCCCACATCCGGTGAAACCATCCGCTGCCACAACCTTGCACTAGCCGCATCCCGTTGCTAAAACCCATCAGCGTCGCTTCTCCCCAATCTCTGGTAAACCAATCCTCATTGGAAATTGCCAAGAGTGAAGGCCCGTTTGGACTCACCTTTGGAAGCAGCCTTTGACACCTTAATGTTGTTTTGAGCCCAATTCCATTTCGTGTTGTGTATTTGAATATGTTTTTATAAATTCTAGTTTGATCCCCATCTATCAAAATAAGCACTAGAAAGCCCACTTATTGAAAATCAATTAAATTAATTTTGAAAAATGGACCGAAATAAAAATGATGTTTTGATACAACATTCCATGACCACTGCCATTAATGCATTGCATGGAAATACAATTTGTAAGCTCAACTACCACACCTTTATATGATAAAGCTAGTTTTGTGGACAGCGCCTAAACAGGTTTGAATTACACGCCCCCATGCCATGAATTCATCTGAATAGACATGTATACATGGCCCACTCACCTACCAAACGACATGAAAGATGGGTCCGCTCTACCTGCATGAATGCTAATTCCACTGCTCCATCTCAGTCGGATCGAAGACGTTCATCAGATGGTCCCCCAATGAATGTGATCCATCATAAAGATTAGTTGAGACAGTGGCAGGGCCGGTGACGAATGCAAATTAAATATAGACCGTTTGTTGTCATATTTCTCATTCATGCACGTGTAGCTTACCTGACTAATGGACTGCCTTGATTTTTGGGTGAAGAAGCATCATCCACAGAAAACACTCTATGAACATTCCTGATTTGACACACATCTGCCCTGTTGGCATGTGTGGTTCTAACGCAAGGAAGGATGTGAGGTTGAGCACCGTCTTCCTCAAGGGGATAATTATTCTGAATCCTTGGAACTATTTTGTACTCCTCACAAAGACTTCTCAAATCCACAAGGACAAGAACAAGAAAATATAAAATAAATTCTATAAAATTCGAAATTGGTTAATAAATGAAATAAATGAGTTCACAACCCTTTAAATAGGGATACTAAGCAATGAAAGAAATTTCAAAATCAAACTACAACTAAAACTCTTAGAATTCGCAACTTATTGTAAATAATAAACTTATTATTTATAGACCATTGTGATTTCTGCCAGCGCGCAAGGTTTTTGGCCAAAAATAGTAAGTGTCCTATTTGGCTTCACCACAATGTTCTCCTAATCATTTTAAGCACTTTTCATGTTAAAATAGGGAAACAACCGTCAATTTGATGGTATTTCACAAATCTGACTTGCCCAACCTGGCATAGATATGTTGGGTGGATAAAGTAGCTCATCCTACTCCTAAATTATTTTAGGTTCGATAACTCATTCCGGTTTGCGAGATATATCCATTTTAAATTGTGACGGTCTGAATCATCTCCATCTTTGATCAAGCCTTTTCTGGTCTATTTTAGCCATAAAATTATCCGCAACCCACTCTACAATAGGTTCTCTAGTGTTTGAATATGGGTCGTTGTGGTATTAGGAATCATCATTCCGCCGCTCCCAAAGTGTGAATGAATGGGAAAAGATATTCAAGGGGCTTAAGAAACTTAACTTTGAAACGGTAGCATCCTTGTTCAACCAGAGACTGCCACGTGTGGTCCATAAAGGGAAGATTAATCCATCCAAGATGATCTTTGACTTAGTATGATTCCACTATGGGACGATATTTTCTTGCCTCCTATCTTGTACCATACACGTGCCACATGGGATGATCTGAACCCAGCATTCTTGGGGCCCACCGCTAGATGGGAGCAATTGATCTTTTCCCACTGAATGGGAGCAATTGCCTACTTTGCTTTGGACCTAGGTCTGCCCGTGGGGCTGGGCTCAGGCCAGGCCCTTGTGTGACAGGACCTGTAGCCACCTACAAGTAACCGGTTTGGGTCGATACTATTTTTACGATCTTGACTGCATCCGGATACCATTTCTAAAGTGTTCACTCATGCCATGCATGCGGTCGATACCTATTTGTGTCTCAGGGACTCATCCGAGTTGGGTTCGACTACGATGAGTCGACTCGGACTTGAAAGTAGGGGGCCAGGCCAAGCCTACCTGACGCTTAAAACCCAAGGCCTAAGCCTAGCATGAGCCGGGAATGGGCCTAGCACAGTACGCCTAAGCCCTAGTTAAAAGCTCATTTTCTTTTTATGTAGAATTTTCTTCTTTTTCTCTGTAGACACTTGCCATCGAATAGCATCTATGGATACACATGTCTCTCGAATGAACAAGGCTTATGCCCTTTGGTACCCAAAGATAATCCGTAATATAATCGTTCAGCAAAATAAGGATTCGGAGATCTTTTAAGTCAGCTTTAATACTTTTAGTTTCAACATGTGATATTTCTTTTGCATGCTCTTCAATTACTTCATAATAACTTCATGTTTAACCATTCATATAACATTTGTTGATCTTTTGAGTAAAAAATTAATGATTTAGATCATCGTTTGGAGTTTCTAACTTTAATCCTCTCTTGTCACTACAAGCTAGGCAGTCCTTTTTCTTTTTTTCTTTTTTGCATCAAATCTTCAATGAAAACGATATCTTACCTAAGAATTAACTTGTGGGCATTAGTTCCATAACCTGCACCCCTTGTTAATTTATATAATCAAGAAAATACACTTTTAACTTTGCATATCCTATACTTTATAAGAAACTAAACATAAATATCACAACTGAGAGATCAAAGGAACAAATAATTTATAAATTGTTTGAATTAAACATATTTGAGAATTTTATGGTTTAATTCAATAATAGGAGACTGATCGACTGACGTAGGGATGAATGTGATAAGGTCGATCACCGTCTTCCTGAAGGATAACTAGTTCAAATCCATGAAGCTTCTTGTTGGGGATTTTGACCTGCGGAATCACACAGATCTAGATATGGGATCGCAATCCAATGACACCAAGCACACACAAGATAACACAGATTTAACGTGAAAAACCCTCGCGGGAAAAAACCACGGCACAAAGCGACAAATATCCACTATGAAAATAGAAATTACAAAGAGAGAGGACTTACCCGATTCGAACAACCTCGAATCTCACCCTTACTACACCCTTTAGAAATCCTAAAATCCTTTTAGGAACCTTTAGAACTCGTTTAGAAAGCCTTAGAATGCATCACAATCCCGCATACACCCCTTTAAATAAGAATAGAAAGATACAGAATCCGAATAGGAAACAAAATCCACAAAATCTGCGTTTCCGCAATCACATTTGCGGAACTTAACGATGTCATCGAGCCACTCTCGATGACAGCCTCGATATCATCGAAAGGTCTCTTGATGATATCAGAACAGGACCAAAACTGTCCAGCAACCAGGGGTGAAAAATACTGTGAATTATCGATGGCATCGAGACCCTGTTGATATCATCGACAAACCAACAGACAGATTTAAGACATCTGTCGATATCATCTAAAACCCTGTCGATATCATCGATAGACCACCATACAGATTTAAGACATCTGTCCATAACAATTTCCACCATGTCTTCAATCTTCATCTATGTAGCTTCTTGTTCCTTCTCTTATTTCTACACCATATCATAGCTTCTCTTGCACACTCCATCTTTCTTTTATGCCATCACCAAGCACAGAAAAGTTACATAGAACTGAACTTTTTTGTAGGAACGATCTAGGTGAGCATGTCTGCCGCATCAAAATCCACGTGCTCAACCATCTTTGTTCCTGTCTTCTCAAAAAAGAAAGACGTATTCTTCTTACCATCTCACCGCTACCCAATATTGCTTATCGTGGTACTTGCTCACAACACTGATAGCATATGAAATAACCGGTCTAATTCAGACCATGACATACACTGCCAACCGCATTCGAAATAAGGCTTATGAGATATCCTGCTTTTCCTCATCTGTTTTGGGACATGTCCTGAGAAAAACTTAATGAGAGACGCGTACGGAACGGTCTTCGGCTTTACCTGGCCCATCATATCCTTGATCAATACCTACACATAAGGTATTCCTCTCGTGATTACCAAAGCCTACTCATCTTTGAGTCTCAACGCCGAGAACCATCTTTGCAGCCCCCGATCCTTCATCCTAAATGTCCCACTTAACCGAGTCTTCAGTACATTGATTTTAGACATGTCATAATTGACAATCTATATGTCATCAATTCCTGACTCACCATAAAGGAATCAAACCATTGCCTACGCGACAGGTCGAACCACGACCTCCTGCTTCCTTTAACTTCGAACCGCTCTGGTTGCTTCATGTAGATCTGCTTTTCTCTTTCCCTTGCAGAAGTGCAGACTCCACATCCATCCTTCCAGCTCAAGATCACATTGGCCAACTAGCGCCAACCACGGATCTAATAGACACCTGTTATACCGTCGGCGGAATATCTCTGAGAAGTCGATCCCTTCTGTTTGAGCATAACCATTCGCTACCAACCTCGCCTATCTATGTTGTATCCTCCTAAAGATCCACTTGCATCCAACCGTTCTCCGGCCCACTGGAAGCTCCACCTGCTCCCATATGCCGGTCTGGTACAATGAATTCATCACATCGCCCATAGTCACCTTTCACTTTTCAGCACCAGACTCACGTAGAGCCATCTGAATAGAAGATGAATCCCCTACGATATTGGAGTCGTCCATGTACCTCTCCGATATCCTGCGATCATGCCGTGTGATTCTTCTCATAGGTGGCTGATCCACCTGCTCTATATCTCTGTCCGCACATCTCAACCTTCCTGCCCTGCCTGCTCATGTGGCCATGCCAACATGCCACAACATGCAGAGGTGGAATCCGCTACATCCACTGCAGCTCCATCTTTTGAAGTGCTCTCTATCAACCTGTACAAGTTACCGAGTCATTGCGCTTTCATGATTACCCGTGCCCCCTTAGATATCTTAAGAGCACTATCAATACCTATGTACTTGCATCGTTTTGCGTCAAGTACACCAAGAGAAATTAGATTTTACTTCAAATCAGAAACGTGCCTGACATCAATCAAGGTACACTCCACCCTATCAAACATTCTGATGCGCACCGTACCAACAGCCATAATATTACAGGCAAATCAATTGCTCATAAACACTTGTCCATCATCGTACTCGCTATAGCTGGCGAACCAACTCCGATGAGGAGTCATGTGAAAAGATTCCCTTATGTCTAGCATCCACTCGTCCTTACGATCATCATATGACCGCCTGATAGTAGACAGACAAAACATCACCATCACATCCACTCGATCCATCTGACGTGACAGCATTGGCCTCCCTGTACGAACCCTCAGAATCTTTTCTCTTTGATTTAGGATTTTCACAATCCTTCTTCACATGTCCTTCCTTCCCACAATTCCAGCACTTTACCTTTCCTTTGCCCTTTCCCTTTGATTTAGATCTATAACCTGAAGAACCCGAACCTTGTTCAGAATTCCTACCCATTGTAAATAGTGCATTAAAAGATGTTTTCATGTCGCCGTTTAGCTTTCTCATAACCTTCCCTTGAAGGACTGAGATAACGGTGTCGACACTCAGGGTTTTATTCGTGCTGCACAAAGTGTCCTCGAATGACTCATACGACGCCGGAAGAGAATTTAGCAACATACATACATGTTCTTCATCCTTCATCACTTCCTCTGTATCCAGCAATTTACAAACTAATTTATTAAAGTTGCTGATGTGAGCCTCCAAATCTCCACCATCTACCATCTTGAAGTTATACCACTGCCGCTTCAAGTGTAGACGATTTTCGAAGGATTTTTTCGCATAGACATCTTCTAATTTCGCCCATAACTTAGCCGCAGTTTTCTCCCTCATGACATTGTAGAGAACCTCATCCGTGAGACATAAACAGATTGATGATAAAGCTTTCTTATAAAGAGTATTCCAATCATTATCAGTCATAGTAGACTTTCGCTCCTCAAGAGCACCATCTTCGCCTTACTTGATTAAGGAACTCGTCATCTTGATCTTCCATAACTCAAAATTATTTGTCCTTGAGTACTTCTCAATCTCATACCTGGTGCTCGCCATTATTACTAATCCTGCATATTCAAATCTGTGCGCCAACGATTGCTTTGATACCACTTGTTGGGGATTTTGACCTGCGGAATCACACAGATCTAGATCTAGGATAACAATCCAATGACACCAAGCACACACAAGAGAACACAAATTTAACGTGGAAAACCTTTGCGGGAAAAAACCACGGCACAAAGCGATAGATCTCCACTATGAAAATAGAAATTACAAGGACAGAGGACTTACCCGATTCGAACAACCTCGAATCTCACCCTTACTACCCCCTTTAGAAATCCTAAAATCCTTTTAGGAACCCTTAGAACTCCTTTAGAAAGCCTTAGAATGCATCCCAATCCCGCATACACCCCTTTAAATAAGAATAGAAAAAGGTAGAATCCAAATAGGAAACGAAATCCACAAAATCTGCGTTTCCGCAATCGCATCCGCGGAACTTGTCGTTGTCATCGAGCCACTCTCGATGACAGCCTTGATATCATCTGAATGTCTCTCAATGATATCGGAATAGCACCAAAGCTATCCAGCAACCAGGGGTGAAAAATACTGTGAATTATCAATATCATCTAAAACCCTATCGATATCATCTACAGACCAACAGACAGATTTAAGACATTTGTCAATATCATCTAAAACCCTGTCGATATCATCGACAGACCACCAGACAGATTTAAGACATCTATCCATAACACTTCTCTGGACTCCTCACCGAGACTTCTTGAATCCATGAAGAAAAAACAAGAAAATAGAAACAATATTCTAGAAAATTAATTGGTAATTGTTTAATCTGTATGTGTCCCTATTACACCATTACTATAGAAAATAATCAAAATTCGTAATTACCAAAGTAGAAAAATCTCAACTTTAATAAAAATCCTAATTCTAATAAAACTCTTCTAAAACCTAATTTCTAAAAATAAAAATTTCAAATAAAATTTTACTAAAAGAGTCCTAACATGATTACAAATTGTTTTTAAAAAATAAAAAATAAATCTAACACTCTAAAAATAAAAAATATTAAAAATTGAAATTTCTAAAAATAGTAACTTTCCTTAAAATTTGTTATTGAGTTGTAAGTGCGCATTTTCTGATGAAATGGACAGATGCGACCCACTAGAGTGGGTCGGTTCACATCGAATGACTTGTTTCAATAAAGATTGATAGGTTGTTTGCCCTGTAACGATACCCAGATCAAACGTTACGGTCAATTTACGGTCCACCTTCTTTTGTCCTAGCCATGCTAGGAATGTATTAGTGACACGTTCTCCATCAAACCCCTCCACTTGAAAAAAAAAATCTCGTCCTCGAGTTACTCAAGGGACTTATCTTATGATTCTCAAATAGTTTTTTTACGCCGATATTTATTAGCCATTCTCTTGTACTTGGCATTAGGCTCTTGAGTTGACGCAATGCATGTACTCATACTCTCCTTGACTTGGCTAGTTGGATCAGTTCATTCACTTGTGCATCTATTTTGTTGACTTCCTTGATCCATTCAATCATGTATAGAGATTGGTGCCTTTATATTTTTAGTTGTAGCTTTTCTATCATTGTCTTCGACACGATATTCTCATTACTCCTGACGTCGATGATCACATTATAGACCTTTTGGTGTAAAGTGCACCTCATTCGAAAGATGTCGTGCTGTTGTAAATTTATCTCTACTTTTGGCATGCGCAATGGCTTCCTCATGATCAAATTAGTAGCCTGCGATTCACCATCATCGGTTGATAATATGCAGAAATCGGGGTTGTGTCCACTACAGGAAATTACTCTTTTACCGATGACATAATTCGTTGTTATTTTATATTTTTTCGTCAGTAATGATTATTACCGATGGAATCTGTCGTCGGAAAGATCGTCGCAATAAGACTGTGGCTAAAGGCTTTTCCTGACGAAATATGACTTCATCGGTAATGATAAAACAAATAATGACGACTAAAATCGTCGGCACAACATTTTACTTTCGGTAGGAAAAAATAATATATTTCATCGGTAAACACAGCTTATACCGACGAATATCTTCGTTGGTAAAACTGTGGATAGACGACATTACCGACGAGTACGTTTGTCAATAAAACAATAATATCGACGAGTATGTTTGTCGGCATAAGTCCGCTATTACCGACGAATTATTCCATCGATAGATCTCATATATAGGTCGTTGGTCTAAATTTTTGTATTAATTTGTGCCTACGAAATATTTCGTCGGTATAAGTTTTCGACCTACTATTACCAATGAAATATTTCATCGGTAATAGTCTGTTTCTTCCTGGTTTCATTTATTTTCAAAATTCAGGAAAAAATTCCTGATATACACCTGTTACAATATATTTTCATCATATTCACATCTACATCCTTCCAAACACAAACTACATCCATCCAAACACAAATCACATCCATTCATACACAAACAATCCTATCCACATCCACATACAACCCACATTCATCCACGCACAAATACATATAAGTATATAAAACAAATTTTTAAAAAATCATGAAGATGAAGGTAGAGGTGGTGGGGCATTGGTGGCAAAGCGTGCAGCGAAAGCCTAAAACATCTCCTGCATCCGTCGCTCATGCTCTGCCTGCATCTCCTTGATCCTCCTCTCTTGTTCCTTCCGTCGCCTCTCCTCCTCTCTCTGCCTCTGCTCCTCCTCTCTACGCCTCTGCTCCTCCTCCTCCCTCTGCCTCTCCATCTGCTCTTTGATCTCATCGACGACGACCCATAGCTGCTAAACCTCTCACTGTAATATCAGCTCGGTGTAGGGTGCTCTCCTCAGCGACGGATCGGCTGGAGGCAGTTCTAGCGGGTGTCATGAGCTTGGCACCATGGCCAAGCCCACACACATATTCAGAACGGGTGCCAAGCACCTCGCTCAGGATATTTGGCTCACTCCGCTGACTATCGTCGGGAGTGGGCTGACTGCTTATGGTGTCTTTCACTGCCTGTAATGAAAACGTATGAATTTTTATAATGAACGACATTATTATAATTTAATGCAATTAAATTTTACAATGTAAGGATTTTTACCCAATTCTCGCTGGCTCTAGGATGAACCCAAGATCCCATCGCTTGACGACAGTGAGTCCCTCTATAGAGGTCTACTGGTCCATGCTCTTGGCCCGTAACGGAATCTCGTTGCACAATTGAAAGGATAATAGAGTTAATATAAATGCATGGAAAGAATATATCAACTTAATAATCACCAGTAATTTCTTACCATGTCGTAACGATGTCGTACAAATGACTTTGAATCAGTTACATGGTTCACTTGTAACTTTTCCCTATTCGCAGAATTTATTCTTCTCCTCTTCTGAACACATTATTCATAATACATTGTTATTAATTGCGAATCTAATTATTACCCTAAGATATCATAAATATGTAAATATTACCTAAAAAGGCTCAGATGAAAATCTCTCGCAGAGTATCCACCAGTTGTCTATACTCACATGTGGCAATGTGGATAATACGACCTCATCGTGGGTCCTGCATCGCTTGTACCGCTGGTGTAACTCTCCACAATACTCCTTGAACCGCTCCTTGACCATGTCGTCGACGGTATGAGAAATGTAAGAAACACTCAAATCTAAGACAAATGTATCTTGTAGTTTCGTAAATAATAGATTAATGTAATAAACTTATTAAGAAAATAACTTAACCGTAAATGAACTTTCACAAAAGAAAATTTAATTTACTAAAATTTACGTGAAGGCGCTGATGGATAAGCTGCCGCACATCATCTGTCACGTCTGTCCAACAGGGGGTGGTGGCGGGGATCAGAGATCGGCATAGGACATCGACCTCTGATGTAAACAACCTGGTATTATCCCCAATATGTCTAAGGCAGTCCTGTGGGAACTCTACCGTCACCCTACCCTCACATGTAAGTCACTATAAAATTAACCCACGGGTGGGTCCACGTCCTCGTCGGCTGGTCGATAATGCTGTCGCAAAAGAAATATGTAAGTTTAAATATAAATAGAAGTCACTGAATAAATATATGTCTAGACTTACATGCAGTGCCCGGTGTATGCTCAACCGAGGGCTCAGACGTCTGTGATGCAGCATGCGATATCGATGTTGTCTTTATCGCATCACGGGTGGAAGGGGTAGATCCAATACGCGAACGACCTGATCTCCCACATGGTGCCATGAATGAATATGTGCAAACTACGAACTTATAAATTTAAACAATGTCAGTACAAGTGTATGAACATTAATATAATAAATACATTAAAGTTTACAGTGCAAGTGAAATATATTAAAACATTATACAAGTAGTGTTGATAGTAGAATGAATTTGTGCTTATGCTTAGAGAGATCATTAAAATATGATTAGACCATTACACTATAATACAAGCAGAATATAATAAAATCGTAAACATTCTAGTAAAATTTAAAAATTCCATTACACATTGTCATTTTATATTAAATACATGTGTTTCATTGCAATACGAAACAACTTCGAATCAACTATCCGAAGTACTCCCTGCGTAAGTTATCATTGTTGAGGCTCAAATATTACATATCAGACCTCAGTTATTGCCTGGATTTACGAACATGGTACTGTTTAAGGGCCCGATTTAATCGTGTTTGTGATGCAGGGTGTATTTACAAGCTTGGATTGAAATTGGATGTTAAAAGCATGGATTTAATGCTCATGAGTCACCAAGGCAAGGGACGGACCCCAGGGGACTAAGATCGATGGATTTACACGCCAGAGATTCGAGAAAATCGAGAAATTTAAGCTCAAGTGGTCTGAAAGTCAGTCAGAATGTAAGATCACAGGGTTTCCATCATTCATTCGGCTCGAAACTTCATTCATGGCCTGAGGACCATAACTTAACCGTACACGTCAAATTTCACCCATTGGATCCTTGTGGAAGTGGCCCAACGGATATATCAGACCATAAATCCTAAATTTGGGGCCCACCTGATATCTGGATATAGTTCAAATTTGGTCTCAACCCCTTAAATAGGGTGAAAAAATGGATGGACGGAGCGGATATTTCACACGCATCACAGTGGACCCCACGTGCGACATGCGTGTACACAGCACGTCCGCATGCGAGCCGCACCAAACCGGGAATCTCGATCAAAGTCGGTTGACCCGACTCCTTACACAAGAACGGACAGCGTCCTTCGTTGTCCATCCATTTTTTCAGTTGTGAGGCCTACTCATCATCCAGATCAACGATCTGGACCGTCCATTCATCCCGTGGGGCAGCCACAACCCACGCCTAGGTGACGGAATTCCAGAGAACAACAGAGATCGATTTTTAACCATTTAAACGCAGGACGGACAAAGAGAAACAACCAGTGGGCCACACTGAATCCGAGCCAAAACAGTCCATTCCTGAATGGTTTTTCGAGGAGAACGCAATGGATGGAGTGGATTTATCCGTTGAAGCCGATCATGGACCCCACCATGGTCACAACGTAAACTGTTTTGCGCAGCCCTGTTTCTGTGTCTGGTGCTAACTGTTTTTGGAGTAATTGTACGACCTTGATGATGATCGGACGACTGATCTGGACCATCCATCGTGTAGGCCTGTCCAAAACGTCCCAAGGGACGTTGATCATTTAGATGAAATGCAAGGAAGAAGGGAGTTGGGAGGCTCCGATTTTGATTGCGTAATGGTTATACACCCACCGACTTCCAATCTCGCGGATTGCTGTGCGTAAAGAATTCCAGCAAGGTCGGTTCTCCACCGACCTCTCCACCGTCTTACCCTCTTATAAAGAGAGGGGAGAAGCTATTCATTCAGATTGATCCAAGGGCAGCCGTGGAGGCTAGAACGTGGAAGATGAGAGAAGAGAGAGAGAGAGAGAGAGAGAGAGAGAGAGAGAGAGAGAGAGAGAGAGAGAGAGAGAGAGAGAGAGAGAGAGAGAGACCATGGGACAGCTGAAAGTTTTTCTTTTCTTCTCCTTATTTTTCTCTTTCATTCCTTTAATGTTTTTTAAGAGTTTTTAGTCATCATGTCTGTGATAAACTAAGCCTCTTAGCTAGGGCTACGAGGTGAAGCTTGTAGCGTAATTAGGGAGGTGGCTTTGCTTTGATTCATGGTTATTGAACTCTTATGGATTCTAGTTTGATTATTAGAGAATAATTTTAGTCTTTAATGGTTTATCGTGACTCAAATTACAGTAGATCTGCAGTAGCTTTGAGTATGTTCTTTTCATTATGGGATTGTGAACTTAGGAGGCCCTGTTGTTCACCATCGTCTCACGGGCATGGTTGGGTGACAGAATCCTTCCTAACTTTCACAATTCTCCTATGATTGGCCGTGAGATTGGTAAATTATTGTTGTTTGCCATAGTCTCCTGGGCATGTGTCACGCCCCAAACTCGGAAACCGGGCTCACAAAAATCCCGATCGCCGAATCCGGCGCTGACAGCCTCCGTAGAACCCCGTTTTCGGCTCCCAGCGCCCTTTTGCCATGTTGCGATCCTATGATGCTACAAGGAGGATTTTCAACATTAATTTGATTTGTAGTAAGCATAACCAAAGGCATAACCCACAAATAACAACCAAAAACTCCATCACATTTCCACTATGATAAAAAACTTTACAAGTACAATGAGCATAAAAGGAAATACAATGATGATAGACAAAAAGCTCCCAAAATGATATGATCTGCACTCTTGCCTCAGCGCTGCTGCGTCCCAACGTCACCTGCACGCAATGGTCATGCGTAAGCTTATAGAAAGCTTAGAGGGTGGTGAAAGTGTGTGCGCAAGGTAGTAATGCAGATATGTAGTAATCAGAGTATTGCAAAATACGCTGATGAATCCATGAATACCACTAGCCATACCAAGGCTATGCAATGCAAGACATGAATGATGTCGGCCATACCAAGGCCATGCGATGCGAGATGCAACTCAAGCATACAAATCCTCATCTATATCTACATATCAATACAGTTCAACTCTGAAATATCACCGGGGTCTAGTACACTCTAAACCAGATTGCCGCCCCATCGCGCGTAATAAGGTAAGTGGAAGAGACTTCACTACCCGCCTGCTAATATCGGGCTCGGTTCGTCGATAGCGGACCCATTCCTCGAGCTGGTCAGACTCAGCCTAGCATTGCCCCTTCCTCTAGGGCGGGTAAGGTCGCACTCCCTTCTAACGGACCACGACACAGTAGAAAGCGCGACCTTTTGGTAATCGGCACTCGACGCTCATGCACCCACTCGGTCTAGACGTTGGAGCAACCTCTTGGTACCATAAGGGTTTAGGGACTTTCACCTAGGGATATCTATAGCACCCCATGTAGAACAAGATTTTTGGTATCCAATCCTGCCAATCACGATACGCCTGTAGAGGCTACGACCCTGATGTCGCTAGGGCGTACGATAACCATGTCACACAATGCGAAATGCATGGATCACACTATCTAATCATGCACCAATCCTGTGCGTATCGTGCGCTCATGTGGGGCAACACCGCCTAACCAGGAGCCCCTAAACAATCTGCCCAAAAGCATATGCTATGATCAGTCACTTCTCATATCAAGTATACATATGATGCGTATGATTATGAATCATGGAACTATACTAAACATGTCATATGGTAATGGATGTTGTTCATAAAGAAGATGGGCCTAGACGGCCTACAAGTATGGGCCTAACAATGGGCCCTAGGGAGAGTCATAATGTGAACATTTAACCAACATTATTCTTCAATGTGGACATCAAACCAACATTGCTCCCAAGGCATGGCCCGCCTAATATCAACACACAAGCCATGGAGAAATCACACATTGCAATGGACCCTAAGGACACCCCGTTGGGCCTCGACCCATCAGCCTTGGATACATTAAATGGGCCGCATCATATGGGCCTTATATAAATCAAGTGAGCCACATCAATGGGCCTTATGTACATTGCAATGGGTCATAACCCCTGGGCCTAATATATTAAAGTGGGCCTCAACCACGGGCCACAAATACTTCGAATGGGCCCCATAACATTGGCCTTAAGTATATCAGGTGGGCCTCAATGGATGGGCCCTAACTACATCAAGATGGGCCTAATCATATGGGCCTCATACATATCAAGGTGGGGCCCACTTGAACTATAGATCTGACTCATTCTTTAGCTCATGTCAACAAAAAATTGAGCTTTTAAGGTGGTTGAACGGATTGGATGCAACCCATGCATCATGGTGGGGCCCATGAAGGCCCACCATCATATATATATATATATATATATATACACACACAAACGCACACACACACACACACACATACACGTGCACACACACACACACTCACATACTCACGCACACACACACACACCCACCGTCCCTTGGACGGTGGGGATAAAACACATATGGGCTCCACCGTCCGCCTAGACGGTGGAAGATAAAATACATAAATCACTATGGGTCCCACGTGGGGCCCACCTTAATGTTTATGGGTCATCCGACCTGTCCATAAGGTCACGTAGACCTACATGAAGGGAAAAAGCAAATTTCGTCTTGATCCAAAACTTCTGTGGACCCAAAAAGCATTTCAAAGGTAGACATTTAATCGCCGCTGTTTCCCATGATGTGGGCCACCCGAGCATTGGATCGGCCTGAATTTTGGGTGGGGCCTACTTCAGGAAGGGGCCCACCCAGTGAATGGGTTGGATGACAAATATACATCATGGTGGGGCCCACAGCTGGAGCAGTGGGTTGCTGCCCGACCGTCCAGCGGTCGAGCGCAGGCAGCGCCTGCTGCCATCTGACAGCAACAGCACTGCTGCATTTGATATTTTTTTTTGAAAGACCGATTTTCTGTGGTTTTTCACAGGTGGGGCCCACATCAGAGAAATCTGATCCGTCCAATGGATTCTAAGGCTCAAAACACACCAAACAAGTCCAATATCCACCATGTTTGGTGTGTAAGTACAACAAGGTGGGTCCTAACAGCCTTAAACGGTAGGAAATATAGTTTTCTATGGTATGGCCCGTCTGATGATCTGATTGACTTTATTTTTTGGCTCAACGCCTGAAATGAGCCAAAGAATAGGATGGACGGCATGGATTTGAAACAAACATCAAGGTAGAGGCTGTACACATGACCCACCAAAAAGCAAAAAAAAAACGTTGTTGTGCTTCACACCACGGTCAGCACACACACTCAAAGTTAGCCACCACCATAAGGATGCCAAGACCTCACGTGTTAAAACGAGGTATCTCCACGCAGTTTACCAGTTAGCTATGGATCTGGGTGTCACTGGCCAGCATCCAGCCCAGACGCTGGACGTGGTCATACACAAACATCATGGTGGGGCCCACAGGGACGTGGCCAACCTAAGTTTTTTTTTAATCAAGCTGATACTTGTGTTCTCCTATATCTAGGCCCACCTAAGGATGGACTGCAAGGTGGGCCCTACGAGTGGGACGACGTTGATCATACGTCATAGTGGGGTCCACAATACAAGAAAGGGAGAGAGAAAGAGAGAAATAGAGAGAGATAGAGACAGAGAGAGAGACATCGGCAATATCAGAGGGACCCCGCCACTATGGGCCCCTCTTGATCGGGTCCCACTACAAGTGGGCCCTTAAATCACAAAACAAGAAAATAAGTGGAGATCCAAGATCACCCATCGTTCCTTCTTGCTCCCTAGGCCTCCTTAGCTCCTTAGCTTTGATTCCAACAGAGGAGATGAGATTTGGATGGTTGAGATGAGAGATGAGAGGGGTAGGAAAGGTGGGCCACACTTGTGGCTCTTTTGGAGGTTTTTGGGAAAATGCTTGGACGTATGGGGTGTTTGGGTTGCTTGGAATGAGTTTGAAAATGAAGGGGAGAGAGAGAGAGAGAGAGAGAGAGAGAGAGAGAGAGAGAGAGAGTTGTGAAGGGAGAGAGGGATGGGTGATGGATGTTTGATGTGGTGGTGATGGATGTGTAAGAGCTTTTTGACTTTGCAAATATTGTAAGAGAGGTATGGGCTTGTGTAAGAACTTTTTGACTTTTGGGGGTTGCTTGGGGAAGGGTGAGAGGTGATGTGTACTTAACATGATGGGATTGATTGATGGATGATTGATGTGACAAGTCGTAGAGATTCTCTTCAATTTTTGCACGCACGGCGTTTTCCTCGCACCGAACACTGGCCCGCATCTCCTAGCCAGAGTATCGTCTCGGTGCACGAGTCGCAGCATCGGAACTGCGGTGAAGGTGCGGTCGCAATGGTACAAGTCTCAGTTTGAGTCAACTCGGGTTGACAGCGTATGAATCAGGGTCGTATGCAAATGCCGGTTAAGGGTCGAAGGTTGCCGAAATTCGACCGGGAAGACTGCAGAGTCTATGGAACGGTACGGTCTAGGATACGGGTCTACAGCATGGTTTGGTGACGTAATCACTTCCAAATCTTCACCATTCTGATCCTTTGATGATTAGATTCATGAGAAGTTTAGAGATCTGACAAATCTCTTCTTACCAACTGAATAGGATAGGACTCTAATTCTAGTTGTGTCCCTAAATCAATATAAGGTAACTTCCCAATTGCTACAAGTGGATCCTTGGCACCCTAGTTTCCTTCCTCTGAATTCTCTAAGTTTTATATAATTATTTCATCATTATTCCCTCAAGTACATTCAATTTAGATTTCATCTTAGTCTAGTTCTAGTTCTATTTTGTTTCAGATTACGTATAGGTTTCAGTCCCTTGGGATTCGACCTCGGTCTCACTGAGTTTATTACTACATCACAACCCTATACTTAGGGAGTGAACAATCGTACGCTTCAGAAGTATACATCAAGCTGTGTGAAGCACTTAACATTGTTAAAGCCAACATGTCAGTCACAATAGGAGAAATCTAGTCTCTTTAGACTCCATTCAGATGTGCAAGTGATAAAACCGCATCTTCCATACGAAGTTTTCTGCGATTATATTCCTCCATCAGGTCTGAAATTTCTTTGAGATTGTATAATCTTTCATCTGAGTCATCGTCGATATATTTCTCCCTACACTCATCGACTAGATCGGGTATCTCTTTGGCTATATCAGAAGACGATAAGGCTGGAAATTCCATCCACGACAGTTGATGAAGTATGCCGCGTGCTTCCGCTACGCTCCGGTTTGAAGAGGACATGATCAGAAATTGACTTAACTACAAATGTGGATTATAAATAAGTCAATTAAAGGAATAAATCATGACTTGTAAAACATGTATACATGTAATAATCAAATTATTCGAATTAAAAAATGACATGTAAATCATGTGTACATTTAATAATCGTCGTCTGTATCACTATCGCTTAGGACTATTTCTTCTTTACCATTACTATCGCTGATCAATATTTCCTCTTCATCATCTGCAACGTCGTCATCAATGAAACCGCTATAATCTCTAACAATGTCATGTATTATTGAGGCATCAACATGATCAGGTGGCACATCATCTCTATCTAATTGCACCACATTAATATCAACATTTGGATCAATTCATTTATCCCCAAATGGCATGTCTTCTTGATATGCTTGTTTAACCCTATACGTTTCATTTTCCCTGTCGTCGCTATCTTCAACGTCTGGTTCGGGAACATCAAATACGTTCCTGGGCTTTATTTTCTGCACCACGTGCCAAGAGTCGCCTAACTTGGTGTCAGCAAGGTAAAATATTTGTTTGGCTTGGCTGGTGATGACAAATGGGTTGTCCTTAAACCACTTTCGAGATAAATTTACGCTCGTAAAGTAGTCGTCAGTCTGTATTCCTAACTTCTTATTTCCAATGTCCTACTAATCACATTTAAATAAGTACATCCTCTTTCTCATATAATAAGTCAGCTTAATAATATCCATCAAAATACCATAAAGGTTAATTTCTACCTCCTCATGCGTTCCCTTCAGAACCACCCCACTATTTTGTATGGTCCTATACTTCTCACGCTCTTCAGTGTGGAACCGAATCCCATTTATAATATAACCTGTATATCTAGACACATGTCTATCAGGGTCATACGCCAGTGAGTGCATCAGACGCATCCACAGAGTTGCTAGCGCACAACGTCTTCATCTATTATCGGGTGGAGAATGTAATTGTTTAGGGATTTTCTTAGGTTTAAATATTGTGTAATACAACAAAATTCTAAGTGTGGTGAGATACAAGGTGAAATCTTACACATTTTGCGAACAATTCTAGAAATTAATCCTGATGCATTCGATCATAATATGTAGGGTATTGGGACTTCATCTCCTCGATGTGTTCACTACACATAATTGGCATATCATCAGCAAGAAACATTGAGATCATCATATGTAGAGATATAATTATTGAGGGAAGACTTACTCTAAGTATGACTCTGTTTCTTTACAATTATGCAACACATACTACCGTGCCTTTGCTTGATCCTCAAGGTCCATACCCTGAATCGTCAGGGATCTTAAAGGACGGACATTATGTGCTAATACAAATATGAGTCCTTCTTCATGGTCCGCCCTTCATCGACATTCCAATCTTCTCGATTGAATCTAGTCTCTATGCCACGAAGATACATGGAGCAAAATATCAGGCACTCATTATCAATGTACGCCTCAGCAATGGATCTCTTTGGACGTGCATTATTCCTCACAAATCGTTTTAATGTGTGAAGGTATCTGTACACAAAACTATTATGTTATATGTATGAAAACATGGATATATGTAGTTTATGGAATGAATAAAAATTTTAATAGGTTTTACTGTCTTTCGATCAAATATATCCAACGATATTGTACTGGGCCTGTAAGCTTCGCCTCGTGCGGTAAGTGAATTGCTAGGTGTACCATGACATCGAAAAATGTAGGTGGAAATATTCTTTCAAGTTTGCAAAGGATTACGACAATGTCCCTCTCCAGTCATTTAATAACCTCTACATTTAACGATTTCGAACACAAATCCTTAAAGAATATCCCTAACCCAATCAGCGTCGCACTGATATCCTTGCTCAGGAATCCACAAATCGCAACCGGTAGTAGACGTTGTAGAAGGATGTGACAATTATGACTTTTCATTCCTGTTACCTTATATTCCGTAATGTTTACCCACTATGAGATATTTGACGCATGTCCATCGGAAAACTTCACTGATCTCAACCATTCACATAAACACTTTTTCTCTAGTTTGTCAATGTGTACCAGGCTGTTGGTATAGTATATGAATTTCCATTTGGTTGCAAGTGCAACTCTTTCCTTAAACCCATTGCTTGTAGATCCAATCGAACCTTAAACTGTCTTTTGTTTTCTTTTCTATGTTCATCAATGTTCCGAAGACATTGTCACATATATTCTTCTCAATATGCATGACATTCAAATTATGTCACAATTTCAGATCACTCCAATTAAGCAACTTAAAAAAATGCTCTTCTTCCTCTAGTTATACTCCAATACTGTACGTTTTCTCTTCTTCAAGTGCGGTGCCTTACCAAATCTAACTTCTCTAATATAACTTAGTTGTTGTATCACATCTTCTCCAGATAGCTCTTTCGGTGGTAGTCTATGATCTTGTTTGCCATCAAAGATCATTGTTTTCCTACGCCAACTATGATCGCTCCGAAGGAAGCGACAATGGCACATATAACATGTTTTTTTTACCATGCTTCAATGACAATGAACAAGTCTCAATACTACATGTAGGACAAGCCAACTTTCGCTTCGTGCTCCACCCAAACAAATTTCCATACGCGGGGAAGTTATTTATTGTCCACAAGACTGTTGCATGTAATCAAAACGTCTGTCTTGCAAATGTGTCATACGTCTGTATACCTTTACTCCACAACTCGTTTAACTCATCTACTAATAGTCGCAAATACATATCAATGTCATTCCCAGGTGACCTTAGTCTAAGAATAAGCAATGACATCATGAAAAATGGCTCCTTCATGCACAACCAAGGAGGTAAATTGTAGGGCATAAGTACCACTGGCCACATACTATACGAGCTACTCATATTACCAAATGGATTAAAACCATCACTTTCAAGACCTAGTCGAACATTGCGAGAATCCTTTGAAAACTAGTCATATTGCTTGTCAAAATTTTACCAGGCTTCAGAGTCTACAGGGTGCCTCAGTGTAATATCATCATGAACATGTTTCTCCTTAAGCCACCTCATATCTTCAGCCGTCTTACGAGACGTAAATAATCTTTGCAATCTGGGTTTCAATGGGAAGTATCTTAACACCTTTTGCGGAATTTTCTTACGCTTAGATTTGTCATACTTTCACATAGACTCTCCACATTCTGGACACACTTCAACATTTTCATGCTCTTTCCAATACAATACAATACAAAATCATATTAGGGTCTGCTCCATCAATTTCGAGCTAATACATAAACACGAGCTTATTCAAATGGCCAGGCTACTCATATTGTTGTCAATAGAAAATGGACAGTTTTATCATGGTCATAACAGTGTTTCTCACCTTCCAGGGACCCCCACTTAACATCTGGATAGCTCCGATGCATATTCGGGTTTGCTCCATCAATTCTGAGCTAATACTTAAACACGGGCCTGTCCAAATGGCCAGGCCACCCATATTGTTATCCATAGGAAATGGACGGCTTCATCATGGTCATAACAGTGGTTCCCACCTTCCAGAGACCTCTGCTTAACAATCGGATAGTTCTGACGCACATCTGGGTATACTCCATCAGGTGGGTCATGCTCTTTCAAAACTCAGGTGGGTTAAAGCATATAAAACAAATGGATGGATAGAAAGCATCCATTTGATTGTTAGTTCACTTTGCATATTGTGGCTCACCAAGGAGTAAAACTGCCTGACTTTTGAGAAAAAACTGCCTCACAAGTCACAACTATAAACTAACAAGTCACAATAATAATTTAAGAAAAAAAATGTAATACATATTAAGCTAACTATAAACAATGCACAATAATGAGAAAAGCGAAGAAGCAATGTAATACAATTAATTAATTATAAAATTGTTGGGATTTGGATGTCTAATTATGGGCTTGGGGTTGACTTTTTCATGGATTTTGAATTGTTTGAGCTGGGCCTGATGGGCCGGTCCTATTCGAAATTTTGATTTTGGCGGGCTCAAACACGACCCATTGACAGTACTTTTATCCCTAAAGCATTTGTCAAACAGATTATTGGGAGATGCTACAATGCTTTTAGATCACTATAAGTTTCGATGCTCTAAGTTGAAGTGGTACACTTCAACAGTCTATCAGTCTAGATTTTCAAGTAGGTCCAACACACATTTCAGGTACTTAGAAATTACTTAGAATTTGCATTGGCTACATATAAGTAGTTCAAATCAAACAGTCCAGTTTAGATGGATCACTCTATTTAAGGAATTGATGTTTAATACTGAGAAATTACTTACAAATTGCATATACAACATACAAGTAGTTTAAATCAAACAGTCCAGTTTAGATGGATCATTCTATCTAGGGAATTAGTGTTTAATACTGAGAAATTACTATGAAATTGCATATGCAACATACAAGTAGTTCAAATCAAACAATGCAGTTTAGATGGATCGTTCCATCTAGGGAATTGATGTTTATGCACATTCTCATTGATTTACATACACCCATTTTAAATTTACAGATTGTTACATATGACGCAAAATTTAAATAAAAAAAATAAAATAAATCTTACACTCTTAAGTAGGAAAGGCCATTTCCTGTATTGCATCTATACAATGTGAACTGCTTTCAAGCCAACTTCACATATCAGGCATATCAAACATGCTCAATGGAAATTTATGAAATCATTGATCATTTCTTGAAATAAACACAAATTTTAAGTCCTCTAAGGGAAGGATTTTGAACTAACATAGTTGAGAGAGAGAGAGAGAGAGAGAGAGAGAGAGAGAGAGAGAGAGAGAGAGCCCACCTAAAGTAATACCTTCCATATTGCATGCTATTCCAATTGACTCTTTAAGTGTGATAGGATGGCAAAATATTAAGAAACATCCTCTAATATCAAACCCCAAAACAATTGGGTGACAGTCCCAAACATTAAAGTTGTTGAGTAATCCTAGCTTTTGATTCAAATTATCGGTTCTAAAATCAAACGTGTCATAACCAAAATGCAACCTTATGAACAAGTTGGATAGCAATCAACCATCACAGTGGGCCATAGGAAGGTTTCAACTGTGATTATCTATAACGACTCGAAAATTTTCGTGTAATGGCCCGAGACTACCTCGACCAGAAATCACCTAGGATTAAATCCTTTAGAAATTTGACAAAGATAACTAAGTGCTAAACTAGATTATCCATGAAATTCGTTTGAATCGCTTTAAATACAATCTACAAGACCCAAATCTTGTAGATTCATTGACGCTAGGTTACCCTAAAGTCTAGGATCAAACTCATTACCCAATTGCTCTCGGGAGCACATTGAAACTCCGTAACTGGTCTGGACTGCACATTGGGAGTCCGAAAATACAAAGTTAAGGACTTAGGACTGCCTCGCTGGGCTTGACAACCATCTCTGAAATCAAATCCAGACAGTGTCCCACGGCTGTTCGCTTGAGTCCGGAGCAAGAGAGTGTGAAAACACTTGTTTTCTTTACAAAATAAATATCTTGAATAGTAATCTGGCACGTGTCGCTTGCGGACATTTTGTAAGCAACCAGACCGTCAGAATCTGACCCAAATACACCCTCGGATCAGGAAAAATTTCATAAACATATCCTTGTACTTGGAATTTCGGATCGAGACTCGCTGACCGTTGAACTGAAACTGGTCCACCACGTGTGATCTGGGAATCCCACTGAAACGAAAACTTAACTTTACCTGGATCCAAGGTTGATGAGCTTAAGTCCGACCTTTGGCTCAAGGAGGCCCGCCAGAAATTCTCCGTTGAGCTGAAACAGTGTCACTTTGGTTATAACCCAAGTATACCTTGAACTTAAGTCTAGTTTAGTGCATTTTTAGGCTATAAAAGGACCTTAGAACTCTCTCTCTCACAGCCATACAAATTTGGGAGAAACCCTAGAGAGAGAAGTGAGAAAAGAGAGAGAAAGAGTGAGAGAAGTGGGAGAAGCTCCCTGCTACTATTTCCTGCCGCTACCCAAGCTCCACCACTCCGTTCTTGTCGCTTTCCCGGCGATACCGACTTCGTTTTAAGGTAAGAAACCCTAACCCTAATTTCTTTTGGGGTGTGAAGGTTGTAGGTTATGAAATAGCTAACCTATTTCATTCTTTAGGCTACCAAACTGCCGAATACGGAGGCTTAGAAAACCTAGCTGATTCGTTGCGATTCTACGGTATAAGGTGAGGACTTTAGGTGTATAGGTTACGGTTTTCAACGCTTTCAATGTCAGATAATGATAGATTCATGATCTGCATGCAATTGTACATGTACAAAGTGCTGTTTGTTTTCCATTTCGATTAAAGATGTAGAATATGAAATTTTACATATTCTAGGTATTCGTAGAAATACCGTATACGTATGAATTTTGGAAATGTGTTTGCCATGATTATTTGTTGTATGAATATATGGTATATGGATAAAATATTTATTTGGTGAAAAGATTCGCCCTAATACATGTTTGCTAATATACACTATGTATGTAGAAATAGTGTATTGTAGAAAGTACCATATATGTATATATTTTGGAGATGTGTTTGCCATGACTATTTGTTGTATGAACATGTTATATATGCGTAAAATACTTGCTTGGCGAAAGGATTCGCCCTAATACATGTTTTACTAACATACACTATGTATGTTGAAATAGCGTATTCTAAGTGTTTGTGAAAATGCTTGTGAGAGTAAGTGCTTGGATAATGGTGCCTTAGATAGGTGTTGAGATGGGATTCTCAACTACCTTAGAGACCTGTATGATATCCTCCATGTGGTTGTTTACTTTAACTGCTTACTTATGAAACATATGTGTTTATATTCTTGTTTATATAGTGTTTTACAACATGCTTTATATCATGCTTATAACATGCTTTATGATATACTTGTTAACATGTTTGATTTACTTTGTCTATTATGCTTTACTCTACATGTTCTAAATAAGGATTGATTGAGTTTGGGACTATGTCTATAGTCCAGACAATCGGTACCAGATTTGAGATCGTGGTTGAGATTCATTTCGCCACGTAAGATGTGTTTGACGAACCCGAGTCGTACTTCAGTGGGCGACAGTGGTTAGGCCATGCGAAGTGCTTATGCACTTCATGTCGTTCAGTTGATTGTGCGCTCGATCTAGTCAGACTTGTCAAGTAACCCGATATGTCTAATGTATGTTCATCATGTTTGGTCGCTACTGCTTGAACCTAGGGTACCAAACTTACCAGTGGAATCCCGTTAACCATGGTACCTCGATCCGCTAAGACTCATGAGCCGGACATGGTGGTATGGGACACTGTGGTCGAGCTGTCGGCCTACGCTCGGGCCACGTGCCTCCCCGTAGTGAACAGTGAGCAACCAGACTTGTGAGCTGATTATAGTGGTATGGGACACTATATTCGTGTTGTCGGCCTACATTGATAAGGTGATGGGGGAGCGGTGTAACCTTTGTGCTTAATAGCCCTGGCAGCCCTTTGTAGTGACCTCGAGCATACTCTGAATTTGCGGTGAGGCGACGAGTCTTGCCGCAGTGTATAGAGTAGGATCTAGGCCTGTATCTGTATAGTAATGAACCGTTAAAAAGGTGATGGGGGAGTGGTGTAACCTTTGTGCGTAACAGCCCTGACAGCCTTTGCAGCGACCTAGAAACACACCATCGTATGAGATTAATTAGGATTGACGACCCTAAAATGTATCATGTTTGGGAATGATACAAGGGACGTACCATAGTTTTCCAATACTGCTGTTTGAAATGGACTAATAATTACTTGGTAATCATGCTCATCATCGCACTGCATGTGCCTGGTAGATGTGGAGCACTGAGGGATGAACGTATTCGCGAACGTAAGATGGTGTCGCATGAGGGTGGTTTGCCAAGGGCATTCATCATGTCATTTCATACTTGCATTTCATAGGAGTAGTTAGGATTGTTTGATTGTACTGCTTTATCATTACTGCTTGATTGAATTGATAACATGTTAACCTATGCTTTATTGTTCCACTGAGTTAGCTACTCACTCCCACGTTACGGGACGGTGTTGTACAGACCAACCAGACTCTGTCTCAGGTATAGATGATACGTCGATTCAGGAGGCGGAGCCAGACTACGATGAGGACGAGAACGAGTTCTCATACATGGAGTACTCTGACGGCTTTGCTTAGGCCAACTGGATCGTGGGGATTTCAGGATCTATCTTTTAGTTGTATTTTGACCCTTTTGATTCAGAAACAATACATGTATATGGATACTCAGTTAGTGTTCATACTCTGGAGTTCATGATGGTTTTGTTTCCTTATATACCTTATATATACAGTTTCAGTCTTCCGCTTGCCTTTATACAATTGATCTGGACTGTGAATTACTGTTTTGGTATAATCTCACTCGTGTTTATTGCACTGACACAGACAACATTCAATCTTCATCATCTATGTTACATAAGTGATGATTTGGAACTTGAGAGTTGAGTTGCTACTCGACCCTCGAATTTCAGGGCGTTACAAGTTGGTATCAGAGCATGATTTCGATTAAACCGGACCTGAGTTATGTTCCCACGACGTACGCAGACGCTTTGACTTAGGAGGGTGCTAGAAAAAAAAAATAGAGACAGTCTTAGGTATCCCAGTTTCGTCCAACGGCAAAGTTCACTGAAATGGAGGCCGAAATCGAGTCTGTAGTCAACCCTGGTCGCACGGGTCGACCTTAAAACACTTCTAGGTCGTCTATTGACGAGTCTAGATCCCATTTCACTCAGTCTTAGTCGTTAAAAATCAGTAAAAACTCAGTTTAGATCAGAGAGTTCTCGAAACTACCTGATCTGGAACGGAACGGAGTCGGGGGGCCACGTGAGCCTATACAGGGTAAAACAGGGTGGACTCAGGGTGCATTAGGCACCTTGGGATGGTGGAGAACACCACCCCACCGCGGTGCCGCGGCGCTGGGCAAGGCGGACCGCGGTCACCGCGGCAGACTGCGGTCAGGTGGGCCCACTCAGGTTGGGTCGGGCCTGGTCAGGGTCGGCCCGACCCCTACGCACATTTCATGCGTGCGAAACTTCCGGGGGGTCCTTATTTTTATTCCGTCAGCCCCCCTTCTCCTCATTTCACCCTTCCAAACCCTCCACCTTGTTGTCCCTTCTCTCAAAACTCCCTTTCAATCGTCCCATCCTTCATTTTCGACCATAGCCCATCCCCTTCCATCAGTTGTAGCAAACCCTACCCCCTAGCCTCTCCGTTTCTCACATTTAAGCCTTTAAATCTCCTCCTTTTACCTTAAATTCGTGTAACCTTCTAGCCTATCCCATTTCTCCCTTGTTCCTTCATCATTCCCTGTTACTTAGCTGCTACAAGCCCTATGGAGACCTAAATCTGAAAAGAACTCGAATCTCCAGCCCTTTCTCTCTCTTATCGCCACTTTCCATGGCTTTCTTCACCATTGTTTCGGCCATTTTCTCCGTCTCCGCCGTCCTTTCTCTTATGGGAAAGAGGAAGACCGTTGCTGATGAAGCTGGGCCTAGCCGTCCAACCCGTTCAAGGAGAGAAGTGGACGATGAATCCAGCCCTAGCCCAGTTCGGGAGTTTAAGTCGAAGCGAGACCTGGATCCTCAGCATCCGCTTAGAAATGCCTTTCCGATAGGCTTCGAACACTACCAAAAAAAGGGGCAAAGGATACAGACCACGTTAGTTTTTTGGTACGGATATAAACCTTAGCTATAGTTGCTACAGACTTAATCCGTAGCTAAAATCTAATTATCTGTAGCTAAAACCTACCTCCTCATCAGGACCTTATTAGATATTGATTGTGCTTAAGGGGCTCCATGGGGCCCATTGGAATATATGTGTTTAATCTAAGCCGTCCATAAATTTTGATTTATAATTTCAGTGAATTAGTCCAAAAGTTATGTAGATTAAAAATATAAGTGGACCACACCATAAGAAATAATAAAAATTAAATTTCTATTGTTAATATGTTTTGTAGTCTTTTTAAAACTTAGATCTGACTCATTTTTTGTGTCAACCCATAAAATAATATTTTAAAATTAATGGACGGAGTGGATAAATAACATACATCACGGTGGACCCCACGTCCTAAAAACGCACGGTCCTAATGGTCCGTCCGTCACGCGCCCCTCCCTATATTTCATTTCGCTTTTTATCTCCCGCTCGCGTCCGCCCTTTTCTCCCTCGCTCCATCTCCCAGGCTCTCTGTCTCTCTCTCTCTCTCTCTCTCTCTCTCTCTCTCTCTCTCTCTCTCTCTCTCTCTCTCTCTCTCTCCACATCGAGGCAACGACGCCCCCCACCTCATCTTCGCCTTCTACGGAGAGCTACACCAAGGAGGACAAACCCGAGAAGAAATTGGACGGTGGAGAGAAGACGGATGACGGATCCATGAGCTGGAAGCTTCTGTTCTTCGCACTGGTAATCCACCGATACATGAGAACGACATCGAACATCATACACGACTGCGACGAGGTCTTCAGTTACTGGGAGCCTCTACATTTTCTCCTCTTAAAATCCGGATTCCAGACCTAGGAATACAGGTAAACCCTCATTCCATCTCTTTCAATAAATTTGCTGAATATGTAAAAAATGAATGTATGCTTCTCACTCTCGATTGTCTTTTGTTTAATCGATTTCAGATCCGTTGATCCTCTTTTTTTGCATTGTTTTCTGTTACGGCGGAAGTACTTGCGCCCCTTCGTATCAATTTTGGTGATGCTGGAAGTTTTTCTAGTGTTTCATGTAATCAGGACTGCTCTTTTTCTGAAATTTTTGGCAAATATGTTGTTTTGTAAATCTGAATCTTAATGTATTTAATTTCTAGTGATTTTTGTCATTTGTAGAGAATTCTGGCCCTTTTCATGAAGTTTACTAGAAAAGGTGATGTCTCCTGGATATAGAATCTGAATATGTTTTGTGCGAGGGCCTTTTTTGTGTTTTTTATTTTGTTGCGGAATCTAAATTTGTCTTGTGCTTCTGAGTTGTTTTTCTCTGTTTGGTATAGAGAACTTCTCAAATGAGTTTTTCTTACATTCTGATGATTTTGCTTCTGATTTGCGATTTCTGGGGAATTTTAGAGATTTGTATTGCAGAGAGGATTAGGGGTTTTATGCTTGGATCTTGAAAATTTTCGTATGGGTTTTCTAATGTTTTTGTTTCTAGTTTTTAGAGAATGACCCTTATTGATAAGTACAACTCTTAGAGTAGTTACCCATGACATGTTCGACAAAATGCCACAACAAAACAACCTTTTGTTTCTTTCTCTAATATTAGTTCAATCCAAGCTCTTCCTTTAGCAAACACTGTTACGACTCAGTCCAACCATGGTATCAGCATGAAAGTAATGCTATAACATGTAACTCTCACCAAAAACCACCCACTTTCCCTTTTCACTCTATTGGATGGCGATAGTAATTAGCATGATGCAAGTATGGGCAAAAGGGCAGAACAATTGGTGTTTTGCAATTTTGCAGAGTTCTAGTCATGTTAGAGTTGTAGACTACTTGTTTTTCTGTTTCTGTACATAATTCATAGATATTATATGGCTTATTATTATTATTTTTAATGTATTTTCTAATTGGAAGAATATGAGATTTATTAAGGAAGAAAGAGAAAGGAAATACAACAGCGACATAAAGCTATCGACAGACTGGAATCAAACACAAAGCAAAACAGAAAAAACTCTGCTGCAAAGACAGACACCGGAACCAAAGGAGAACACTATCTCCAATCCACAGTTAACATCTGACCATTATTAATGCCCTCCTTGCCTAAACTATCCGCCTCTGGATTTGCAGAATGGGGTACATGAACATGAGACACCGATATGTATGATCATAAGTCTGAAGCTGTTGAGTTTTTTTTTCGTTCTCTCTTTTAAGGGTCTGAAGCTTACAAGATGATGTTACAATAGCCTTAACTGAACTAACCAGATTTGATCCACCAAATCACATTACTTCCTTTCAATGATTAGAGGACAGACTGATTAACAGATAATCTGACCCCTTAGGGAAAAGCGACCACTTCGGCATAATTTGAGTCGTGAATACCCAGAGGACCTGAGAATTCCAACACGACAACTCCCAAGCCCTTCTGCTTTGAACTTGCGAGGCTGGAAGTGGACGATTTTGTAGATACTGTTAGAAAATGGTGGCAGTCCTTAATTGTTTCAGGAATAGCTGGGTTTTTTCTGTCTCAAAAACTCAAGCTCCTCAAAGGAAAACTAAATGCTTGGAAGGAGTTTCTATCCAAACGATCAGTAATGGCAGATAGCATTATTTCTGAATTAAACGAGATAGATATTAAGGAGGAAGGGGTTGTCTTATCTGTAGAAGATCGAATACTTAGGAAGGTAATGTAATTTGTCCATATCAACTTTATTGAGCTAAAAGATTGTAATTGAATTCAATGTAATGCACGCTAACACAACCTATATGCACTTCAGGTGAATTCGTTGATATCTATAATGGGCAGCACACTGTTGTTTTACAAAAGAGCTTTGACTGAGGTGACCTGTTTCAATCTAGAAAAGGAAAAAAAGCAGTATTTAGTCTAGCTGGATGTATCTGACTAATAAATTGGACCTTAATAATAAATTGGAATTTTTTATTTAGTAAATGTTTTCTTGATGTACATGCACTGTAGTTCCATTAAATTCTCAACCCTGATCATTCCGATGATTATAATGCAGGAAATGGTTTGAAGAATGTGTGAGTGCTCTTCTTTTAAGCATGGTTAATCTGGATCTTTTTACTAGATGTAACATAGACTTCTCTATTACTTCTTTGTGTTTCCTTTCTAGTCTGATACATTGTACTTTCATAAAAGATGCATGTTGAGACTGAACTCTAATCCAGCCTAATGATAAAAAAGATTGTTGGATTGGTAAGCATTTTCTGGCATTGGGATTCTTAAAGCATTCGTTGATTTGCTTTGACTGAGATGACCTTCTAGAAAATCTATTTTTGAGCTTTGACTGAGGTGACCTTCTCTAACTCCACTCAAAATCCACCAACATCTTTAGCATGTACTTCTCGTTAGTGTATATACATGTTCATTTCTTTAATACTGATGCAAGTTATGCAAGGGCTGTCAATCTTCTATTCATCTAAAGACTAATTATCTCTAGTGGATTGGAATCCTTGCCATAATAAATGACGCTAACATAATTGTAATTTCAGCATTAATTCTGTCATTTGTTATAGAAGAATCATTTGAACTCTAGTCAAAGCTCATATGTATTAAAAAAAAAATTGAGTAACATGGTATATTATCATTATTTAGTTTATTTGAGTAAATTAAGCTTAAAAATAGGATCCTTGGGCATTTTTGAAGTTATTTTAGCATGTTGTCCTTGTTGATAGATATCAACTTACTTGTGAGCCACATATCTGGTTGTAGGACCAAATTGATTGTTGGACAAGGGATCTCACAGTGGAAGAAAATCTCTACTGAAGAAAATCTTCTTCTTCTTCTTTCCTTTCTTTCTTTCTTGATTGTAACCTTGTCACTGTTCTACTGCGGAGTAGGGTGCTATTAATTCATCTTTTATGGAGGCCATCAGGCCCCATGTTCTAGCACTCCGGAGCAGCCCTTATGGGAAGAAAGTCCTTTCAAGCAACAGCCTGAAGAAGTAATTTATGTTGTTTCAGGAAGTTCTGCAAGTGGGTAATCACTTTTCCATTTTTTTTTTCCAAATGATCATTTAGGCGTTCACCATTTTCTTGGTAAGTGCAGATAAAAGATCCATAACATATTGAATTTTTACAGCCATTCTGAAAAGTTTGATCCGAATTTTTACAACCCTCTTATTTCTATGATAGTTTCCAATAACACAAGGCGAATGATTTGTTTAACATGGTGATTTAAGTGATTTATTTCCAATGAATTGTATTTCAATTATGAAATATTGTACTTGGTTGCCATGGTGATTTAAGTGATTTGTTTGACATGATGATTAGGCTTCAAGGGAATCCTGTATGTACTAATGCAAATGAAGTCAACATAATCAAGTTCTGTGGGTCTCAGAATGGAAATGGAGTGACACCTGGAGGCTCAACAAACGCCACACCCATTTGTCCCACTCTAGCATGCTGTGCAGATTTCAATTTTGAATGTTTCAGAATCTTGTCTTTTTTTTTTTTAATGAATTAAAAGTCTCTCGTGGTGCTTGTGAAGAACCTATAGGAAATCTGTCGAATTTTCAGAAACCTTTCGGGCATGATCCAAGCCTTGCATGCTAAACTTCTAAAAGAAAGGCATTGTGCAACATTTGAATGACATGGGTGATTCAGAAACTCTCATCCATGAGCCATAGGTGTGCTTTTTCCTAACTTTTCAAACTGACAATTTGCTTCCCAAATTTTTCCATATCTGGGTTTTGTTGGTTTGAATTGCAATTTGGTTTGGACCCATGTGTGCAGGAGTCCTCGTTGCTAGTAGAAAATGATGAAAAGAACTTGGTTGGTAATTTCAAGAGCCCCATGGATACTAACAAAAAGGGTAAAAGACAAAGTATTGCCAGATTGGCAAAGGTAACTTCTTTCGTTGATCTCAATTCAACTTCACCTCCCAGCAATAGTAGATTATGACTTTCAAGGAAGATTCTAGGGAACTTCTACTAGATTTCTATATGAGTTCAGTGAAAAAGAAGCTTGACCAGATAATCATTTTCCGGTATGTTCTTGTTATTATTTTTGAAAAAGTTTTTTTTTTTGGAGGCCCATTTCTGGATTATATTAATTTCCATAGGTCTGCATTTGGTTGGTGTTGTAGAATGATACCATCTGACACTCGGCATTTGGTAAACTATATGTGTGTGTGTGTGTACATATATAATTGTTTGTTAGACCAACCATTGCTCTCTCTACATGCACTCTTAAATGCAACTATAGGATATTTGAGTTGTGTCCCAGCTCATTTTAATCAGGTGTGGTGTTATCAGGGGTTGATCCGCCTATTGCTTTGGACCTGATTATCTATATAATAAGTCCATCTTTATATACAGCTGAGATGTCCTAACACAGGTCATGTAGATCACATGTGAAGCTCATGTTTGAATTTTGAGGCTGAATGGTTGTATGTATGTCTAGCTACCCTACTCATCTGCATCAGAGCTCTTTATAGGTTTAATGGCGTCGAGGATTGGGTTTCTAGGTCTGTTGAATTTGAGTTGTAACAGATTTTGCCTTAACCTTCAAAGGGGAAAATAGAGAATTTTTTAGTCTTAAGATCTTACCTTCTGTTTTGATTTACCATTCTTCCTCATTTTAACTAAAAGAAACTATTTGAAGTAGTGCTCTGATTGACATGTTTATACATTTGATCTCTGGTTTGGCTACACAGTTACATCTTATTCTGTTAATTGGATTTTATTGGGGATAAGAGAACACATTTCAATCAGATGTGGTTCATTTTTTGTTCTTTAATAGCAGCATGTCTCTTGTTTTATGAGAAACAAGATCTGCATAAATGGTCCCAAATGTCACTGACTTCACAAACCATAGTTTAAAAAAAGGATCTTATCCAATGTTTATCTTTGCTATCTAGATATCTCTCATGTTACAAGAGCTGAGGCTGTGTGTGTCGGTTTGTGTAGGGGCCACTACAAAGCATGCCTTTATGCTGGAATCAACATTAGTTGGATCAATGGTGAAGTTATCTAGCCAGGTAGTAATCTCTTGCTTGTATTCTCTCTTTTGGTTTAACTTAAATTCTCTAGAAGCAAAAATAGTCGACCGGTCAGTATGAAGTGCAGAGGCAACTCTGAAGGGTATATTGAAGGTAATGAATGTTCAGGGTTCGACAATCTATCATGTAAAAAGCCACCTACAGGTATTTTCAGTTTTTTTTCCCATGAATTATCTTATCTTAACAATTCATTCAGCTGCTATCACACTCGATTACTTTATGTATTCAGCTTCTCATGAATTACCTACACCTTTAATATTAAATCAGTTCCAATGCCATTTGATACCTAATAGTTTTGTATGTGGTCGTAACTTAAAGAAATATCAGATCTCAAGCAAACGTGTGCAGGTAACTGCATATTTGTCCATTGACACACAAAGTGTCACTTTGTGTTTCCTTTTTGAGAAACACGAAAGCATAATTCATCTTCTGTTTTCACATAGCATAATTCACTTTGTGTGTTATTGTGATTGCGACTTCTTCAACTGCCAAAGAGAGAAAAAGTTAATGGTGTGTGTGTGTGTGTGTGTGTGTGTGTGTGTGTATATATATATATATATATATATTTGCAGCTAGATGAATGGGTCCTCTGTAGGATCTACCGGAAGCAACATGCGTTGAAAGTTATGGAGCAAAAACAAGAGGAGCCAAGCACTGAAAATGTGACATCGACTGCTGTGGATGATAGCGATCCACAACCATTAAAATTTCCAAGACCATGTTCGCTGTCTCATTTGTTAGAGTTGGATTACATGTCCCGCCTTTTAGGTGACCATGGATCGAATTGGATGGAGGGAATTGAAATCATGAACGGTGGAAGTGGCAGCAGCGAAATGGATAAGACCCAAATGCCAAACACAGCTTATCAATTTGTGAATTCAACTCGATTACAAGCAAACACGAATACAATGTTGAACCAGCGAAACTACGGCTACCCAATAGAGGCTTATGATTGGTGGCTAGAATCTAAATAATCTACGGTTATCAATGGGCCACCATTACCAATTTTTTAAAGACAAATAAATAGCACTTTCGTTGTTGTTGTTTTTTTTATTTTATTTTTTAAGATCTTGATTTGTTTTTGTTAGATTTTCAATTCCTTGGAGAGCATTTAAATGTGGAGTGCTTGGACCAAAGCAATGCATTGGATTTTAGCTATGGGCCATTTCTCAATACAGATAGCTTGAGATTTAAATGTGGACACTCAAAGAGATGGAGGAGAGTACATCATCACTCCTTGCCTTGAGAGTACAAACCATGTGAAATCCACTCACAAACCCTCATGCATGAAATCCACCAGTGCATATGGTCAGTAACTATTTCTTTCTTTCTTTTTTTTCTTTTTATGAAAGACAATTCAAGAAGTTAATATATATAGTGACAAAGGCATGACTGTTTGTGGCTGATTAGCATGCCAGATTCCCAGGATTTACTGATTCTTTCATTCCTGATGATGAAACCAATATATTTTAGTGTTAGATGCAAATTATATATGACATGGCAGGTTGAAATGCTTATTGAGGGAACTTGGAGTGAGGAGAGTGAACACTAGAGATCCTTGGCATGATATGTTCTTAGGTCTTGTACATTTATTTTCAGGTCTGACAGAGAAGATATCTTTGGGAGGTTTCTTGAAGCAGGCATTGTTTAACATTGCATACATATAGTAAGTTATATTGCTACAGCTTCCAACAAAATAACATAATGCATTTTTCCTGGAAGAATATTGTGACATTTCATTTGAGCCTTATTTTCTCATGATAATCCTATTTGGAGATGGTCTACTGAGACATCTCTACCCATTATATATTATGCTTGACTAGTTGTGCTTTTCCTTTTCCACTCATTTCATTTTGTAGAGTTGTTAACTTTATGTTGTAGTACATTTCTATTGCCACTGTTCCCATTTCTTTTGGTAGCTGTAAATTACCAATGTGTTCCATGAATAGCAGATATCTTGCTTTGGTTTGACAACTGTGGGTGGTTTTTGATCTATGAATTTGGAAATGCTGCAGCAAACAATATTTCATGCAGAATGGATTAAAACGTACATCAATATTTCTTGGAAGGTTAGAAGCCATATAGCTGGATTTATAGAGAAATCGGGTATGTTTGATTTCTGCATCTTTTTAATTTATTGGACTGTATCCTGATTAGGTTGTTTGAGTTATTGTGGCTCTTAACAATCTTTGTAGGACAAGTGGCAATGGATATCACCATACGCAACCTTTCACCAGACAAGGTTTAGTGTAATGTTTAATCCAAGCAAAAGGCTTGTTGGGACTTGCCAACAACAGAAATGTTGGGGACTTTTGGGTCATGCTGGGCCTGTTTATTCAACTACATTTAGTCCTCTTGGGGACTTTATTCTGTCTTCTTGACTCAACAAGTATGTTTCTTCTCCTGTCATCTTATTTTCTTCTCCATGCATTCACAAGAATGACACTCACAAAGTACTTGTCACTAATTGCTATATTCTGCTTTGAATTTAAACAGGAGGAACAAACAGTTTACAGTTTTTCTTTCCAATTTCTAGTTACAAAGTACAAACTACAAGGTTGATTAGATAAGTATAAAATGAAAACTTCGACTCATCATGATTTTGCTCATGGGATGGGCTGCCCCTTTGGCTGATGTCAAGGCGACTGAAGTTGCTTTGGTCATGTAGCTACCTGTCTCACCATTCCTGTTGTTGGAGTTGACATATTCTTGGATTCTTCTATGAGCAGAGCATTGTCATTTCCTATTCTCTTTCCAACTATTGTCATTTGAAGACTTCTCAATCGGGGAAGAACTCCAAACAGGAGATCTTGTTGGTTGATTCAACTCATCTTGTCCTCTATCTTCATTCCAACCACCAATGTCTGAAGATCTCTCCATATGGGTACTCTTTGGGCTCTGACTACCCCAGACAGAATTAGATTGACCGTGCATCTTATCCTTATCCCAAACATGTGGTTTGGCAGATGAATCATTCGGTTGGTTCCAACAATTTACATCTTGGGATTTAGCATCTTCAACCCTCTCATTTCCTGCATCATTTGATTTCCAACCTCCCCAGGGAGTAGATTGATCAGATTGAACGGGCTGCTTCTTTTGCACTTCCGTTCTATTCCAAGAATTAAATCCAGGACACTCCTCTGCTGTTGGTCTTTTAGATTCACTTGCCTGTGTTTCTTTTTTATTACTATTCCAGCCACCCCATGCATTAGACTGATCTGATTGCGTATGGTGCTTCTTTTTCGCATCTCCGATACTATTCAAAGAACTAGTTCTGGGCAACTCTGATGATTGGATAGGTTGAGTTGCCTGTGTTTCCATTTTATTAGTATCCCAACTAGACCAAACACTTGTTTGGATGGTGTTATATCATTTTTGCTTGAATTGGGATGTTTATCAACATCCCAGCCACCCCAACCATTTGATTTCACTTCTTTAAAAAAGGTGAAAGAGCGTGCTTCTTTCTCCCAAAGCAATTTATAACCTCTTGACAAGAGTGCAGGATCTCATCCATGCACTGGTCGAGTCCTTTCAACCGCATCTTATCAAGGTGAATGTGGCCAACAAGGCCTGTATCCGCTTCTGAACTTTCAGGTATTTGTCGATGCCTTTGGTATTCAATGGAGAAGTCAAAAGCAACATCCTTTAAAGTGACTTTTTTCAAACGATTCTGAACTAAATATGCTGCATTCTCCTTACAATGCATTTTCCCGCAGAAGCACTCATTCAAATATAGAATAACTCTCTGATCAATAATATCATTCTTTAAGTTAACTTTGCACCAAAGTTTCCTTCATCGATTCCCATGAAGAGTTGTTGCTCTGAGAAGAATCAAGAACGCTTTATATGCAGGATTGCAGGATTTGTGTAATTCTCATGGTATTCAATGGTATTCAATGGAGAAACAAATATTCTACAGTCCTGTATCTAGCCTGTGTAATTCTCATGGTATTCAATGGAGAAACAAATTCTCTACCTAATCTTTTCATGTAGTAGTGTTTGCCTTAGTTTTATGACTGGGATGAGTCCGAACTAGACTTGTCCGAGTTGACTCAGATTAGGTAGTACCCTCTGGTTCAACACCATGAGTCATCCTGTGGTAACACTCGACTCGGATGAATCTAGACCCAACTCAGGGCTGAATGAGTCCATCTGAGTCGTTGAGTCTTTTTATCCTCGTGTTTGAGGATACTGGTTTTTAGAACTATGAGAGGTGGGTCCATAGTTACAGACACCCATTACTATGTTGCCTCTTACTATGGATGATACTCTCCCAAAATCTCCCCAATAGGACCACTGTAACCTTCTGATTGTGACCTACACATAGACAGTTAATAAGTGAAATACAGCACTGGTCCACATTGAACTTAAAAAAGAAAAAGAAAAAAAAATGAGTCATATGATTAACACTCTGGAACTTCCCATCTTAAAGTGTTATAGGTGATCATTTTTCCATAAGAGCCATTGAAAGAAGTCAATGCCACCACCATGAAGTTAGTTGCACGCATACAGAATTGTCTGGGTGGGCAGCATCCACCACAGTGCTAATAGTTGTTATGTCCCTTGATTGGATTGTGGTTGCATTCATGCACAAACATCATAGTTGCATTCTGTAATATAGTAGTTATTTGCTTCCACAGCACACACACACACACACACACCACACACACACACACACACACAGAGAGGTTTTGGCTCTTGGGCATTCGTATACAACATATGTTGGGCTAGGCTCAATATAAATGGATCGAAATAAGCTTATCTTCAGCTTGTCCAACAAGGTGTAGGATGGTCTGTGGTTGTGGATTAATTTTCTGGTGTAGATTGTGTGGGACTGTCAACCATTCCTCATGGTGATTGGTACTGTTCATATTGCAATTCATAGTGTTTGGGTAACATAGGCTGTGGCAATTCGTGTGCGGTTTTTGTGTTCTTCGCTTACCATTTTTGGTTCTGATCCTAAATTCAGCAATGATCTGCTTCTCAGTTACTCTTTCCTTTTGATTTTAGTATATGTTTACATTTGTCCAATGTTTTGCATTCAGATGCCATGATCAAGTATTCTTTCTGTTCACTTCTTGCTCAACTTTTGTTGACTTTTCCATGTACTCATCCTGTGGGCTATGCATGTATGTTGAATTTGGATTGTGAGTCATTTCTTTTTTAAGATGCACATTTCTTTTTGTACAGATGTTTCACACCTGAAAATGTAAGTGCTGAGATGAAGTTACAATGCTTCTCTCTCACTATTCTGGACAGCTTAGGTGGAATGGTATGTATCTTCTCTCTCACTATCTAGGATTTTGCTTTTTTCTATTAAGGAAAGAAATCAATGGGCATTTTTTTATTGGTTATGTTCCTGAATGCATTGTTTATGTATTGTGGACAAAATCAGACTGGTACAATGGTCAAGTTTACTGAATGCATATAGCAAATGTTGATAATTTGTAAAAAATTTAGCCATTCATTTCTTTCATAGACATGAGCCTCATATCAGGGCCACAACTCTAGATGGTATGGTCCATTAGTTGAGTGAATGGAGTGGATAGGAAATGAAATCCTACTCTTGCGAGTAGTCATCATGAATGGGAATGTCATGCAGGGTGAGATAGGAATGCAGCAAATGGGTTTGCAAGCATGCCTTACGAGCCAAGCAGTGCGTAAGATGTCAGGCAATGCCTCAAAAGCTGGTTTTACTCTCATTTTCTTGAATCAAATAAGATATAAGGTACTTTTTTTTCTTTCTTTTTTCCTGTTGTGATTAGTTTTCTTTCAAAAACCAGTAATTTGTTACTCTATTGGATTTGGTAAGATTGGTGTATATTATGGGAATCCTAATAGACATGCTCATCATTTATCTGGTTATTTAGGTTGCTCTGACACAAATTCAGTTGCAATGACTAGCAATTGAATTGACAACATGCCAAAACAGAAACAGGGTTGCAGATGGTAATTACTAACTACTTCATGTGCATAACATATAAGTGCACAGGATTCAAGTACGCAAGCACAATGGTTTGATTTTCAGATCCATTGCTCTGATGATAACCGGATATCAGATCCGATTAGAATTGGACAACAAAGAAGAAACAGGTCGGGACAGAAATGTATTTCAAGCTGGCATGATACGTTTAATCTTGAACTAGTGAAGATGATTGAATTTGTTTCTCCATTGAATACCATGAGAATTCCACTCACTCTCATGATTCTCTGCTGCTTCTAGACATGTCTCTATATAACAAGAAATGGACTCAAATGGCCAAAACCATACTTTTAAAACTCAGAAGAAATCAACTCATTTAGCTGAGTCAACTTGACTAGACCAGATTTACCAAGACTTGGAAAAACTAGGTCCAGTCACACCTTGGTTAAAACTTGAGAAAAACAGTAAAAATTCAGCAACTCTGAACAAAAAATTCAACTCAACTCAGGCAACTCGACATTATTTATATATTCTTTAGACTCTTAATGTTGATGTTCATGGTAGTGTTATTTAGTTACTTTATATTGATGAACTCAGAACTTGGTTTCGTTTTTAGTTACTTTATATTGATGTTTCGCTTGTTTTTTTTTTTTTTTTTTTTTTTTTTTTTTTGTTACTATATGTTGTTTGGTTTCATTTTTGTAATTTTGAATGAATTTTATACTCTATATGTAAACATATTAGACTCCATTTGGTCGTCACAAACCAAATGGAGGCTAAGCCCCTTTTTAACTCCGCCAATGCAACTCCTTGCATTGCCGGTCCCAAGCCCGGGTAAAGGAGGAGGGAGAATGGGCATCAAGGTGAGTTGTATGCAAGCTCATGTATTTTTAGTTTACTGTCTTCTTCTATTATCATTTGAGGACCTCAAAGGCCCAACTAACTTGAGATTTTTATATGCAGGCTCATGTATTTTTAGCCCCACAGATCAATGTTGCCACTACAAGGTTCATATTGAAATGGTAAAGTTTTTAACTATTTATTTTATCTTTGAAATTGTTATTTTTTCATTCATATAATTTTTTTGCTCTTTCAATGCAGCTAGGTACGACCTTAGGCAGTTATCTTGCTCTGGGCACCTATAGTCTTGGTATGTCTCATCCATTATTTTTCCAACTAATGTCTTGAAATCTTTTACAATCTTTAAAATCTTTATATGTAAATTTGTGCCCATTTGCATTGTCGGAAAAACTAAAAAATTTACTCATTCTCAGATTGCAATGTGGAATATGCATCCATTATTCAAAGAAAGGGCGACATTCCAAGCACTCACACTTCTCTCCTTGCTAGCTAAATTGGTGAGTCTTCTTTCCTTCATACTATATGATTTATTGAAGAAGTGGCCTGGCCATTTGGACAGGCCCATATTTATATATTATCATGAAATTGATGAAGTAGATCCGGATGTGCGTCGGAGCTATCCGGAGGTGGAGAGGGGGTCCCTGGAAGGTGGGAACCGCTGTTATGACCATGATGAAGCTGTCCATTTTCTATGGACAGCATTGGAGGGGCCTAGCCATTAGGACAGGCCGCGTTTATGTATTTGCTCGAAATTAATGGAGCAGACCCGGATGTGCGTTGGAGCTATCCGGATGAGTGGGGGTCCCTGGAAGGTGGGAACCGCTGTTATGACCATGATGAAGCTGTCCATTTCCTATGGACAGCATTGGAGGGGCCTGGCCATTTGGACAGGTCGTGTTTATGTATTTGTTCGAAATTAATGGAGCAGACCCGGATGTGCGTCGGAGCTATCCGGATGAGCGGGGGTCCCTGGAAGGTGGGAACCGCTGTTATGACCATGATGAAGCCGTCCATTTCCTATGGACAGCATTGGAAGGGCCTGGCCATTTGGACAGGCCATTTTTATATCTGTATTTGCAGGGACCTCACCCTTAACCTAAACCTAAACTTGAAAACCCAAACCTAAAGCCGATCCCGAACCCGAACCCGATTTCCTAAACCTAAACCTTAAACTATTCTTAATTCCCTAAATCTATAGCCTAAACTTAAACTAAAACCTATAACCTTAACTTAAACCAAAACCTATAACCTAAACCTTAACTTAAATGTATTCTCAAATCCCTAAACCTAAACCTACACCTAATCTTAATCTCAACTCTCTAACCTAAACCGGATCCTAAACTTGAAAACCCAAACCTAAAGCCGATCCCGAACCTGAACCCGATTTCCTAAACCTAAACCTTAAACTATTCTCAATTCCCTAAATCTATAACCTAAACCTAAACCAAAACCTATAACCTTAACTTAAACCAAAACCTATAACCTAAACCTTAACCTAAATGTATTATCAAATCCCTAAACCTAAACCTACACCTAATCCTAATCTCAACTCCCTAACCTAAACCAGATCCTAAACTTGAAAACCCAAACCTAAAGCCGATCCCGAACCTGAACCCAATTTCCTAAACCTAAACCTTAAACTATTCTCAATTCCCTAAATCTATAACCTAAACCTAAACCAAAACCTATAACCTTAACTTAAACCAAAACCTATAACCTAAACCTTAACCTAAATGTATTATCAAATCCCTAAACCTAAACCTACGCCTAATCCTAATCTCAACTCCCTAACCTAAACCGGATCCTAAACTTGAAAACCCAAACCTAAAGCTGATCCCGAACCCGAACCCGATTTCCTAAACCTAAACCTTAAACTATTCTCAATTCCCTAAATCTATAACCTAAACCTAAACCAAAACCTATAACCTTAACTTAAACCAAAACCTATAACCTAAACCTTAACCTAAATGTATTCTCAAATCCCTAAACCTAAACCTACACCTAAACCTAATCTCAACTCCCTAACCTAAACCGGATCCTAAACTTGAAAACCCAAACCTAAAGCCGATTCCGAACCCGAACCCGATTTCCTAAACCTAAACCTTAAACTATTCTCAATTCCCTAAATCTATAACCTAAAGCTAAACCAAAACCTATAACCTTAACTTAAACCAAAACCTATAACCTAAACCTTAACCTAAATGTATTCTCAAATCCCTAAACCTAAACCTACACCTAATCCTAATCTCAACTCCCTAACCTAAACCGGATCCTAAACTTGAAAACCCAAACCTAAAGCCGATCCCGAACCCGAACCCGATTTCCTAAACCTAAACCTTAAACTATTCTCAATTCCCTAAATCTATAACTAAATCTAAACCAAAACCTATAACCTTAACTTAAACCAAAACCTATAACCTAAACCTTAACCTAAATGTATTCTCAAATCACTAAACCTAAACCTACACCTAATCATAATCTCAACTCCCTAACCTAAACCGGATCCTAAACTTGAAAACCCAAACCTAAAGCCGATCCCGAACCCGAACCCGATTTCCTAAACCTAAACCTTAAACTATTCTCAATTCCCTAAATCTATAACCTAAACCTAAAACTTAAACCTAAACCTAGACCAAAACATATAACCTTAACCTAGACCAAAACCTTTAACTTAAACCTTAACCTAAATGTATTCTCAAATCCCTAAACCTAAACCTACACCTAATCCTAATCTCAACTCCCTAACCTAAACCTAAACCTAAACTTGAAAACCCAAACCTAAACCCGATCCCGAACCCGAATCCGATTTCCTAAACCTAAATCTTAAACTATTCTCAATTTCCTAAATCTATAACCTAAACCTAAACCAAAACCTATAACCTTAACTTAAACCAAAACCTATAACCTAAACCTTAACCTAAATGTATTATCAAATCCCTAAACCTAAACCTATACCTAATCCTAATCTCAACTCCCTAACCTAAACTGGATCCTAAACTTGAAAACCCAAACCTAAAGCCGATCCCGAACCTGAACCCGATTTCCTAAACCTAAACCTTAAACTATTCTCAATTCCCTAAATCTATAACCTAAACCTAAACCAAAACCTATAACCTTAACTTAAACCAAAACCTATTACCTAAACCTTAACCTAAATGTATTCTCAAATCCTTAAACCTAAACCTACACCTAATCCTAATCTCAACTCTCTAACCTAAACCGGATCCTAAACTTGAAAACCCAAACCTAAAGCCGATCCCGAACCGGAACCCGATTTCCTAAACCTAAACCTTAAACTATTCTCAATTCCCTAAATCTATAACCTAAACCTAAACCAAAACCGAAACCTATAACCTTAACTTAAACCAAAACCTATAACCTAAACCTTAACCTAAATGTATTATCAAATCCCTAAACCTAAACCTACGCCTAATCCTAATCTCAACTCCCTAACCTAAACCGGATCCTAAACTTGAAAACCCAAACCTAAAGCTGATCCCGAACCCGAACCCGATTTCCTAAACCTAAACCTTAAACTATTCTCAATTCCTAAATCTATAACCTAAACCTAAACCAAAACCTATAACCTTAACTTAAACCAAAACCTATAACCTAAACCTTAACCTAAATGTATTCTCAAATCCCTAAACCTAAACCTACACCTAATCCTAATCTCAACTCCCTAACCTAAACCGGATCCTAAACTTGAAAACCCAAACCTAAAGCCGATCCCGAACCCGAACCCGAACCCGATTCCTAAACCTAAACCTTAAACTATTCTCAATTCCCTAAATCTATAACCTAAACCTAAACCAAAACCTATAACCTTAACTTAAACCAAAACCTATAACCTAAACCTTAACCTAAATGTATTCTCAAATCACTAAACCTAAACCTACACCTAATCCTAATCTCAACTCCCTAACCTAAACCGGATCCTAAACTTGAAAACCCAAACCTAAAGCCGATCCCGAACCCGAACCCGATTTCCTAAACCTAAACCTTAAACTATTCTCAATTCCCTAAATCTATAACCTAAACCTAAAACTTAAACCTAAACCTACACCAAAACATATAACCTTAACCTAAACCAAAACCTTTAACCTAAACCTTAACCTAAATGTATTCTCAAATCCCTAAACCTAAACCTACACCTAATCCTAATCTCAACTCCCTAACCTAAACGTAAACTTAAACTTGAAAACCCAAACCTAAACCCGATCCCGAACCTGAATCCGATTTTCTAAACCTAAACCTTAACCTATTCTCAATTCCCTAAACCTTAACCTAAATGTATTCTCAAATCCCTAAATCTAAACCTACACCTAATCCTAATCTCAACTCTCTAACCTAAACCTAAACTTGAAAACCCAAACCTAAACCCGATCTTGAACACGAACCCGATTTCCTAAACCTATACCTTAACCTATTCTCAATTCCCTAAACCTTAACCTAAATGTATTCTCAAATTCCTAAACCTAAACCTACACCTAATCCTAATCTCAACTCCCTAACCTAAACCTAAACCTAAACTTGAAAACCCAAACCTAAACCCGATCCTGAAACCGAACCCGATTTCCTAAACCTATAAACTAAATCTTAACCTTTAACTTATAACCTAAACTTATAACCGATAACCTAACCTATGGATTTTGCTATAGTTTAGAAGATTTGTAGGTACATTTTTGATTTCTTATATATAATGTTTTTTTCCAGCTCTTTTTTTTTTTTTTGGTCTTTCTTCCTTTTGAGATGTGTACGAAGGCATGCTTGTTTGATTGTCTACAATTGTTGTTTTATACAGGCTGACAAGCTAAAGAAGTTAGTGGATGATGAAATTCATTTTCTAAAGGGAAGGGTTTTGAAACTTGAAAGTGATATTGTGTCGAAGTCTACAGAAGTTACTTATGCAGTTTCAAGGAAAGAAGAAGTTGTATCTTCTATGTTTGCTGAACTTGACCGTCTGAAGAAAGAAAATTCTGTAAAAGCGCGAGCATTATTTAATGCATGAGGGCACGCCTTAGTTGTAATTCTTATGATAGGTTGAGTAAAGTGAAGTATTATTTATTTAGAAGTGTGAATGTAGGATGCATTATAGATTTGATTGCTATTGTAACAAATGCATCATTTTTTTTTCTTTGATTGCATTAAGCTTGGATGAGTTATCAATCATAGCAGGTTCTTGCCATGAAAACAGGGAAAATAACTACGAAATATAATCTGTAGCGGTAGCAATTACTATCTATAGCTATGGATATAATCCGTAGCTATTGGTATCTATAGCTACGGACTATATCCGTAGTTATTGGTATGTAGTGCTGCAAATATCGTAAATATTGGTATCTATTGCTACGGATTATATCCGTAGCTATTTCTGTATATGGCTACGGATAGAATCCGTAGCTATTTCTGTCTATAGCTACGGATAATATCCGTAGCGAATTGTGTATATTGCTACGGATAAAATCGGTAGCTAATTGTATCTATTGCTACGGATCATATCCGTAGCTAAATATATCTATTGCTACGGACACAATCCGTAGCTAATTGTATCTATTGCTACTGATATTGTCCGTAGCTAGATCTTTAGCTACCCCACCAATTGCGACGGACGTGCCACGGACCAGATCCGTAGCAAAAGGGCTTTTGCTACGGATTTAGTCCGTAGCCTTTGCCCGTTTTTCTTGTAGTGGAATATGGTCATTTTGCTGGCCATAAGATTGTGTTTGAAGCTCACGTGGATGAGAGAATGTTTGGGCTACACCCAATGATGGACCACTTGGTGGACATTGAATGGGATTCTATATTTGCAGGTGAGTCTCCTACATGTGAGAACACGGTTCGTGCCTTCTACGCCCATATCATAGACCCATCGTTGGAGCCTCTTCAGTTCACTGTCTCTTTGAGGGGCATAAGGCGCACGATTACTGTGGCTAAGGTGGCTCGGGTCATGAAGATCCCACGTGGTCAAGTGCTTCCCAATGATGACTTATCCAGGAGTGCACGAGAAAGGGATCGCCGTACGCGATACCTTTATGGCCGACGGATTTCTTGGACGCGAGGAAACTGTCTTGCAGTGACAAAGTTAACAGAGGACTTCCGTTTGCTCCACCGCATTTTCACATATAATGTGTATCCACGGTCAGGTAACCGTACGGAGTGTACTCGGTTGATGGTGGATTTCCTATACAGGATGGGACAAGGAGACAACTTATGCCTGCCCACGTTCGCCCTATTTCAGATAGTTTAGGTCGTTTGATCTGTCAGGAATGACCTTTCGCTCCCATTTGGCTGCCTGATATGCAAGATGACTCCTAATGTCGGCTATAGGTTGAACATGGAAGACCTTGCACCAGTCCGGGTCATAAGCGAGGCTACGCTTAAAAACATGAAGATCGGCCCTCAACAACGGCAAGCCCGACTGATGAGTCTGGAAATGAGTCGGATAGCGCCGGTGAGGAGAGTGTTGACCTCGAGGCAGGAAGCGAAGAAGGAGGCGGCGATGATATACAAGAAGAGGAAGATGAGGTTCAGGATACTGAGGAGAGCTCTCCTCCTGGTGCACCAGAGCCGGACGCTACTTAGGCAGCGAGGGATGCTCACATAGTCCGACTTGAGGAGGGTCAGGCTGCCCTACGACAAGATGTTGTCGATCTTCGGGCCTACGTGAACAATAAGTTCAAGAAAGTAACTCGCAAGTTAAAGGCCATCCTGTGCTATGTACAGGATAAGGATGCCCCTCCTCCATCGCCTTATTCGGATGCCTAGCCATCCATATTGATGTCTTATAGTTGTTTTGGTTACCGCATTAGGCGGTTTATGTTTCATGTTGATGATGTAGTAGTTAGTAGTATGTTTTAAGTGTTTGATGTTGTGGTTGTAATTGGCTCACATGTAATTTCTGTCATGATTCATGTAACTCTGTATTCCATGTATTATGACAATTTTGGGTAAATGAAAAGCATACAGCCTCTTTTGCTATGTGATGTGTGGAATGCTTTAAGTGCTTGTATAATGTGTTGTTATGCTTTATCTCACAAGCGATGTACCTTATGTTGTATAGGGCATGCCACGGAGATCTACGAGGAGCACAACACCCCTCTTGCTTATTGACTCTATGGACCAGATTCCTCCCCGCAAGGGTGGTCTTACGGGCTAGGGTTCTGGCTCTGATCAGCCTCCTGCTGGTCCTACTGGTGGACTGTCACCTTATACACCCCCAGTTTGCGAGCAACACCGGGCATCCTCATCTACACAGCATGACCCACGGGCTGCTCCACCTCCTGACAGGTTTGAGCAGATGATGATGCTGATGCAGCAGCAGCATCAGCAGCTTCTTGTGGCCTTATCGGCTCAGGGTGGCAGTGCGGCTCCACCTTCACCATCTACACGGCCAGAGACCGCAGAGCCTCCTGCTGAGGCTAAGGCTATACCTCCCCCTGCGCCTGTTGTACCCTCTACTGGAGATGTTGGTACTCGTGGCCTACTCGAGCGATTCCAGCGCTTAAAGCCTCCCACATTCATAGGTTCTCACAGACCCGAGGAGGCTGAGTTTTGGTTGGACCGTATCTCCAAGATGCTACGGATGCTGCACTGTACTGAGGCAGAGCAGGTCGAGTTGGCCACTTTCAAGTTCGAGAGGGAGGCCAGTCTGTGGTGGGACAGTGTGCTGCGGTCTGTCACAGCAGACTATGCGTGGACTTGGGCAGCATTTGAGTTCCAGTTTCATGAGAAGTATTACCCGCAAACCTACAGACACGAGCGGGAGGATGAGTTTTTACGCCTCAGGCAGGGAGGCATGACTGTTACTGAGTACGAGCATTGCTTCACCGAGTTGGGCCGCTTTATCGCGACCATCCTTGTTGATGAGAAGATGTGGATGCGCCGTTTTTCTGGGGGTTTGCGACCTGATATACGATCGAAGATGTGCTGTATCAGTATACCTTCTTACGCGGAGCTGGTTCACATATCTATGATGGCCGAGCAGGATGTTGATCGCCTGGCACGTTCTCGTGGTACTATGGTTACGAGACCACGACCAGAGATGCAGAGCAGGCCTTTCTTAGGCAAGAGGCTTCGTATTGACTCTCCCCCCAGGGCCGCAGAGCCAGTAGTTCCGATGTGGCGCCCAGGAGTGACCTGTTCTTTCTAGGGGAAACTGGGTCATCCTACAGAGAGCTATTTTTCACGTATGAGGGCTAGCGGGTTCTCACCACCGCAGAGGCTGGATCGCCCTCACCCTCAGGCCATATCAGCTCCACCTCTACAAACTGCCCCTACTCATCCATCTTTCAGACCTCCTGTATCACGCTTCCGGCCGCCTCAACGGCCCTTGGTTCCACAGTCGAACCGTCAGCAGCAGGCTCGAGTACATACGATTGTTGCTAAGGCACCTGAGACGTCGATTACAGCCCCAATGACTTTTGAGGGTACGACCCACATTCACGGTACTTTCATCTCCTTGTTGGTTGACACTGGGTCCACTACTTCTATTATTTCATATGGGGCAATTAAGCGTCTAGCTTTACATACTACTCCCACGAAGGGAATGAGACTCACTATGGCTACTGGGACTTTTTCGGATGTCGCACGGGTGTGTGTGAGGGTTGTTCCGTGGATTTGGGTAGCAGAACAGTGCTCGTCAACCTCGTTGTTGCTCCACTATGGCATTACGACATTATCCTCGGTATAAACTGGCTCACTAAGGTGAAGGCGGAGATAGATTGTGATACTCGGGTCGTGACGGCCTATGGATCTGACCCCACAGCTTTCACGTTTTCAGTGCAGGTCAGTTGGCTCTGCCGTGTTGAGTGTTATACTTCTTTATTAAAGCCGATTGATGGTCCGACATTAGAAGATACGCCAGTGGTTCGAGAGTTTACAGGTGTGTTTGCGACGATTCCTGGTTTGCCTCCTCGGTGCGAGATCGACTTCACCATTGATCTTATGCCTGGTGCGACACCTATCTCATTGCCGACTTATCGTATGCCTTCATGTGAGATGGAGAAACTGCGGAAACAGATTGACGAGCTAGTAGAGAAGGGTTTCATACGACCTACTGTGTCTCCATGGGGAGCACCTGTACTATTTGTGAAGAAGAAGGACGAGTCGCTACGGTTATGTATTGATTACCGTAGGTTGAACCAGGTCACGGTGAAGAACAAGTATCCTTTACCTAGGATAAATGATCTATTTGATCAGTTGAAGGGGGCGAGGTATTTTTCGAAGATTGATCTGCAGTCAAGGTATCATCAGCTGCGCGTCAGAGATGAGGACGTGCAGAAGACGACTTTCAGGACATGCTTTGGGCACTACGAGTTTCTAGTGATGTCGTTCGGTCTTATGAACGCACCGGCCATGTTCATGGACCTGATGAACCGTGTACTTCGGCCATTCCTATACCGATTCATCATCGTCTTTATTGATGACATTCTGATATACTCTATGAGTCGAGAGGAGCACGAGGAGCACCTGAGAGCAGTGTTGGATACGTTAAAGAAGAACCAGTTGTGTCGGGCAGTATAAGAAATGTGACTTCTGGCAGGAGGAAGTCAAGTTCCTCGGACATGTGGTGTCCAAGGATGGGATAACAGTGAACCTTGCTAAGGTAGCCGTGGTTCAGGATTGGCAGCAGTCTGGCTCGGTTACCAAGGTGAGGAGTTTCCTTGGTCTGGCAGGGTATTATAGATGCTTCATTCGGGATTTCTCGAAGATTGCCAAGCCGTTGTCTCGGTTGACACGGAAGGACCTGAAGTTCGCCTGGAAGGAGAAGGCGGAAGTAGCTTTCAAGGAGCTGAAGGACAGGTTGACGTCCGCCCCTGTGCTAGTATTGCCAGAGCAAGGGGTGAAGTACACGATATACACTGACGTGTCTCGCGTTGGTTTGGGTTGTGTCCTTATGCAGAAGGACAGGGTGATTTCGTATGCCTCGAGACAATTAAGGAAGCACGAAGAAAATTACCCTACACACGACCTGGAGTTAGCAGCTGTCATTTTTGCAATGAAGCTCTGGAGATATTACCTCTACGGAGAGGAGTTCGAGCTTTTCTACGACCACAAAAGCCTTAAGTATATACTCACGCAGCGAGACTTGAATATGAGACAACGTCGATGGATGGAGACCTTGAAGGACTTCAAGTTCGAGGTTTCCTGCCATCCTGGTAAGACGAACCTTGTGACAAACCCGTTGAGCCTCAAGAAGGCTATAACATTTGCAGGTCCGTTGATGATAGCAGAGTGGGACATGGTTGAGTTTGTGCGGGACTTTAAGCAGAGACTCACCGTGGAGGATCCATTTGAGTGTGTTGCGCACGTTCGAGTGCGACCACTTGTCGATGACAGGATCATTGAGGCCCAGAAGGGCGATGTACGGTTGTCTAAGCTTCGAGAGCAAGCTAGCGACGCTGAGGACTCTGAGTGGAGAGTTGATTCTGATGGGGGTCTACGATTCTGTGGCCGCCTATGCGTTCCTAACTACCTGACTTGAGACATGAGCTTCTCGAGTCTGCCCATAACTCGAAGCTTGCGATGCATCCTGGTAGCACGAAGATGTACCAGGATATGAGACGATCGTATTGGTGGGATAACATGAAGGCCCACATTGCTGAGTTCGTTTCTCGTTGTCCGACGTGTCAGCAGGTCAAGGAAGAACATCGCCGACCTCCTGGACTGCTTCAGCCCATGCCCATAGCAGAATGGAAGTGGAACTTCATTTCCATAGATTTCATATTGGGACTGCCGAAGACGAGGAAGGGACACAATTCCATCTGAGTGATTGTGGACCGGTTGACCAAATCGGCCCATTTTCTCCCTATCAGAGTCACGAACTCTGCAAATGAGCTGGTTAGATTGTACATCAGAGAGATCGTCCTTCTACATGGAGTTCCTTTAGAGATCGTGTCGGACAAAGACGCTCGGTTCATATCTATCTTCTGGACTCGTATCCAGGAAGTGATGGGTGTGAAGTTGAAGTTCAGTACGGTGTTTCATCCTCAGACTGATGGACAGATGGAGCGGGGTAAATCAGATTCTGGAGGATATGTTGCTAGCATATGTGTTGGACTTCAAGGACAGTTGGGATGACTGTCTTCCTTATACAGAGTTCGCCTACAACAACAGCTTCCAGGCGAGTATTGGTATGGCGTCATATGAGGCCTTGTATGGTCGTCCTTGCAGAGCACCGCATTGCTGGGCGGAGTTTGGCGAGCGTAGTCTGATTGGCCCAGAGTTGGTACAGGTGACCACAGAGAAGGTCGACATTATCAAGCGTTGACTTCTTACAGTGCAGAGCAGGCAGAAGAGTTACGATACGAGACGACGACCGCTTGAGTTCGAGGTTAAAGATCATGTATTCCTCCGGGTTTCCCCTATGAAGGGAGTCCTTCGGTTTAAGAAGAAGGGGAAGCTCACACCGAGGTTTATCGGTTTGTTTCAGATACTGGATCGAGTGGGTTTTGTGGCATATCGTCTCGCTTTGCCCACACCACTTATAGCTGTACATAACATATTCATGTATCTATACTGAAGAAGTACGTTCCTGATCCTTCACATATCATCAGATGGGAGGAGGTACAACTGAGCTAGGATGCTACGTATGAGCTGCGTCCAACTCATATCCTTGACAGGAAGGAGCAGGTACTGCGTAGTAAGGTCATTCCACTTGTGAAGGTACTATGGACACATCATTCAGAAGAGGAGGCTACGTGGGAGATAGAGGCCGAGGTCAGAAAGAACTACCCTCAGATTCTTGAGGAGTACGAAAAGGTACAAATTTCGAGGACGAAATTTTTGTTTAAGGGGGGTAGATTGTAACGACTTGAAAATTTTCGTGTAATGGCCCGAGTACTACCTCGACCAGAAATCACCTAGGATTAAATCCTTTAGAAATTTGACAAAGATAACTAAGTGCTAAACTAGATTATCCATGAAATCCGTTTGAATCGCTTTAAATACGATCTATAAGACCCAAAACTTGTAGAATTATTGACACTAGGTTGCCCTAAAGTCTAGGATCAAACTCATTACCCGACTGCTCTAGGGAGCACATTGAAACTCCGCAACTGGTCTGGACCGCACATCGGGAGTCCGAAAATACAAAGTTAAGGACATAGGACCGCCTCGCTGGGCTTGACAACCATCTCGAAAATCAACTCCAGACAGTGTCCCACGGCTGTTCACTTGAGTCCGGAGCGGAGAGAGTGTGAAAACACTTGTTTTCTTTACAAAATAAATATCTTGAATAGTAATCTGGCACGTGTCGCTTACGGACATTTGTAAGCAATCAGACTGTCAGAATCTGATACAAATACACCCTCAGATCAGGAAAAATTTCATAAACATATCCTTGTACTTGAAATTTCGGATCGAAACCCGCTAACCGTTGAACTGAAACTGGTTCGCCACGCGTGATCTGGGAATCCCACTGAAATGAAAACTTAACTTTACCTGGATCCAAAGTTGATGAGCTTAAGTCCGACCTTTGGCTCAAGGAGGCCCGCCACAAATCCTCCGTTGAGCTGAAACAGTGTCACTTTGGTTATAACCCAAGTATACGTTGACCTTAAGTCTAGTTTAGTGCATTTTTAGGATATATAAGGACCTTAGAACTCTCTCTTTCACAGCCATATAAATTTGGGAGAAACCCTAGAGAGAGAAGTGAGAAAAGAGAGAGAAAGAGTGAGAGAAGTGGGAGAAGCTCCCTGCTACTATTTCCTGCCGCTACCCAAGCTCCACCACTCCGTTCTTGTCGCTTTTCCGGCGATAACGACTTCGTTTTATGGTAAGAAACCCTAACCCTAATTTCTTTTGGGGTGTGAAGGTTGTAGGTTATGAAATAGCTAACTTATTTCATTCTTTAGGCTACCAAACTGCCGAATACGGAGGCTTAGAAAACCTAGTTGATTCGTTGCGATTCTACGGTATAAGGTGAGGACTTTAGGTGTATAGGTTACGGTTTTCAACGCTTTCAATGTCAGATAATGATAGATTCATGATCTGCATGCAATTGCACATGTACAAAGTGCTGTTTGTTTTCCATTTCGATTAAAGATGTAGAATATGAAATTTTATATATTCTAGGTATTCGTAGAAATACCGTATACGTATGAATTTTGGAAATGTGTTTGCTATGATTATTTGTTGTATGAATATATGGTATATGGATAAAATACTTATTTGGTGAAAAGATTCACCCTAATACATGTTTGCTAATATACACTATGTGTGTAGAAATAGTGTATTATAGAAAGTACCGTATATGTATATATTTTGGAGATGTGTTTGCCATGACTATTTGCTGTATGAACATGTTATATATGCGTAAAATACTTGCTTGGCGAAAGGATTCGCCCTAATACATGTTTTACTAACATACACTATGTATGTTGAAATAACGTATTCTAAGTGTTTGTGAAAATGCTTGTGAGAGTAAGTGCTTGGATAATGGTGCCTTAGATAGGTGTTGAGATGGGATTCTCAACTACTTTAGAGACCTGTATGATATCCTCCATGTGATTGTTTACTTTAACCGCTTACTTATGAAACATATGTGTTTGTATTCTTGTTTATATAGTGTTTTACACATGCTTTATATCATGCTTATAACATGCTTTATGATATGCTTGTGAACATGCTTGATTTACTTTGTCTATTATGCTTTACTCTACATGTTCTAAATAAGGATTGATCGAGTTTGGTACTATGTCTATAGTCCAGACAATCGGTATCAGATTTGAGATTGTGGTTGAGATTCATTTCGCTACGTAAGATGTGTTTGACGAACCCGAGTCGTACTTCAGTGGGCGGCAGTGCTTAGGCCACGCGAAGTGCTTATGTACTTCATGTCGTTAAGTTGATTGTGCGCTCTAGCTAGTCAACTCGTCAAGTAACCCGATATGTCTAATGTATGTTCACCATGTTTACTCGCTACTGCTTGAACCTAGGGTACCAAACTTACCAGTGGAATCCCGTTAACCATGGTACCTCGATCTGCTAAGATCATGAGTTGGGCATGGTGGTATGGGACACCGTGGTCGAGTGTCGGCCTACGCTTGGGCCACGTGCCTCCCCGTAGTGACCAGTGAGCAACTAGATTCGTGAGCTGATTATGGTGGTATGGGACACTATATTCACGCTGTCGGCCTACATTGATAAGGTGATGGGGGAGCGGTATAACCTTTGTGCGTAACAGCCCTGACAGCCCTTTGTAGTGACCTCGAGCATACTCTGAATTTGTAGTGAGACGACAAGTCTTGCTGATCAGGGTCGAATATTACATATCAGACCCCAGTAATTGCCTAAATTTACATACCTGATAAGGCTTAATGGAATATTTTAATCGTATTTTCATTTCAGGATGTAAAATGAGCGTTGGACTGAAAAGAGGATTAAAAGCATGGATTTGATGATCCAAAGCCACCTGAGCACGGGATGGACCCCAGAGAACCAATAATGAAGAGTTTACACGCCTGAGATCTGAGGAAAGCGAGCCAAAGGGGCCCGAAAGGGGTCCAGAATGGAAGATCACATGGTTCCCGCCATCCGATCAGTTCGAAACTTCATACATGTGATGGGGGCCGTAAATTAACTGTACATATCAAGTTTCAGCTCTTAGATCACTATGAAAGTGCCCCAACGGTCAAATCAGCCCAGTAAATTCCAATTTGGGGCCCACCTGATATCTGGAACTACCTCAAGTTTTGTCCCAATGGTTTAATTCAAATGGGAAAAAGGATGGACGGTGCAGATTTCTCATAAACATCACAGTGGGCCCCACACGAGATGCATGTACACCATGCACATGCGCAGACGCTGTGCATGAGACCGCCAGCCGGTCAAAGCGACAGCTGACCCGCGCCCTCTGCAGCTGCCGCCAGCGTTAACGCTAGCCGATCCTTCGTCGGAGTTGTGGGTCCACACCGTCCATCCAAACATCAATCCGGGCCGTTCATCAGGTCCAAATGACGACCATTAACATTGCCTAGGTGGCCGAATTTCAAATGGTCATCCGGAGAAAAATCTAGCCGTTCAATTGACGGTTGGACGGTGAAATGAAGAATCTAGTGGGCCACACCGAAAACAGTGAAACCGGACATCCCTGGACGATTTTCAGTTGGGAGTCGAATGGACGGAGTGGATTTTCAATTTAAGAAGAGGAGTGGGCCCCACCATTTTCGCAGCGAAAAGGAACCCGCGTCCCTGTTTCCGCACCAGCGAACGAGCGCTGGCCGTTTTTGCGGACGTCAGTGGGCCCCACACGTCACCTTTCCAGACGATCCAAGTCGTTCATCGTGTAGAGGGCCGCGAGTACTACAAACCCATGCTGATATTCCACTCCCATGCGTACACACGTGCATGATACAGAGGCCACAAAAGGGCTGCCCTGCAACATTCAAAACTGATCTCTTCGTGTTTTCTTCTCTGGGCCGCGTTAATGGACGTTCAAAACCACCTATTCTTGACTAAAATTTCGTCCTGAATCCAATGGACGGGGTGGATTTTCCAGAAAACACTTCGGTGGGGCCCACCGATCATGGTTGCGAAAATTTCCACTCCATGTCCTGCTACAACTCTGCCACTGATCCAGCCTTCCAACAGCTATAAAAGAGGAGTTTTTATACATGAAAATTCATTCAGAACCAGGGAGGAGCTCCAGATCTACAGTAAAGGAGAGAAGAAAGAGAAGAAAGAGAAGAAAGAAGAGAGAGAAATTGGTTTGAAATTCCTTTTATGAATTTTTATTTTTATTTATCCATTTGTTTAATGGAGTTTATGGGTAACTAATCTCTCAGCTAGGGCTGAGATGAAACCCCCAATTTGAATACCCGTTGTTCTATGTTGATTTTTCTTTAATTAAGATTGATTTGTTTCTTTCCTTAGTGTGCTTGATTGTTTTAAATTCTATGCTTCTCCATCTATGAACTTGATCAGAGTCTATGGATGGATGTGGTCTGGATGCTTATTCTAGGTGCTTGTATCTTATCATGAACAGGTTCCTGTAGAGGAAAAAATAGGGTGCTTTACTGAACTGCATATTCCATATGCCCGATTTGGACATGGGGTATGTTATTCATGGCATTGCTTAAAGGAATTAGACAATCTGTATGCCCGATTAAGGACACAGATTGTGCTTTCTCTAGATAAGTTGGATCAATCTAATTTAAGGTGAATTAACAAACAAAACAAAGGTTAGGATAATTAGGGGTGGATTCGAAAGTCCTAGTGCTCTCTCTGATTGAATTTTCTTCCTTATTCTCAATAGTTATTTTTCCATAGATTTGTGTTAGCAATTTAATCCTTTATTTGTTGAATTAGTTAAGGAGAATCACAGATTTGAATTGTGACGACCAGTCCTCGTGGGATTCGACCTTGGTCTTACCGAGTTTATTACTACATCACAACCCTATACTTGGGGAGTGAACAAGTTTTTGGCGCCGTTACCGGGGACTGTTTCGGTCCATATTGAATTTAGGATTCTCTCTTATCATAATTCATAGCTTAGGATTTTACTAACTTAGAGTTCTTTTCTTTATTCTAGAAATTAACCTCTTTCTTGTTTTGTGGGGTCCTGAGATAAACTTCTAATTTGGTAATCCCTTTCTAAATTCTTTACTTTTTCCATTTTTTTTTTATTTTAGAATTAGGTTATTACTTTTTAGAAATTTTATAATTTTAGAATTTCTTTTGAATTTTTTTGTTTTTTTTTTAGATTTAGATTTTTCTCTTAAGTAACTTCTTATTTTCTAGTTTTAGAAATTTTTCTTTCCTTTTTAGCTTTTTATTTTTTTTCTTTTTTAGAAATTAACCGTTGCTTAGGATTTTTCTGTCATTATTTTAGGAAACCTGATTTGTTTTGTTTCTATTTTTCAGGAATTGAGGAAGAAAGCTACTAAGTGGGGAGGAGCTTCTTAACATCAATCATCTCCTTTTCTGGGTTCTTTCTTCCCATTCTTACTTACATAGTTTTAACTTGTTTTTGAATAGCATAATTTCTAGTTCTAGTTTTCTTTCTCTTAGGTTGTTGCTTAGTTTATGCTAGGACGTAGATCTCTAGATAAAGAACTAGCACCTTTTGATCCTGAAATAGAAAGAACATTCCATAGAAGATTGAAAGACATCCCAGTTGAAATGGCAGAAGAGAATGGAACTAAAACTCTTAGAGGTTATTCAGCTCCTGTCCAACTCAATGCGCCTTCATGCATAGTGTTGCCCACCACCACGGCAGCACACTTTAAACTCAAGACTGGGGTCATACAGTTGTTGCCTTCCTTTTATGGGTTAGATAAGGAGAACCCATATCATCATGTGAAAGAGTTCCTAGACATTTGCTCCACCTTTAAATTCCAAAACTTCTCAGATGATTCGATCCGCCTACGCCTGTTTCCTTTTTCTTTGAAGGATAAGGCGAAAGCATGGTTGAATTCTTTAGAAGTTGGGTCTATCACTACATGGGACCAATTGTCTAGGAAGTTCTTAAACAAATTCTTCCCTGTTCACAAAACTAATGCTCTCCGTAGAGAAATCACTAATTTCACACAAAAAGAGGGAGAGCACTTTCATGAATGTTGGGAAAGATGGAAGGACTTGCTTCTTAAATGTCCACACCACGGTTTTGAGAAGTGGCAACAAGTGCAATACTTTTATGACAGTCTGACACCCCAGAACCGTCGCATGGTTGATGCCACTAGTGGAGGGTCCTTCATGACCAAAAGCGATACTGAAGCGTGGAAATTCTTTGAAACCTTGTGTGAAAACTCCCAGCAATGGGACTATTCAGATAGAGGTGAAAGAAGTTCCCAACCACAAAAGAGAGGTGGCATATATGAGATAGGAGTCACACCAGATCTCCATGCCAAGATTGATGGCCTGACAAAGAAGGTTGATGCTCTGATGTTGCATAATGGACCTCCACAAACAACTCAAGCCGAGGCTTGTGCCATATGTTCTAGTCCTTCCCATCCTACGCAATCTTGCCCATCTGGTACAGCATTTCCAGAATTCCTCTCTGAACAAGTTCATGCTTTGAACACCTTTCAGAAACCTGGGAATGATCCTTACTCGAACACGTACAACCCAGGGTGGGCTAGACATCCAAATTTTTCTTGGGCAAAAGGACCGCAACAAGGAGGACCATCTGGAAATCCTCCTATGCAACCTCAGCAGTTTCCACAATATCAACAACTGCCTGCACAATCAAGGAAACCATCTCTTGAGGATACACTCCATCTTTTTATGCAGAGTTCTCTCCAATTCCAAAAAGACACCCAACAAACCTTACTAGCCAACCAGCAAAGCTTACATGCAAATGCACAATCCATTGCCAAGCTGGAAGTACAAATGGGTCAACTAGCTGCCACATTGAGTGAGAGAGAGAAGGGTAAGTTCCCTGGCCAACCTGTGGCTAATCCAAAGGGACAATATGAGATTGGCTCTAATTCTAACCAAGGGCAATATCACGAGCAAGCCAAATCAATCACTACCCTTAGGTCAGGCAAACAAATTGACAACAAAATAGAGATACCTAGGGATGAATCAATTCAAAGTGAAGCAGAGAGACACACCAATGCATCCAAAGTCCAAAAACTCTCTGACTCTCCAAGAGCCGCTGACGTGCCACCTTACGTGCCCAAAGCACCTTTTCCTCAACGTCTGGCACCAATGAAGAAAAGAAACAATTTTGATGAAATCCTGGATGTGTTTAAAAAAGTGCAAGTCAACATCCCGTTGCTTGACGCTATCCAGCAAGTCCCTGCTTATGCTAAGTTCCTTAAAGATTTATGCACTCAAAAGCGTAAGCAGAATGTTCATAAGAAAGTCTTCCTTGCAGAGCAGCTCAGCTCAATGATTCAACATAACACCCCTCCTAAATTTAGGGATCCAGGAGCCCCCACCATTTCTTGCGGTATAGGAGATCATAAAATTGGGAAGGCATTACTTGACTTAGGGGCGAGCGTCAATTTGTTACCATATTCGGTTTATGAGCAGTTAGGACTTGGTGAGTTGAAACCGACTAAAATAACATTACAACTAGCTGAAAGATCTGTCAAGGTGCCCCGGGGTGTTATTGAAGATGTATTAATCCAGGTTGATAAATTTTATTTTCCAGTGGATTTCATAGTTATAGATACTCAGCCTGTCCAGAATCCTCATAGTCAGATCCCAGTCATTTTGGGTCGTCCATTTTTGGCCACATCTAATGCTATTATAAATTGCAGGAATGGAGTTATGAAGTTGTCATTTGGTAACATGAATATTAAACTCAATGTTTTAATGCAGGACAACAACCCGCAAATTTGGACGACATATTGAAGTGGACATGATCGAGAGTCTAGTGCAGGACTCCTTCCGTAAATCTTTTGAAGATCCACTGAGACTTGCTTACACAACATGGCACGGATTTTGACAGAGATAGTCCCATCCACGAAATCAATGCACTGCTCGACTCTACTCCTATATTGGAGACTGAAAAATGGAGAGCGAAAGTGGAACCTCTTCATCCCTCTGAGACTCTTCCTGACAGCACAGCTTCTAACTCTGAGAAGGCAAAAGAGAACAGGTTGCTTAATGTTCTTCGAACATATAAGGCAGCAATTGAACGGAAGATAGCAGAAATACAAGGAGTGTGCCCCACTGTATGTAAGGATCATGTTGCGGAAATGTCACATAAAATGAAAAGGAAGCATGATCCTAATATGGAAGAAGTCGTTCGAGCAGAAGTCCTTAAATTATTTGACGACAGTGTCAGTTACCTCATTGCAGATAGCACAGCTCATGGGAACTCTCATCACTTATCTGGGATTGGTTGACCACTTGTTGAGGTAAGTACTTTGGCGGACCCTGGTCTTAAAGATTAATAAATTCATGGTCCGTTTTTGTCTGGCTGAAGACGTTTGTAAGACCCGCATCTTAAACCGTACCGTTCCGTAGGTTTCCGCGGTCTTTCCGGTCGAATTTCGGCAACCTTCGACCCTTAACCGGCGTTGCGCGCGACCCTGATTCACACGCTGTCAACCCGAGTCGACTCAACCCGAGACTTGTACCATTGCGACCGCACCGTCGCCGCGGTTCCGATGCCACGACTCGCGCGCCGAGGCAATACTCTGGCTAGGAGATGTAGGCCAGCGTTCGGTGCGAGGAAAACGCCGCGCGTTGCGAAACCCAAGAGAATCTCAACGAGATGTCACATCAATCACCCATCAATCAATCCCATCATGTCAAGTACACATCACTTTTCACCCATTTCCAAGCAACCACAAAAGTCAAAAAGTTCTTACAAGCCCATACCTTTCTTACACAAAATGCCTCCAAAGTCAAAAAAGTCTCTTACACACCCATCACCACCACATCCATCACTCCATTAAACATCACCCATCTCTCTCTCTTTACAACCCTCTCTCTCCTTCATTTTTTTCAAACTTCATTCCTAAGCAAGAGAGAAAATTTCACACGTCCAAAGCTTCTCCCACCTCTCCCAAGCAACAAGTGTGGTCCACCTTTCCCACCCTCTCATCTCCCATCTCCACCATCCAAACCTCATCTCCCCCATTGGAATCAAAGCTAAGGAGCTAAGGAAGCCTTTGGTGCAAGAAGGAAGCGGTGGGTGATTGTAGATCGTTAGTTTTCCTTCATTTTTGTCGATTAAGGGCCCATAATGTGGGATCCACCTTGATGTACTTTTGAATGAGGGGCCCATAGTGGCGGGGTCCCTCCATCCTCACCGATCTTTCCCTCTCTCTCTCCATTTTCCTTTGTGTATGATGATTTGGGCCCACTTGATGTATGTATCTCATCCATACCATCCAAATGGTGGGCCACCTTACATGTTCTTATTTTTGGTTTGGGCCATCCAAATCGTGGGCCACCCGGATGAAAGGAGACACAAAGATCAAGATGAAGTGGGCCACGATTGTGTGGGACCCACCTTGAAATTTTCGTGAATACCGTTCGTCCAGCGTCCCTGGACGCTGGACGTGTTCACTGTGTGAACCGACAGTGAGGAGTACTCACAGCTACTTTTTTTGTTTTTTTTGGGTTTTGAGGGAGTCATGTGTAGAGACTCGATCTTGTTGGTTGTTTCAAATCCACTCCGTCCATCTCATTCTTTGGCTCGATTTAAGCGTTGAGCCGAAAAATGGCGTGGATCCGATACTCCAGCGGGCCGTACCGTAGGAAACGGTATCCTTTACCGTTCAAAACTTCTAGGACCCACCATGCCTTAACCACTCATCGAAAAATTTCAAACTTTGGACTTGTTTGGTGCACCTCGAGCCCGTGAACGCAATGGGCGGGCTGGATCTTCAGTCAGTGGGTCCCACATGCCTTTTCCAGCAAGAAAACAAAAAAAAAAAAGAAGAAAGAGAAGAAATGAGGCAGAGCCTCTGCCGTGTCAGGGAGGGCGCAGGCAGCGCCTGCGCTGGCGATTTGGGCGGACGGACTGGGTCACCCACGGCTCCTGCCGTGGGCCCCACTATGATGTATTTATTTTATCCACTCCGTCCATAAGGTGGGCCACCCCCTGATGCGGGTCCCCTCCAAATTTCAGGTGCATCTAAGACTCAGGTGGCCCACACCACAAGAAACAGTGTAAATTGAATCCTACCATTGAAAATTTTTGTGAGGCCATTGACGTTTTGGATCAACCTGATATTTGTTTTTCCCCTTCGTCCAGGTCCTTGTGACCTTATGAACGGGTTGGATGGCATGTAAACATTTCGGTGGGCCCCCACGTGGGAGCCCACGGTGATGTATGTGTTGTACTCCACCGTCCGCTGGACGGTGGAGCCCCTGTAATGTTTGTGTTTTCCCACCGTCCAGTGGACGGTGGGTGTGCGGTGTGTGCGTGCGTGTGTGCATGTGAGGTGTGTGTGCGTGCGTGTGTGCGTGCGTGTGTGTGCGTTGTGTGTGTGCTGTGTGTGTGAGTATATATATATATATGTTATATTTCACATATATTATATATATACTATATATCTATATTCTATTGGGTATAAATAGGTATATAAATATACATTTTTGGTAGGCCCGCATGAGAGCTCCACCTTGATGTACATGTGGCGTCCGATTTGACTATCCATTTTGAAATATCATTTTTTTGGCGTGAGTTAAGAATGGGGCAGATCTAACCTTCTGTGGGCCCACTTTGATGTCTGAGTGAGGCCCACCCTTGTATTTATAGAGGCCCATATGATTAGGCCCACCTCTGTTGATTGTGGACCATCCATTGAGGCTCACCTGATATACTTAAAGGCCCATGGGTTAAGGCCCATTGAGATGTGTTAGGGCCTATGGGTTAAGACCCAATCGATGTACGTATGGGGCCCAATTGGTGTGGCCCATCTGATACACATATGACCCATGAGGTTAGGCCCATTTGATGCACTATAAATGCCATGGGTTATGACCCATTGCAATGCACTTAAGGCCCATTGGTCCGGCCCATTGATGTGGCCCTCTTGATGAATATAAGGCCCATGTGACACGGCCCATTCAATGTATTTAAGGCCCAATGGGATGTATCTAAGGTCCATTGCAATGTGTGATCCCTACATGGTTTATGTAATGATGTTTATGATAGATAATGCCTTGGGAGCGATGTTGGTTTGACGTCCACATCGCACGTATAGTGTTGGTTAAATGTCCGCATTATGACTCTCCCTAGGGCCATCGATAGGCCCGTACTGGTTGTGTGTAGGCCGTCCATGTCTAGGCCCATTTGTGTTGCAAGAGTAGCTCATTACTTTATAACATGTGTAGTATAGTTCCATGATTCATGATCATACGCATCATATGTATGCTTGGCATGAGAAGTGACTGATCATAGCATGTCCCTTCGAGCAGGTTGTTTAGGGGCTCCCGGTTAGGCGGTGTTGCCCCACATGAGCGCACGAGACGCGCAAGATTGCTGCATGATTGGATAGTGTGTTTCATGCATTCGCATTGTGTGATGTGGTTACTGTACGCCCTAGCGACATCAGGCCATAGCCTCCACAGGCGTATCGTGGTTGGCAGGATTGGATACCGGAAATCTTGTTCTACATGGGGTGCTATAGATATCCCTGGGTGAAAGTCCCTAAACCCTTATGGTACCAAGAGGTTGCTCCAACGTCTAGACCGAGTGGGTGCATGAGCGCCGATGGCCGATTACCAGGAGGCTGCGCTTTCCACTGTGTCGTGGTCGGTTGGAAGGGGGTGCGGCCTTACCCGCCCGGGAGGAGGGGGCAATGCTAGGCTGAGTCTGACCAGCTCGAGGAATGGGTCCGCTATCGACGAGCCGAGCCCGATATTGGCAGGCGGGTAGTGAGGTCTCTTCCACTTACCTTATTGCGCGCGATGGGGCGGCAATCTGGTTTAGAGTGTACTAGACCCCGGTGATATTCCAGATTTTGAGCTATACTGATATGTGGACTTAGATGAGGATTTGTATGCTTGAGTTGCATTTCGCATCGCATGGCCTTGGTATGGCCGACATCTTTCATGCCTTGCATTGCATAGCCTTGGTACGGCTAGTAGTATTCATGGATTCACCAGCATGTTCCGCATTACTCTGATACTTCATACTGCATTACTACCCGCGCACACACTTTCACCACCCTCTAAGCTTTCTATAAGCTTATGCACGACCGTTGCGTGCAGGTGACGCGAGGACGCAGCAGCGCTGAGGCAGGAGCGCAGAGCAGATCTTTTGGAGCTTTTTGTCCATTCTCATTGTATTTCCCTTCATGCTCATTGTACTTGTAAAGTTTTTGATCATAGTGGAAATGTGATGGAGTTTTTGGTTGTTGTTTGTGGGTTATGCCTTTGGTTATGCTTATTACGATTCAAACTGATATTAGAAATCCTCCTCGTAGCATCCCAGGATCGGAACCTGGCGAATGGGCGCCGGGAGCCGAGAATGGGGTTCTACGGAGGCTGTCGGCGCCGGATTCGGCGATCGGGAATTTTGTGAGCCCGGTCCCCGAGTTTGGGGCGTGACAGAAGTTGGTATCAGAGCATAACTCGGGAATAACCAAGAACAACATTTCATATCTGCTATGGATGATTAAGTCCCAAGTCCGGATAGCTTAGCAATCTTTATTACCGACCCTTAACATTCGTACCTTCGAGAGTTCCAAGTTGATAGGCGCCTTCGATATTCCTGTAGGACATGGCGCGCCAGAGAGTGACCCGATCGACTCCCGCACCACCACCTGAGACTCCTGCATTACCACCGACGACCCCTGCTCCACCACCGGAGATTCCTACTGACCAGTATATGGATGCAGATCCTTTACCAGAGATTCCTACTGCCCATCCGGAGTATGCTACTCCTCCACCAGAGACCGGTGCGGACCCGACCGTATCCGTGAGTGCCTCCCAGTTGCAGCAGATGTTACAGGCTGTGACGGCTGCACTTCAGGGACAGGGCAGGCACCTTGTTGTCTCACCGGAGCAGGCCGAGCAGGACCGTGCGAGTGCACTTCTTCGGGAGTTTCGACGACTTGATCCCCCGCGTTTCCAGGGCGAGCCAGACCCGACGGCAGCTGAGAGATGGCGCGCTGATGTGGAGAAGATATTTGAGACGATGGGATGTACGACCGAGCGGCGAGTCCGACTAGCCGTATTTCTTCTCCATGGTGAGGCTGAGCACTGGTGGACGTCAGTCTCACGAGCAGCCGGCACCGATTTTGTATGGACCTGGGAGGATTTTGTGGATCGGTTTGACCGACAGTACTTTCCTGATCACATTCGACGACAGCGGGCATTGGAGTTCGAGGCTTTGGTGCAGGGCGATATGACAGTGGCCCAGTATGCGGCCCGTTTCGTAGCACTGTCCAGATTTGCGCCGTATTTGGTGGATGACGAGGAGCGGAGAGCCCGCCGCTTCGAGGACGGCTTGCGTTACGGTCTTCGAGGCCGTGTCATCGGTCATGAGCTTCCGACGTTCGAGGGAGTGGTACGGAAGGCCCAGATTTATGAGGCTAAGTGGGCCGGCTCTCAGTCCGATCGCGGTCAGAGGAGAGACCGGAAGAGGCCCGCTCCTTCCGGTGACCCACAGCAGCATCGACCACAGCAGCAGAGGCGCACAGGTCGCCCAGCCTTCCGAGCACCAGCAGCACCTCCAGCACCACCTCCGAGGCAGTTCACCGGCTCTTGTTTTGGGTGCGGTGCGACGGGACACCGTATGTGGGAGTGTCCCCGTCCCCAGCAGCAGCAGCAGCCGAGAGGTCCGCAGCAGCCTCCACCACAGCAGCAGAGACCCGCACAGCAGCAGCGACAGCAGCCTCCACCACAGAGACCACCTCAGCAGCAGCAGCACCAGCCTCCGAGGCCACAGCAGCAGAGGCAGCAGTTTCGACCACCTCAGCGACAGCAGCAGCAGCAGCAGTACGTTCAGAGGGGACAGGCACCTCCCCAGCCAGCTCAGGCTAGATTCTACGCGGCCCAGCAGGATCCTCAGTCATCTGGAGGAGTTGTTGAGGGTATACTTCTAGTCTCTGCATGCATTGCTCGAGTCTTATTTGACTCTGGTGCTTCGCACTCATTTATGTCCGAGGGATTCTGTCGTTCGACTGGATTGCTGACAGAGTCTGCTCGAGAGGGGTTGACCGTATCGACGCCCTTGGGGAAGACTACAGTATTAGGCCTCTTCTGTTCGTCTTGCCCCGTGTTAGTAGGAGAGATCTTCTTGCCCGCCGACTTGTACGTGCTGCCGATGTCGGATTTCGACATTATTTTGGGCATGGATTGGCTAGCCGAGTACCACGCTATCTTGGACTGCTCCGCGAGGACCGTCACATTCTGTATACCAGGCTTACCGCAGTTCCAGTTCGTTGCAGAGCCCCGAGGAGAGCCGTTATCTTGCTTGATGTCTTGCGTCGTTGAGGAGCCTGCTGCCGCTTGTATTGATCAGCTGCCGATTGTTTGTGATTTTCCCGACGTGTTCCAGGAGATTCCGGGATTACCGCCTCGCCGACTCACCGAGTTTCAGATTGATCTCGTGCCCGGTACCGCGCCCTATTTCGAAGGCCCCATATCGTATGGCACCGTTGGAGTTGCGGGAACTGCAGAAGCAGTTGGACGAGTTGCGTGAGTTGGGGTTTATCCGTCCGAGCAGTTCGCCGTGGGGAGCGCCGGTACTCTTCGTGAAGAAGAAAGATGGATCGTTGAGGCTCTGCGTAGACTACCGCGAGCTCAACAAGGTCACGATCAAGAACAAGTACCCGCTCCCGAGGATTGATGATTTGTTTGATCAGCTGCAGGGTGCACAGTTCTTTTCGAAGATTGATTTGCGTTCCGGTTATCATCAGATTCGGGTCCGAGAGGAGGACATTCCGAAGACGGCATTCAGGACGCGCTATGGTCATTTTGAGTTCCAGGTCATGTCCTTCGGACTGACCAATGCACCCGCGGTCTTCATGCAGTTGATGAACGAGGTCTTCCGCCCTTATCTCGATCAGTTTGTTGTAGTCTTCATCGATGACATTCTGATCTATTCGAGGACCCGTGAGGAGCATGAGCAGCATCTGGAGGTTACGTTGCAGACCCTCCGCGCACACCAGCTGTATGCGAAGCTGGAGAAGTGCGAGTTCTGGTAGGAAGAGGTGAAGTTCCTCGGTCACGTGGTGACGAGGGAGGGCGTCACAGTGGACCCCTCGAAGGTTGAGGCAGTGCGTCAGTGGTGCCAGCCCACGACCGCGTCCGAGATCCGCAGTTTCCTTGGTTTGGCGGGTTATTACCGGCGTTTCATTGAGGGCTTCTCCCGTATTGCAGCCCCGCTGACCAGGTTGACTCGGAAGGGCGCAGAGTTTATTTGGAGCGACGCCTGCGAGCGAGCATTTATGGAGTTGAAGGACCGTCTGACGTCCGCTCCTGTCCTCACTCTTCCCTCTGGGAGTGACGGATTTATTGTATTTACTGATGCCTCGCATATTGGTTTGGGTGCTGTCTTGATGCAGCACGGGAGACCAGTGGCCTTCGCGTCTCGCCAGCTCAAGATCCATGAGCTGAACTACCCCACGCATGATTTGGAGCTGGCTGCAGTTGTCTTCGCACTGAAGGTGTGGAGGCACTATCTCTATGGGGTCAGGTTCGAGCTCTTCTCCGACCACAAGAGCTTGAAGTACCTTTTCTCGCAGTCCGAGTTGAACATGAGGGAGAGGCGCTGGATGGAGCTCCTGAAGGACTATGACTTTGATCTTCAGTACCACCCTGGTAAGGCGAACGTGGTGGCGGATGCCCTCAGCCGTCAGCCACGAGGCTTGGTGGCGCATATGATGATTCAGGAGTGGCGGATGCTTGAGGATGTGGCAGAGTATGATTTTGAGTTCGGCCTGCAGTCTTCTATCGTACAGTTATCGAGCCTGTCGATTCAACCCTCTCTCGTCGCAAGGGTGATCGAGGCTTAGCAGGCTGTTGAGTCGTTGCAGAGTTATATGGCAGAGGCTGCATCCGAGAGTCAGGTAGATTGGCAGATTGGTACAGATGGTGGACTTCGCTTCAGAGGCCGATTGTGCGTCCCGGATATTCCTGAGTTACGTAGAGATCTTATGACCGAGGCGCATCGATCGCGGTTTTCTATCCATCCTGGTTCGACGAAGATGTACCGTGACATGAGGCGACAGTACTTTTGGGCAGGGATGAAGCGCCAGATCGCTAGTTTTGTGGCCGAGTGTGACACGTGCCAGCGTGTCAAGGCCGATCATCAGAGACCCTCTGGTCTATTGCAGCCGTTGAGTATCCCGATGTGGAAGTGGGAGCACGTGTCGACAGATTTCATTGTGGGCTTGCCGAGGACTCAGCGCGGTCATGACGCCATTTGGGTTGTTGTGGATCGTCTGACGAAGTCGGCACATTTTCTCGCGATGCGTGCGACTTTGTCTATGGACCGGCTTGCGAGGTTATTCCTCGAGGAGATTGTGAGACTGCATGGCGTTCCAGTCTCGATCGTTTCTGACCGAGATTCGAGGTTCACGTCTCAGTTTTGGGGGAGCTTCCAGAGAGCGATGGGGACTGATTTGCAGCTCAGCACCGCATACCATCCGCAGACCGATGGCCAGACCGAAAGGGTCAATCAGATCCTTGAGGATATGCTTCGGGCCTGCGCGATTGATTTCGGGGGTAGCTGGGATGAGCATCTGCGATTGGCTGAGTTCGCATACAATAACAGCTATCAGGCGACCATCGGCATGGCTCCTTTTGAGGCACTATATGGCAGACCATGCAGATCACCGAGTTGTTGGACCGAGGTTGGAGAGCGCCGTCTCCTAGGTCCCGAGCTTGTGCAGGAGACGTCAGAGGCTATCGATATCATCAGGCAGAGGATGCGCACGGCTCAGAGCCGGCAGAAGAGTTTTGCTGATCGTCGGCGTCGTCCTTTGGAGTTTGATGTAGGGGACCATGTGTATCTCAAGGTCTCGCCCATGAAGGGCGTAGTTCGTTTTGGAGCGAAGGGCAAGCTTGCCCCGAGATTTATAGGACCTTTTGAGATCACTAGGCGCGTTGGCACCGTGGCCTATCGGCTTGCCTTGCCATCTCAGTTGTCTGGCGTCCACAATGTTTTTCATGTCTCTATGTTGAGGAAGTGTGGGTCAGACATCGTTCCTGTTATCGATTGGCAGCCGTTAGAGGTTCGTGAGGACGCTTCTTACATTGAGCAGCCGGTTCGTATCCTGGATCGGAAGGAGCAGGTCCTCCGGACCAAGGTCATTCCGTTGGTGAAGGTTCAGTGGGGTCACCATTCTGTTGAGGAGGCTTCGTGGGAGCGCGAGGCCGAGATTCGAGAGCGTTATCCCCATCTATTTGATGATTGATCATGTGATGTATTTTGTATATTATCTCTGGTTTTATATAGTGATGTTATGTTTCTTATTCCTCGCGAGTTATGCCTAGTTGCGATGATTGTGTAAATTTCGAGGACGAAATTTTTATTAGGAGGGGAGAGCTGTAAGACCCGCATCTTAAACCGTACCGTTCCGTAGGTTTCCGCGGTCTTTCCGGTCGAATTTCGGCAACCTTCGACTCTTAACCGGCGTTGCGCGCGACCCTGATTCACATGCTGTCAACCCGAGTCGACTCAACCCGAGACTTGTACCATTGCGACCGCACCGTCGCCGCGGTTCCGATGCCGCGACTCGCGCGCCGAGGCAATACTCTGGCTAGGAGATGTAGGCCAGTGTTCGGTGCGAGGAAAACGCCGCGCGTTGCGAAACCCAAGAGAATCTCAACGAGATGTCACATCAATCACCCATCAATCAATCCCATCATGTCAAGTACACATCACTTTTCACCCATTTCCAAGCAACCACAAAAGTCAAAAAGTTCTTACAAGCCCATACCTTTCTTACACAAAATGCCTCCAAAGTCAAAAAAGTCTCTTACACACCCATCACCACCACATCCATCACTCCATTAAACATCACCCATCTCTCTCTCTTTACAACCCTCTCTCTCCTTCATTTTTTTCAAACTTCATTCCTAAGCAAGAGAGAAAATTTCACACGTCCAAAGCTTCTCCCACCTCTCCCAAGCAACAAGTGTGGTCCACCTTTCCCACCCTCTCATCTCCCATCTCCACCATCCAAACCTCATCTCCCCCATTGGAATCAAAGCTAAGGAGCTAAGGAAGCCTTTGGTGCAAGAAGGAAGCGGTGGGTGATTGTAGATCGTTAGTTTTCCTTCATTTTTGTCGATTAAGGGCCCATAATGTGGGATCCACCTTGATGTACTTTTGAATGAGGGGCCCATAGTGGCGGGGTCCCTCCATCCTCACCGATCTTTCCCTCACTCTCTCCATTTTCCTTTGTGTATGATGATTTGGGCCCACTTGATGTATGTATCTCATCCATACCATCCAAATGGTGGGCCACCTTACATTTTCATATTTTTTGGTTTGGGCCATCCAAATCGTGGGCCACCCGGATGAAAGGAGACACAAAGATCAAGATGAAGTGGGCCACGATTGTGTGGGACCCACCTTGGAAATTTTCGTGAACACCGTCCGTCCAGCGTCCCTAGACGCAGGACGTGTTCACTGTGTGAACCGACAGTGAGGAGTACTCACAGCTACGTTTTTGTTTTTTTTGGGGTTTTGAGGGAGTCATGTGTAGAGACTCGATCTTGTTGGTTGTTTCAAATCCACTCCGTCCATCTCATTCTTTGGCTCGATTTAAGCGTTGAGCCGAAAAATGGCGTGGATCCGATACTCCAGCGGGCCGTACCGTAGGAAACGGTATCCTTTACCGTTCAAAACTTCTAGGACCCACCATGCCTTAACCACTCATCGAAAAATTTCAAACTTTGGACTTGTTTGGTGCACCTCGAGCCCGTGAACGCAATGGGCGGGCTGGATCTTCAGTCAGTGGGTCCCACATGCCTTTTCCAGCAAGAAAACAAAAAAAAAAAAAAGAAGAAAGAGAAGAAATGAGGCAGAGCCTCTGCCGTGTCAGGGAGGGCGCAGGCAGCGCCTGCGCTGGCGATTTGGGCGGACGGACTGGGTCACCCACGGCTCCTGCCGTGGGCCCCACTATGATGTATTTATTTTATCCACTCCGTCCATAAGGTGGGCCACCCCCTGATGCGGGTTGTAACGCCCTGAAAATCGGGGGTCGAGCTTAAACTCAACTCCCGAGTTCCAGAACATCACTTATGCAACAAAATGAATGATGATTGAATGTTGACTGTATTCGTGCATTGAACATGAGTGAGATTAAGCCAAAACAGCATATCATACTCCAGAGACAGTTAAGTTTGCAAGCGGAAGACTGTGATAGATAGATAAATATATAACTTATGATGAGTCTCCAGAGTGTGATAACATTACCAGGTTAAATAAATACAATTGCAGTTCTAAAATTTACCAAATGTGAGGAAGTGTAATGCCTTCTATCCCATGTGCCATAGCCCCGTCAATACCTTATCAGGTCTTCATTGACCTGCCAGAGAGATACAGATAGGAGAACTCCTCCTACCATCACAGAAGTAGTCCGGCTCTGCTTCACAAGCATCGCCATCACCTGAAACTCAACAAATCTGGTGGGTGTTCGGAACACCGTCCCGTAACGTGGGAGTGAGTGATCAACTCAGTGGAACAGTAAAGCATAAGTTAACATGTTATCAAATCAATCAAACAGTAATGATAAAGCAGTACAAATCAAGCATTTCTAACTACTCTTGTTAAATGCAAAAATGATATGACATGATGCTGTATGCCCTTGCCAAACCACCCTCAAGCGACATCATCTTACGTTCGCGAATGCTTACTCCCTCAGTGCACCACATCTACAAAGCACATGCGGTGCGATGATGCTCATGATTACCAAGTTTTTATTAGTCCATTTCAAACAGCAGTATTGGGAAACTAAGGTACCTCCCTTGTATCATTCCCAAACATGATCCATTCTAGGGTCGTCAATCCTAGATAATCTCATACGATATTATGGTTTGAGAAGCATAGTGAAGGCATCGCAAAGGGCTCATCACCCGTCAGCGCGGATACAGATCTCACCGTATGCGGCTCAATTGCTGGCCGTCAGCTCGAGTACAGGTCTCACCGTACTCGGCTCAATCACTAGCCGTCAGCTCGAGTACAGGTCTCACCGTACTCGGCTCAACTCACACTCTAGTTGCTGTGAAAGACTCGTGGCCAATCACAGACCCTTGTAGTGTACTCGATGATACTACGGAGGACTCGTCGCCCGTCAGCACGAGCACAGATCTCACCGTACTCGGCTCTCGCCGAGGTATCGACAGCTCGAATACAGTGTCCCATACCACCATATTCGGCTCACGAGTTGATTGCGCAATGGTCACTACGGGGAGGCACATGGCCCCAGCGTAGGCCGACAGCTCGACCACGGTGTCCCATACCACCATGCCCGGCTCATGCGACTTAGCGGATCTAGGTACCATGGTTAAACGGGGATCGCCACTGGTAAGTTTGGTACCCTAGGTTCAAGCAGTAGCGACCAAACAGGGTGAACACACATAAGGCAGATCGGGTTACTTGACGAGCTCGACTAGCACGATCGCCCGTTGAGCTGCACGACATGAAGTGCATAAACAACTTCGTGTGGCCTAGCCACTGCCGACAGGCAACGCACGACTCGAGTTCGTCGAACACATCCCACGTGGCAAATGAATCTCAGCCACGAGTTCAATCCCGTTACCGATTGCCTGGACTATAATCATAGCCCAAACACAATCAATTACAGAGATATAAAGCAGTAATAGATCAGGATTCAAATCATACAATCAGTCTGGTATTATCCGTTTAGGGCTGCCAGGGCTGTTGCACGCACTCGTTGCTCCGCTCCCCCATCACCCATGACGGATCATACAACATAAATATAAATTTAAACATATGCATTACATAGTTAAAATCATAAAACAGCTGAGCATGTTATGAAGCACAACACAAGCATGAGTTTGTACATGTTCAAATCCTAATCACACAACTATCAAAGGGGATCATACACATAGTGAAAAGAGGTTGAGAATCATATCTCAACACCCTTATATATTACAATTTGCCAACTACTACACATTCAGACATTTCAAGAAACACTTAAACAAACATACATCAACATACATGACATATGTCGATCACATAGGCATTAGGCCAAATCCTTTCGCTAGGGAGTTGCCCCAAACATAACACGCGTACACCCACGACGGATAGTCATGGCAAGCAGGAATCCAAGTTCCATATCCATTCAGTCATTTCCACAAACACTTGGGCCACACACTTTAGCATATATAGTGTATACTGGCCGTGGCGTGATTTAGGGCAAATCCTTTCGTCAAAGGGATATCGCCATTACAACAATCATATATCCATGACAATTAGTCATGGCGAGCACGAATGAGAATTCTATACTCATTCAGCCATTTCCACTATTCCAACATACATAGTTTATGTTAGCAAACATGTGTTAGGGCGAACTCTTTCGCCAAGCGGTTATTTTATCCGCGTATACCGTATTCATACAACAATTAATCATGACAATTACATTTCCAAAATCCGCACGTATGCGGAATTTCTAAAATACGCAATTTCAACATACATGACATTTACACATGAACATGTATTTTTGCGATTCTTTTCGCCAAACTAACATTTTATCCACACATGATATAATCAAACATTAAATAAACATGTCAAACATTTTCCCAAGAAAAATACGTATACGGTATTTATACGTATATCTAGAGTATGTAAAAATCCATATTCTTTATCGCTAATCGAAACAGGAAACGGAAAGCACTTTGTACATGTGCATTTGCATACAGATCATGAATCTATCATTATCTGACATTGAAAGCGTTGAAAAACGTAACTTATACGCTTAAAGTCCTCACCTTTGGTCGTAGAATCGTAACGGAGACGATAGGTTTGCTAAGCTTCCGTATTCGGCAGTTTGGCAACCTAGAGAACGAAATAGGTTAGCTATTTCACAACCTACAACAGTCTAAACCCCAAAACAGATTAGGGTTAGGGTTTCTTACCTAGAAACGGGGCTGGAATCGCCGGGAAAGCGATGAGAACGAGATGGTGCAGCCCGTGTGGTGGCAGGGAACGACGGCAGGGAGATTCTCCCACTTCTCCCTCACTTTCTCTCTCTTTTCCCTCTCTCAAATCCAAATTCGTATGGCTGGAATGGGAGAGGGTTTAAGGTCCTTATATAGCCTTAAAACTCACCGAAATAGACTCCTGTTCAAAGGTTACTGCTAATATAGGTATTTCGTCACTTTTCCAGCTCAAAAGGGGTGTTCTGGTAGCCCTCATTGAGCCAAACGTCAGACTTAAGCTCACCCCACATGGATCTATGAGGGATTACGTTTTCGACTCGAACGGATTCCCAGATCGCACGTGGCGGGCCACTTTCAGTTCAACGGTCAGTGGGCCACGATCCGAAATTCCAAGTACATGAAAATGTTCCTGAAATTTTTCCTAATCCGAGGGTGTAATTTGGTCTGATTCTGACGGTCAGGTTGCTTAATACTGATGCGCAAGCGAAAGGTGCCAGATCACTATTCCAGATATTTTCTTTTCAAAAGGAATAGTGTTTTTCACACACCCTCGCTCCGGATCGAAATAAATGGCCGTCGGACATCGGAATCATCTGATTTTTGAGATGATTGTCAAGCCCAGTGGGGCGGTCCTAGTTCCTTAGCTTCGAGTTAATCGGACTCCCGATGTGCGGTCTAAACCTAATACGAAGTTTCGTTTCAGTCCCGAGAGCAGACGGGTAATGAGTTTGGCTCTAGACTTTAGGGTAACCTAGAGTCACATGTTTTACAAGTTTTGGGTCTTGCAGATCGTATTTAAAGCGATCCCAACGGATTTCATGGCTAATCGAGTTTGCACTTAGTTAACTTTGTTAAATTTCTAAAGGATTTAATCCTAATTATTTTCTGGTTGAAATGGTACTTAGGCCTTTGTAGTTTGTATATAAAGTGATCCAAGTTTTACTACTTAGCTAGTTTAAGTTAGTGTCTAGGGCGAAAGTGCTTCGAAAAATTGAAAGCACAAGGTAGTAAAGGGGTGGGATTTGTGAAGGAAATGGGTTCAGAAGCGATTTTAGACTGTGGGGTTCAGTTCTGACGAAATAATAAGGTGTTAGGAGCAACCCATTACCTAAGGGCATCTAACCCCAGGTTGACAAAAATCCGGGATGTTACAATCTACCCCCCTTAAAACAAAATTCCGTCCCCGAAATTGGCTAAGGGTAATAAGGGAAAATTTCTATTATTTCATTCGCCTAAGACTTATTGATTCCAAGTTTCCACGCGTGGTAGGGTATATACTAGCTGGTTCATTTTAGTCTACCCCCCTTAAAACTTAATTCTTTATCCATTTCTCATACCCTGATGGTTTGTTACCATTTATTTCTTTACCTATTTGGGTCTCGACGACAATTCCCAACAATTTAGAGTAAGATAGCTGTTTTTATTATTTGACCAACACGGAGAGACGATAATAGTGGGCTCGATCCCGATACATCGATCATCTACCGGGCCAGGGTAGGAAGCTCATCGTATCCCTTCCGAATCCTGGTAGATCCTGGTCGTCCGCTCGTCAGCAGAGAGTCCATCGGTAGTCACCCAGGATTGGGAATTGGGTCAAGCCGCGAAAACTTTGCAGTCGTATATTTCAGTAACTCCGTAGTCCGATCATTCTCTGAGAGTAGGGAATGTCCATCATTGAAAGGCTCGAATTGTTTATTCTAAGGTTGCCCTTTTAGTCGTAGTCTAAGAGAGTCCTCGTTATCATCTATGTCCAAGGAAATGGTAAATCAAATCTTACTAGATCATCCTAAAACGGTTTCTCATAGTAGGGCAGGCTAGGGCTTCTATAATGTTCGTATTCAACGAGCACCGTTTCGATCCTGGGCCAGTGGGGTAGGGTCCACCGCGTTTCCGCTGCGCCACCCAGATCAAAGAGGCGTATCAGGTGACCTAACTAGATTGGGCTCATAATGTTCTACCCCCCTTAAAAATTTATTTTCACCCTCGAGGCTCAAGAGCTATGCCCTGATCCGTATGTCGGAACAAGGTGTAATTTATAACCTATCCTTGACATGAAATGGGAAATACATTGGTCTGCCTTTCATCGACGATGTGTACGATGGCATTGATACCTATGGGTATCGAGAGGATTCAACAAAGGAACGGGGTCTCGTTCCAACCTATTCAAGCCAACTAACTACGTCCATCACTCAATTATCTTAGTATTGTTAGTCGTTTATATTTCTTAGTCTAGTCAGCAGCCTAGGCTCAACGTATGCGTAGCGGTAATCCACTAGTTGTAATTTAAAGTCTATGCCTCTATGCTAGATGATTTCACTTCATCCTAATACAAGGAAGGGTTTTATTACTTAGGGTTAAAGTTGTCTAATTGGAATTGAGCTGCCTAAAGTTGAATTTAATTACGCCCGAGCATATCACACATGCTCAAACCAACTAAGGGGGTTCTGGTTGGATTGCCTATATTGTCAAGTCTGTCGAAGCACTGCTCTAGGTCCAAACTCTATGGGCCATATTTGTCAAACAACCATTTACTCTAAAAGCTTAAGCTATCAGAGTGTGGTAGGTTAATGTGTATCAAGGGACTTTATCACTTCAACACTAGTTGGCCAGTGGTCTTAAGTTGGACTAATGGGATTGCTAACTAATACTCCTACCTCGGTATTGGGAGTGGCATGATTGGTAGGAGGGTGGGAGGGATTAAAATTTATGGTATAGGCTTTGGGAAATGAGCCTTGTGTCGGAAAGTGTGAGATGGGAGTTCCAATCCCAGGATGAGGAATTTCCAAGTATAGTTTGAAAAGAAAAATACAGGATTTACGTTTAACTGCCTACACTCCAAACATGGTATGGATGATTAGGCCTCCAAGAAAATGGCCGTACAAGCTCGGATAGAGCCATGGAAAAATGAGGATAAGGGAAATGGGGGGCTGGAGTTTTTGGTTCTCCACGGACTTGGGTTCTCGACAGACGTCGTAGAGGCCCAATAGATAGGGTTTGAAGAAGGGAAATGAATAGATGGGATGGGTTGAGAGCTTACCCGACTTTGAGCTCCAAATGGGGCATGTAAGTGATCAAAAGAAAGAGAATGGAGAGGGTAGGGAGTAGGTTATGTTGTAAACGTTGGAAGAGGATGAGTTGGACAGGAAATGATGAATGAGTGATTAGAGGAAGGTTTGAGAGGTAAAACAGCAAGTTGGAGGGCTAGGAAGGGCGTTTGAGAGAGAGGGGGCTCCAGCCCCCAAAATTCTAAACAATTGCCAAAATGGCACGTGCCAGGGGGTAGGGGAGGTCGGGCCGACCACCTGAGCCTTGGACCCCCGCCGGAAACACGACCGGGCGGCGGTGCGCCGCCCGACCCGCGGCGCCGCCGCGGCCGGACTTGGCCGGAGCCGCGCCGCCGTGGTGGGGACCTGTTCTCCATGGTCCCAAGGTGCCAAATGCACCCTGGTTCGACCCTGGGTCCCATTGGTTTTACGTGGAGAGGCCCCCGACTCCGATTCGCTCCAATTCGGGTAATTTCGGGACAACCAAACATATCTTGCAATCCGGAATGAGTTATCTGACGTAAAATATATGAATTTGGGGTAGAACGAGCTAATGAAGCCAACCAACCCAGCTATGCCGGGTTGCGCAGCCCGGAATTGCGAGAAAACCCACCGATTGACGGTCATTTCCCCGTTTCAATTTCGTTTTGCTAAAATAGTAGTTTTTGTTTAATCACTCTTCATCGGTTGGGCTTTAGGAGTTGTGCGCATCGTGTAAAGAGCTTAGAATAATTAGGAGAACGGTTTAGTGAAATCAAATAGGACACTTACTATTTTTGGCTGAAAGCCTTGCGCACTTAGTAGACATCACGACCCTATAGTAAATCGCGAATTTTAGGAGTTTTAGTTGTAATTTGTTCCTGATTTCTTTCCCATTACCTGGTATACTTATTTAAAGGGTTGTGAACTCATTTTTAAGCATTCATTAATCAATTTCGAATTTATTAGAATGTAGTTCTGCTTTCTCCTCTTGTAGATTCGAGAAGTCCAGAGAAGCTCCAAGGATTCGGAGTAGTTATCCTCATCACGTTTATCGCACATTTTCCTGATTCTCCATGATTGGGATGAGGTGGATTGTGATCTAGACCTTCGCTAGACAACCTAGAAACGTTTTAAGGTCAGGGATGCCTAAGACTGTTTCTACATTCCGTCGCTCCCTCCTAAGTCAGAGTGCGTCAGAGCGTAGTGTGACCATAACCCAGGTCCGGTTTAATCAAAATCATGCTCTGATACCATCTTGTAACGCCCTGAAAATCGGGGGTCGAGCATAAACTCAACTCCCGAGTTCCAGAACATCACTTATGCAACAAAATGAATGATGATTGAATGTTGACTGTATTCGTGCATTGAACATGAGAGATTAAGCCAAAACAGCATATCATACTCCAGAGACAGTTAAGTTTGCAAGCGGAAGACTGTGATAGATAGATAAAATATATAACTTATGATGAGTCTCCAGAGTGTGATAACATTACCAGGTTAAATAAATACAATTGCAGTTCTAAAATTTACCAAATGTGAGGAAGTGTAATGCCTTCTATCCCATGTGCCATAGCCCCGTCAATACCTTATCAGGTCTTCATTGACCTGCCAGAGAGATACAGATAGGAGAACTCCTCCTATCATCACAGAAGTAGTCCGGCTCTGCTTCACAAGCATCGCCATCACCTGAAACTCAACAATCTGGTGGGTGTTCGGAACACCGTCCCGTAACGTGGGAGTGAGTGATCAACTCAGTGGAACAGTAAAGCATAAGTTAACATGTTATCAAATCAATCAAACAGTAATGATAAAGCAGTACAAATCAAGCATTTCTAACTACTCTTGTTAAATGCAAAAATGATATGACATGATGCTGTATGCCCTTGCCAAACCACCCTCAAGCGACATCATCTTACGTTCGCGAATGCTTACTCCCTCAGTGCGCCACATCTACAAAGCACATGCGGTGCGATGATGCTCATGATTACCAAGTTTTTATTAGTCCATTTCAAACAGCAGTATTGGGAAACTAAGGTACCTCCCTTGTATCATTCCCAAACATGATCCATTCTAGGGTCGTCAATCCTAGATAATCTCATACGATATTATGGTTTGAGAAGCGTAGTGAAGGCATCGCAAAGGGCTCATCACCCGTCAGCGCGGATACAGATCTCACCGTATGCGGCTCAATTGCTGGCCGTCAGCTCGAGTACAGGTCTCACCGTACTCGGCTCAATCACTAGCCGTCAGCTCAAGTACAGGTCTCACCGTACTCGGCTCAACTCACACTCTAGTTGCTGTGAAAGACTCGTGGCCAATCACAGACCCTTGGAGTGTACTCGATGATACTACGGAGGACTCGTCGCCCGTCAGCACGAGCACAGATCTCACCGTACTCGGCTCTCGCCGAGGTATCGACAGCTCGAATACAGTGTCCCATACCACCATATTCGGCTCACGAGTTGATTGCGCAATGGTCACTACGGGGAGGCACATGGCCCCAGCGTAGGCCGACAGCTCGACCACGGTGTCCCATACCACCATGCCCGGCTCATGCGACTTAGCGGATCTAGGTACCATGGTTAAACGGGGATCGCCACTGGTAAGTTTGGTACCCTAGGTTCAAGCAGTAGCGACCAAACAGGGTGAACACACATAAGGCAGATCGGGTTACTTGACGAGCTCGACTAGCACGATCGCCCGTTGAGCTGCACGACATGAAGTGCATAAACAACTTCGTGTGGCCTAGCCACTGCCGACAGGCAACGAACGACTCGAGTTCGTCGAACACATCCCACGTGGCAAATGAATCTCAGCCACGAGTTCAATCCCGTTACCGATTGCCTGGACTATAATCATAGCCCAAACACAATCAATTACAGAGATATAAAGCAGTAATAGATCAGGATTCAAATCATACAATCAGTCTGGTATTATCCGTTTAGGGCTGCCAGGGCTGTTGCACGCACTCGTTGCTCCGCTCCCCCATCACCCATGACGGATCATACAACATAAATATAAATTTAAACATATGCATTACATAGTTAAAATCATAAAACAGCTGAGCATGTTATGAAGCACAACACAAGCATGAGTTTGTACATGTTCAAATCCTAATCACACAACTATCAAAGGGGATCATACACATAGTGAAAAGAGGTTGAGAATCATATCTCAACACCCTTATATATTACAATTTGCCAACTACTACACATTCAGACATTTCAAGAAACACTTAAACAAACATACATCAACATACATGACATATGTCGATCACATAGGCATTAGGCCAAATCCTTTCGCTAGGGAGTTGCCCCAAACATAACACGCGTACACCCACGACGGATAGTCATGGCAAGCAGGAATCCAAGTTCCATATCCATTCAGTCATTTCCACAAACACTTGGGCCACACACTTTAGCATATATAGTGTATACTGGCCGTGGCGTGATTTAGGGCAAATCCTTTCGTCAAAGGGATATCGCCATTACAACAATCATATATCCATGACAATTAGTCATGGCGAGCACGAATGAGAATTCTATACTCATTCAGCCATTTCCACTATTCCAACATACATAGTTTATGTTAGCAAACATGTGTTAGGGCGAACTCTTTCGCCAAGCGGTTATTTTATCCGCGTATACCGTATTCATACAACAATTAATCATGACAATTACATTTCCAAAATCCGCACGTATGCGGAATTTCTAAATACGCAATTTCAACATACATGACATTTACACATGAACATGTATTTTTGCGATTCTTTTCGCCAAACTAACATTTTATCCACACATGATATAATCAAACATTAAATAAACATGTCAAACATTTTCCCAAGAAAAATACGTATACGGTATTTATACGTATATCTAGAGTATGTAAAAATCCATATTCTTTATCGCTAATCGAAACAGGAAACGGAAAGCACTTTGTACATGTGCATTTGCATACAGATCATGAATCTATCATTATCTGACATTGAAAGCGTTGAAAAACGTAACTTATACGCTTAAAGTCCTCACCTTTGGTCGTAGAATCGTAACGGAGACGATAGGTTTGCTAAGCTTCCGTATTCGGCAGTTTGGCAACCTAGAGAACGAAATAGGTTAGCTATTTCACAACCTACAACAGTCTAAACCCCAAAACAGATTAGGGTTAGGGTTTCTTACCTAGAAACGGGGCTGGAATCGCCGGGAAAGCGATGAGAACGAGATGGTGCAGCCCGTGTGGTGGCAGGGAACGACGGCAGGGAGATTCTCCCACTTCTCCCTCACTTTCTCTCTCTTTTCCCTCTCTCAAATCCAAATTCGTATGGCTGGAATGGGAGAGGGTTTAAGGTCCTTATATAGCCTCAAAACTCACCGAAATAGACTCCTGTTCAAAGGTTACTGCTAATATAGGTATTTCGTCACTTTTCCAGCTCAAAAGGGGTGTTCTGGTAGCCCTCATTGAGCCAAACGTCAGACTTAAGCTCACCCCACATGGATCTATGAGGGATTACGTTTTCGACTCGAACGGATTCCCAGATCGCACGTGGCGGGCCACTTTCAGTTCAACGGTCAGTGGGCCACGATCCGAAATTCCAAGTACATGAAAATGTTCCTGAAATTTTTCCTAATCCGAGGGTGTAATTTGGTCTGATTCTGACGGTCAGGTTGCTTAATACTGATGCGCAAGCGAAAGGTGCCAGATCACTATTCCAGATATTTTCTTTTCAAAAGGAATAGTGTTTTTCACACACCCTCGCTCCGGATCGAAATAAATGGCCGTCGGACATCGGAATCATCTGATTTTTGAGATGATTGTCAAGCCCAGTGGGGCGGTCCTAGTTCCTTAGCTTCGAGTTAATCGGACTCCCGATGTGCGGTCTAAACCTAATACGAAGTTTCGTTTCAGTCCCGAGAGCAGACGGGTAATGAGTTTGGCTCTAGACTTTAGGGTAACCTAGAGTCACATGTTTTACAAGTTTTGGGTCTTGCAGATCGTATTTAAAGCGATCCCAACGGATTTCATGGCTAATCGAGTTTGCACTTAGTTAACTTTGTTAAATTTCTAAAGGATTTAATCCTAATTATTTTCTGGTTGAAATGGTACTTAGGCCTTTGTAGTTTGTATATAAAGTGATCCAAGTTTTACTACTTAGCTAGTTTAAGTTAGTGTCTAGGGCGAAAGTGCTTCGAAAAATTGAAAGCACAAGGTAGTAAAGGGGTGGGATTTGTGAAGGAAATGGGTTCAGAAGCGATTTTAGACTGTGGGGTTCAGTTCTGACGAAATAATAAGGTGTTAGGAGCAACCCATTACCTAAGGGCATCTAACCCCAGGTTGACAAAAATCCGGGATGTTACACGGGTCCCCTCCAAATTTCAGGTGCATCTAAGACTCAGGTGGCCCACACCACAAGAAACAGTGTAAATTGAATCCTACCATTGAAATTTTTGTGAGGCCATTGACGTTTTGGATCAACCTGATATTTGTTTTTCCCCTTCGTCCAGGTCCTTGTGACCTTATGAACGGTTGGATGGCATGTAAACATTTCGGTGGGCCCCCACGTGGGAGCCCACGGTGATGTATGTGTTGTACTCCACCGTCCGCTGGACGGTGGAGCCCCTGTAATGTTTGTGTTTTCCCACCGTCCAGTGGACGGTGGGTGTGCGGTGTGTGCGTGCGTGTGTGCATGTGAGGTGTGTGTGCGTGCGTGTGTGCGTGCGTGTGTGTGCGTTGTGTGTGTGCTGTGTGTGTGAGTATATATATATATATATGTTATATTTCACATATATTATATATATACTATATATCTATATTCTATTGGGTATAAATAGGTATATAAATATACATTTTTGGTAGGCCCGCATGAGAGCTCCACCTTGATGTACATGTGGCGTCCGATTTGACTATCCATTTTGAAATATCATTTTTTTGGCGTGAGTTAAGAATGGGGCAGATCTAACCTTCTGTGGGCCCACTTTGATGTCTGAGTGAGGCCCACCCTTGTATTTATAGAGGCCCATATGATTAGGCCCACCTCTGTTGATTGTGGACCATCCATTGAGGCCCACCTGATATACTTAAAGGCCCATGGGTTAAGGCCCATTGAGATGTGTTAGGGCCTATGGGTTAAGACCCAATCGATGTACGTATGGGGCCCAATTGGTGTGGCCCATCTGATACACATATGACCCATGAGGTTAGGCCCATTTGATGCACTATAAATGCCATGGGTTATGACCCATTGCAATGCACTTAAGGCCCATTGGTCCGGCCCATTGATGTGGCCCTCTTGATGAATATAAGGCCCATGTGACACGGCCCATTCAATGTATTTAAGGCCCAATGGGATGTATCTAAGGTCCATTGCAATGTGTGATCCCTACATGGTTTATGTAATGATGTTTATGATAGATAATGCCTTGGGAGCGATGTTGGTTTGACGTCCACATCGCACGTATAGTGTTGGTTAAATGTCCGCATTATGACTCTCCCTAGGGCCATCGATAGGCCCGTACTGGTTGTGTGTAGGCCGTCCATGTCTAGGCCCATTTGTGTTGCAAGAGTAGCTCATTACTTTATAACATGTGTAGTATAGTTCCATGATTCATGATCATACGCATCATATGTATGCTTGGCATGAGAAGTGACTGATCATAGCATGTGCCTTCGAGCAGGTTGTTTAGGGGCTCCCGGTTAGGCGGTGTTGCCCCACATGAGCGCACGAGACGCGCAAGATTGCTGCATGATTGGATAGTGTGTTTCATGCATTCGCATTGTGTGATGTGGTTACTGTACGCCCTAGCGACATCAAGGCCATAGCCTCCACAGGCGTATCGTGGTTGGCAGGATTGGATACCGGAAATCTTGTTCTACATGGGGTGCTATAGATATCCCTGGGTGAAAGTCCCTAAACCCTTATGGTACCAAGAGGTTGCTCCAACGTCTAGACCGAGTGGGTGCATGAGCGCCGATGGCCGATTACCAGGAGGCTGCGCTTTCCACTGCGTCGTGGTCGGTTGGAAGGGGGTGCGGCCTTACCCGCCCGGGAGGAGGGGGCAATGCTAGGCTGAGTCTGACCAGCTCGAGGAATGGGTCCGCTATCGACGAGCCGAGCCCGATATTGGCAGGCGGGTAGTGAGGTCTCTTCCACTTACCTTATTGCGCGCGATGGGGCGGCAATCTGGTTTAGAGTGTACTAGACCCCGGTGATATTCCAGATTTTGAGCTATACTGATATGTGGACTTAGATGAGGATTTGTATGCTTGAGTTGCATTTCGCATCGCATGGCCTTGGTATGGCCGACATCTTTCATGCCTTGCATTGCATAGCCTTGGTACGGCTAGTAGTATTCATGGATTCACCAGCATGTTCCGCATTACTCTGATACTTCATACTGCATTACTACCTCGCGCACACACTTTCACCACCCTCTAAGCTTTCTATAAGCTTATGCACGACCGTTGCGTGCAGGCGACGCGAGGACGCAGCAGCGCTGAGGCAGGAGCGCAGAGCAGATCTTTTGGAGCTTTTTGTCCATTCTCATTGTATTTCCCTTCATGCTCATTGTACTTGTAAAGTTTTTGATCATAGTAGTGGAAATGTTGATGGAGTTGCCTTGTGGTTATGCTTATTACGATTCAAACTGATATTAGAAATCCTCCTCGTAGCATCCCAGGATCGGAACCTGGCGAATGGGCGCCGGGAGCCGAGAATGGGGTTCTACGGAGGCTGTCGGCGCCGGATTCGGCGATCGGGAATTTTGTGAGCCCGGTCCCCAAGTTTGGGGCGTGACAACGTTAAACTTAGCGCTTCTGGGAGGCAACCCAGCATTTCATTCTCTTTCATTTTTTTTTTTAGTTCAATGTTTGTGGGTAACATTACTGCAAACCCTCACGAGACTACAACTCGTCCACTAGGGGTAACCTAGGGGTTTAAAGGCTTGTTGCATATGCTAAATGCAATCGAGAGCACTTGCGAAAGTGGTATAGGTAGGATCTTTTATTTTACTGATTTCTCTCTTGTGCTGACTCGCTTTTACGCTGATATTTTTAAGAGCTTCTTGATTCTTCATCCAGGTACTATCTTTCCCTACTCCTCTTTTCTTTTCGTTGTCTCATGTGCATTGCATGCTTATTTCTTTTACATTGAGAACAATGTAGATTTTAGGTTGGGGGTGGGAGATTAGGTTACCTAATCAGTATTTTCTTGGTCTTGAGCGAAAAATTGTGAAATTTTTTAAATTTTTCTGGAATTTCTATTAAATTCAAAGTGATTTTGAAGGATAGTTGTGATTTTGAAATTACAAAGATTCAGAATGTGAGAAATTTATGACTCTTGGATTCGGTTGTCTGGCAGATTTCACACTTAAGTTTGAATTGTTAATCCATGATTAGAAGTTGTAAACATTGATTGAGCCATGATTTCACATATCCGATCTCGTTTACACATTAAGTTTTCAGTTCGATATTAATTGATAACATGGTAATCACTAAGCATGAAAGGAACTAGCCTGAAAAACAAAATTTTAGCATCAGTCTATAAAGAAGAATTGAAAGAATAAGTCGCATAATCGTCATCATAGGTTTGCTCCCTATAGATGAAGATTCGATTCCTCATAGTTGACATGAGAAAAGATTTAGGCGACAAGTCTTCACCATAGGTTTGCTCCCTATAGGTGCAGATTTGATTCTCCTCCTTGGCGTACTATTCATAAAGAAAATAAAAAAAAACGGTAGAATGAAAGGTTAATCTGTAAGGCAAGTGTTGGTTCTAGTTTTGGGAGACATGAGCTCCGTTGTTAATCACCAATGATATCATGAAATTGACAATTGAATCTCTTAATGGTTGAAAGCTGAGATGACACTATACACTCATGAAACTCAATGTTTTAGAATTATTCTAATTCATGGTTTAATAGTTTGAACTTGCTTATGAAATTTACAGTGAACTTGATTCCAGGAGAAAATTCCAATCACCATGCATGAATCGTAGAATGATCACATCTAGACTATCTGTTCACAAGTCACTTGAGTTTACAGGAATTGTCTTTTGTTTCTAAAATTATTTTTCGCATGTTTTGCTCGGGACTAGCAAAAGGAACTACTGGTGCCGCGGCCCTGGGAGACGAATCAGCACGAGGCCTCTTGCCTAGGATAGGCCTGCTCTGTAACTCCTGTCGTGGTCTCGCAACCTAACACTACGAGAACGGGCCAACCGGTCCACATCCTGCTCGGCTGTCATAGACATGTGAACCAGTGCCGCATAAGTCAGTATACTGAGGCAGCATATCTTCGACCGTATGTCAGGTCGCAAACCTCCAGAAAAGCGACGCATCCGCATCTGGTCGTTGACAAGGATAGTCGGGACAAAACGACTCAACTCTGTGAAGCGGTGCTTGTACTCAGTAACCGTCATGCCTCCTTGCCTGAGGCGTAGAAACTCATCCTCCCGCTCATGTCTATAAGTTTGTGGGTAATATTTCTCGTGGAACCAGAACTCGAATGCCTCTCAGGTCCACACATAACCCTCTGCGACAGACCGCAGCACGCTATCCCACCATAAACTGGCCTCCCTCTCGAACATGAAAGAGGCCAACTCGACCTGCTCTGCCTCAGTACAGTGTAGCATCTGTAGCATCTTGGAGATGCGGTCAAGCCAGAACTCTGCCTCCTTGGGTCTGTGAGAACCCATGAATGAGGGAGGCCTCCAGCGCTGAAATCGCTCGAGTAAACCGCGGGTACCAACATCTCCATTAGGAGGTGCGACGGGTGTGGGCAGAGGTACATCCTCAAACTGAGCAGGAGGCTCCGAATACTCAGCAGGACGTGCGGATGTCGTAGGTGGAGTCGCACTACCACCCTAGGATAAGGCTTCAGGAATAGTGGCCATAAGCTGTTGGTGCTGATGCTGCTGTATCTGTTGTTGCTGCATCTGCTGCTGATGCATCATCAACATCAACTGTTCGATCCTATCCGTAGGCGGAGCAGCCTGTGAGTCATGCTGCGCAGATGATGATGCCCGGTACTGCTCACGAACCGGAGGCGTGTAAGGTGGCAGTCCACCGGTATGACCAGCAGGAGGCTAATCAGAATCTAACCCTCAGTCCGCAGGACCACCACTACCAGAAGGAGTCTGGTCCATCGAGCCAGTAAGACGGAGGTGTGTCGTGCTTTGCGTATACTGTCGCGGCATGCCCTATACAACATAGGGTATAACATTGGTGAGATAAAGCATAGCAACGCATCATATAAGAACTTTAAGCATTCCACACATCTCATAGCAAAAGAGGCTATATGCTTTTCATTTACCCAAAATTGTCATAATACATGGAATACAGAGTTACATGAATCATGACAGAAATTACAAGCGAGCCAATACATCCACAACATCAAACACTTAAAACATATAACTAACTACTACATCATCAACATGAAACATAAACCTACTACAGAGGAAACTAAAACAACTACAAGTAGCAGTATGGATGGCTAGGCATCCGAATCAGGCGATGGAAGAGGGGCATTCTTGTCCTACAGAAAACACAGGATGACCTTTAAGGTGCGAGACACCTTGCTGAGCTTGGTTCGGACCCGCCTGACTTCCTATTGTAGGGCGGCTTGGCCCTCCTCAAGACGGGCTAAACGCGCATCTATGGTAGCCCGATCCACGTCCTGCTCCTGAGCCGCAGGAGGTGAACTCTCCTCTGTGTCCTGGGCCTCAGGTTCCTCTTCCTCTTCTTCAGCTTCACTCCCATCTTCACTCTTGTCTTCTTCGCTCTCAATCTCATCCTCACTCTCCCCCTGTCGGGCCCGTTGTCGCTGTGCCCCAAGTTTCATCTGCTTGAGAGTATTCTCATCGATTTGGTGGACCGGTACTGGCATTTCTGCCCCTAGACTATAGCCATACTCCCGTGCAATCCTGCATATGAGTCGGCTAAAAGGAAGCGAATTAGAGCTCCTGGTGGAGCGTGCAACATTCACGATCTGTCGCAACATGAAAGTGGGTACACATAAGTTCGCCCTTTGCCCCACTTGGTACAGAAAGTCAACCATAAGTCGCGTGCACTCGCTGCGATTACTGTGCCTGAGGTAAAGGTTGTATGTGAAGATGTGATATAGTAGGCGGAAGTCGTCTGACATGTGGGACGCTAGCAGGCTTTTGTTCGGCTGCCACTCAGCTAGCCGGCCACCACAAAGGTATCGTGTGCGACGATCCCTTTCATGAGTAGTCCCCAAACTCAGCTCGCTAGCATGTACGTCACCAAGGGACATATTCATAAGCCGTGCGATCACCCTCACATCAATGGTGACAAACAGATCCACCCCAACTAAGAGCCGAAACTGTAAAGGTTCTAGTGTAGGTTCACGAATGTTGGTGTAGAAGGCTCTAACAGTGCCAGAATTGGCGCGACCTCTGACCTCAAATAGCGGACCCTAGAGGGCCGTCTCCACTTGCTCGAACAAATAATATTCCCCAAATAGCCAACCATCCACCTGGGCTTCAAAAAGAACTCTACGGTCCTCATAAACTCCATGAGGTAGCGCCGCCAACTATACTTGTTCAGCAGGGATCCGGGGATAAAGGTCCCGCTTCGTGCGAAATTCCCGGGCAAAGCTCGAACTAGCAGCGGTGTCTCTCGGCCGCCTTGATCGTGTAGGGCGACTAGGCCCAGCCTCATCAGCGACACTCTTTCTCTTGTCCATCAGAGAGAGGAAGGTGGAGATGGAGAAAATGGCCGCCATAACTTCAAAAAGGGCCATGGAAAAAGATGGAATAGGGGAGAAAGGGCTGGGAATATGGTTTCTCGATGGATTTAGGGCCCAACAGATCTTATAGGGGCCCAAAAGAGAGGGGATTAAAAAAGAGAATGGAGAAAACAGGTGGAGATGGAAACTCCCACGAGTTTTGGAGCTCCAATGGCGTGTGGGGGGTCCAAAAGAGGGAAACGAAGAGGGAATGGAGAAAGGGGCTGCAATACACGATGGAAGAGGGTAGGCTGTGGTTAAAAACAGTAGAGAAGAGGGTTGGAGAGGCGATTTGCGAGAGAGGGTAGCAATGCAAGAGGGAAAAACGGCTTGGGGAGGGCGTTTGTGAAGGGGATGCGCTTTTGGGTGATGGGAGTGGGATGGCGTGGGCACTAGGGGGTTTATAAAACCCCCAAACATGATCGGCCCAGGCCACGGGCCCGGCCCAGCCAGAAAATCGGTGAGGCCTCGCCAAAAAAATTTGTAATTTTTGAAATGGGGCCCCACGGTTGTAATCCTCCAGTCCCCTGGGCCCCAAAAATCACTGGGTCCCACCCTGGGTACCCCTGGATTAGCATGGGTAGGCCCCCAACCCCGATTCGCTCTATTTCGGGCACTTTAGGGTACTCTCGGACACACACTGACATTTGTAGATTTTTGACTGCTAGGGTAAGGTGTATTGTGATCTAGACACGTCAATAGACGGTCTAGAAGTGATTTGGGATTAATACGTGTGGTCAGGATCGAGTACGAACTCGATCAAAATGCCTATTTTCGATGAACTTCGCCGAATGGCAAAATCGAAAAAACTTAGGATTGTTTCTATATTTTTCTCGCACCTTTCTAGGTTGTAATGCGTCAACGTACGTCGTGGGAACATAACTCAGGTCCGGTTTAATCAAAATCATGCTCTGATACCAACTTGTGGCACCCTGAAAATCGGGGGTCGAGTATAACTCAACTCCCGAGTTCCAACGCATCACTTATGGAACATAAATAATGATGATTAAATGTTGTCTGTGTTAGAGTAATAAACATGAGTGAGATTATACCAAACAGTAATTCATACTCCAGATCAATTATATAAAGGCAAGCGGAAGACTGAAACTGTATATATAAAGTATGTAAAGGAACAAAAACCATCTCGATCTCCAGAGTATGAACACTAACTGAGTATCCATATACATGTATTGTTTCTGAATAAAAAGAGTCAAAATACAATAAAGTTAGATCCTGAGACCCCCGCAATTCAGTCGGCCTAAGCGTAGCCGTCAGAGTACTGCATATATGAGAACTCATCTTGGTCCTCATCGTATTTCGGCTCTGCCTCCCGAATCGACGCATCCTCTATACCTGCGACAGAATCTGGTTGGTGTATAAAACACCGTACCGTAACGTGGGAGTGAGTAGCTAACTCAGTGGGACAATAAAGCATAGGTTAACATGTTATCAATTCAATCAAGCAGTAATGATAAAGCAGTACAATCAAATAATTCTAACTACTCTTATTAAATGCAAGTATGAAATAACATGATGAATGCCCTTGCCAAACCACCCTAATGCGACATCATCTTACATTCGCAGATGCATACCTCCCTCAGTGCTCCACATCTACTAGGCACATACGGTGCGATGATGAGCATGATTACCGAGTTGTTATTAGTCCATTTCAAACAGCAGTATTGGGAAACTAAGGTACCTCCCTTGTATCATTCCCAAACATGATCCATTTTAGGGTCGTCAATCCTAGTTAATCTCATATGGTATTATGGTTCGAGAGGCATCGCGAAGGCATCGCAAAGGGCTCGTCACCCGTCAGCACGGATACAGATCTCACCGTATGCGGCTCAATTGTTGACCGTCAGCTTGAGTATAGGTCTCACCGTACTTGGCTCAATCGCTGGCCGTCAGCTTGAATACAGGTCTCACCGTACTCGGCTCAACTCATACTCTAGTTGCTGTGAAGGGCTCGTCGCCAATCACAGACCTTGGAGTATACTCGAAGACACTACTGAGGACTCGTCGCCCGTCAGCACGAGTACAGGTCTCACCGTACTCGGCTCTCGCCGTAAGTGTCGACAGCTTGAATACAGTGTCCTATACCACCGTATTCGGCTCACGAGTTTGGTTGCTCAATGGTCACTACGGGGAGGCATGTGGCCCTAGCATAGGCCGATAGCTCAGCCACGGTGTCTCATACCACCATGTCCGGCTCATGAGTCATAGCGGATCGAGGTACCATGGTTAACGGGATTTCCACTAGTAAGTTTGGTACCCTAGGTTCAAGCAGTAGCGACTAAACATGGTGAACACACATTTGACATGTCGGGTTACTTGACGAGCCTGACAAGCTCGAGCGCACAACAAGTTGAGCGATATGAAGCACAGAAGCGCTCCGTGTAGCCAACCACTATCGCCAACCGAAGTACGACTCGGGTTCGTCAAACACATCCCTCGTGGCGACATGAATCTCAACCATAATCTCAAGTCTGGTACCGAATGTCTGGACTATGGACGTAGTCCCAAACTCAATCAATTCTCATTCATAGCATGTTGAGTAAAGCACGATAAATAAAGTAATACAAGCATGCTAGTAGGCATGTCATAAGGCATGTTATAAAGCATGATATAAAGCATGTTGTAAAGCATGTTATAGAGCACTATACAAATAGGGATACAAACACATATACTTCATAAGTGAGTAGTTAGAGTAAACAACCACATGGAGGGAATCATACATGTCTCTAAGGTAGTTGAGAATTTCATCTCATCACCTACCTAAGGCACTAACATCTAAGCATTTACTCTCACAAGCATTTACACAAACACTTAGAGTACACTATTTCAACATACATGACGTATGTTAGTAAAATATGTATTAGGGCTATCCTTTCGCCAAGGGAGTATTTTATCCGTGTATATCATATTCATACAGCAAATAGTCATGACAATTACATCTCCAAAATCTATACATATACGGTATTTTCTAGAATACATAATTTCAACATACATAGTGTATATGAGCAAACATGTATTACGGCGATTCCTTTCGCCAAATCAGTATTTTATCCATAAACTATATAATCATACAACAATTAATCATGGCAAACACATTTCCAAAATTTGTACGTATACGGTATTTCTACGTATACCTAGAGTATGTAAAATTCCATATTCTGCATCTTTAATCGAAACAGGAAACGGAAAGCACTTTGTACATGTGCAATTACATGCAGATCATGAATCTATCATTATCTGACATTGAAAGAGTTGAAAACGTAACCTATACACCTAAAGTCCTCACCTTACACCTTAGGATTGCAACGAATCAGCTAGGTTCGTTAGGCTTCCGTATTCGGCGATTTTGTAGCCTAAAATGCGAAACCGATTAGCTATTTCATAACCTATAACCTTCACACTCTTAAACAGATCTAGGGTTAGGGTTTCTTACCTTGAAACGGAGTCGGTATCGCCAGGAAAGCAGTAAGGAAGGGGTGGTGCAGCCCGTGTGGTGGTTAGAAACAGTAGGAGGGAGTTTCTCCCACAACTCTCAAGATTCCTCTCACTTTTCCTCTCTTCTTCTTAGGGTTTTATCCTAAATTCGTATGGCTGTGAGAGGGGCTGCCCTAAGGTCCTTATATAGCCTAAAAACTCTCTGGAATAGACTTATGTTCAAGGTATACTTACATTATAATCAAATCGGCATTGTTTCATCTCGAAAGAGGGTTTCTGGCGGCCCTCCTTGAGCCAAACGTCGGATTAAGCTCACTAACCTTGGATCTACGTGGAGTTATGTTTTCATCTCGGTCAGATTCTCAGATCACGCGTGGCGGACCATTTTCAGTTCAACGGTCAGTGGGCCTCGATCCGAAATTCCAAGTATATGTAAATGTTCCTGAAATTTTTCCTGATCCGAGGGTGTATTTGGGTCAGATTCTGACGGTCTGGTTGCTTATAAAATGTACGCAAGCGATACGTGCCAGATCACTATTCAAGAGATTTATTTTGTAAAGAAAACAGGAGTTTTCACACTCCCTCGCTCCAGACTCGAGCGAACGGCCGTGGGACACCATCTGGACTTCATTTCCGAGATGGTTGTCAAGCCCAACGAGGCGGTCCTGATTCCTTAACTTCGTATTATTCGGACTCCCGATGTGCGGTCTAAACCTGATACGGAGTTTCAATTCGTTCCCAAGAGGAGTCGGGTAATGAGTTTGATCCTAGACTTTAGGGTAACCTAGCATCAATGATTCTACAAGTTTTGGGTCTTGCAGATCGTATTTAAAGCGATTCCAACGGATTTCATGGTTAATCTAGTTTCATACTTAGTTAACTTTGTTAAATTTCTAAAGGATTTAATCCTAAGTGATTTCTAGTCGAGGTGGTACTTGAGCCATTGTATGAAAATTTACGGGTTGTTACAGTGTAGCAGAGAGAAAAAAAATAGGACATTAGTAGAAATGGTCAACTCAATGCTAATACAAGCACAATTATCATTAAACCTATGGGGAGAAGTACTGTTAGCTGCATGTCATGTTTTAAACCGAATTCCATCTAAGAAAACCAAGACCTCTTCATATGAAATATGGCAAGGAAGAAAACCAAACATAAGGTATCTTAGAGTGTGGGGGTGTCTTGCATACTGCAGAACTCCAGAACCTAAAAGAACTAAGCTAGAACCAAGAGCTATCAAGTGCGTCCTTGTAGGATATGCACAACATAGTAAGGCCTATAAACTTCTAGACTTAGACTCCAATGCAATCATAAAGTCTAGAGATATAGAGTTCTTTGAGAATTCTGTATTCACGGAGAGAAAGAATGATGAGATTCAATCTCCTAATGAAACTATAAAAGAAACACAAATAAAAGAGAAAACTCCTAGTGAACCTCGTAGGAGCCAAAGAGCAAGAGTAGAAAAGATTCTTTATCTTGATCAAATAGACTCTCAGCGACTCTCTTTTCATCTAGCTGAGGGTGATAAAGAGAAGGTAATTAAAAATATATATATGGTTTTAACTATAGAAGATAAACCTAAAACCTTCAGTGAAGCTATGTCTTCAAGAGACTCCTCTTTTTGGAAAGAAGCCATTAATGATGAAATGGATTCCATAATATCTAACCAAACATGAGAATTAGCAAATCTACCTCTAGGTTCTAAACCAATAGATTTTAAGTGGGTATTTAAGAAAAAATATCACACAGATGACATAATTCAAACCTTTAAGGCAATTTTAGTTGCTAAGGGTTTCCGACAGAAAGAAGGAATCGATTATTTTGACACTTATTCACCAGTAGCTCAAATAACATCGATTAGGATCTTATTCGCTCTAACATCCATACATCATCTTCATATCCATCAAATGGACGTGAAGACAACATTCCTGAATGGTGATCTCGATGAGGAGGTTTACATAGAGCAACCAGAAGGGTTTGTTTTACTAGGAAATGAAAGAAAAGTGTGTAGACTTGTTAAGTCTTTGTATGGATTAAAACAAGTACTAAAACAGTGGCATGATAAATTTGATTCTAAAGTTCTGTCTTATAGTTTTGAACATAATATTACTGATAAATGTATATATTTAAAAGTATGTAATGATTATGTTGTAATCATATGCTTGTATGTAGATGATATGTTAATAATCGGCAATAAAATGGAAGGCGTAATGAAACCAAAAAGTTTCTCTTTTCAGTTTTTAAAATGAAGAATCTTGGACAAGTGGATACCATATTAGGTATCAAAGTTAAAAAACATAGTGGGGGTTTTGCATGATGGTAGTCTCATTATATTGAGAAAATAATAAACAAGTTTAATCACTTGAAAATTAAAGAGGGAAAGACCCCGTTTGATCTAAGTATCAAGTTAAAAGAAAACAGTGGAAGAGCAGTTGCACAACTAAAGTATGCCAGTGCTATAGGCAGTCTTATGTACACAATGCAATGCACAAGACCGGATATAGCATACACTGTGAGTAAAGTAAGCAGGTTTACGAGTAATCCAAGTGTTGAACACTGGAAAGCAGTAAGTAGAGTTCTAACACTGGAAAGCAGTAAGTAGAGTTCTATGTTATCTTAAAGAAACCAAAGAACTAGGGTTATTTTATTCAGAATTTATAGCAGTATTGAAAGGATATACCGATGCAAGTTGGATATCGAGTGCAGGGGACAACAAGTCCACTATAGGGTGGATATTCACCTTAGGAGGTGCAGCTGTATCTTGGGGATTCAAGAAACAAACTTGTATAACACGCTCAACTATGAAATCTGAGTTCATAGCTTTGGCTGCTACAGGCAAAGAGGCTGAGTGGTTAAGGGATCTTCTATTAGAAATCTCATTCTATGCGAAGGATATACCGGCTATTTCACTTCATTGTAATAGTGAAGCCATTCTAGCGAGAGCCTATAGCGGTACCTATAATGGGAAGTCCAGACACATAAGTTTGCGACATGACTATGTAAGACAATTGATTCAAGATGGAATCATTGCGATCTTATATGTAAAGTCAAGTAATAACTTGGTTGATCCTTTTACTAAACCTCTAACGAGAGAGGTAGTAAGGACAACATCTAAAGAGATGGGGTTGAAACTCTTTACTCAAAGTTTCACCAGTGAAAGAAACCCAACCCTAAATTAGAAAATCTCTAAATATTGGGTTTAATGAGTAACAACAATTCACTGAAAAGTGAAAAGTTTCAGTACTAAATAAATTAATTAACCTCATCCAGGATGATAGTGCTGCCCGTTATAAAAGAGAGATGAGTATTAAACTCTTAATGAAGTCCAGTCAAACAGGATAAGTGTTTTAAACAGAAACACTAGAAGGATTTCACCTATGCGAATGTAGAAGTGGTGCCGCTTCTCATGAGAGTTAGAGTTATCTCGAGATCGTTCATGAAACAGGATAAGCATATGGCCATTAAAAGTGCTAAATGAGATTATGAAGGAACATGTAACGCAAGATCTATTATGTGTATGGTATTTTCGGTTATATCATATAGAAATGACTAGTTCAATGCTGCGGCAACCATAAATTTTGAAATAACTTTAAAATATTTACACTAAGAAAAGATTCAAATCGCAAGATATCTTTCTTTATGCATAATACCTGTTATTATTCTGGTAGAGTTTTCATTGTTTTAAGAAACCAGTGGAGGATTGTTGAAAATCAGTGGTTTTTAAAATAATAAAAATGAAAATTCAAAATTTTTAAAATTTCAGGATTTTTTCAGTAAAACGCTTTTTGAATTTTTTGAATTAAAAAGTGCGGTGTGTGCGCTTTGTCCCACATCGAAAATGTAAAGAAAATTTTTGTGGTTTATATGTGGACTTGTGAAGAGTATTCTTACTTGGAGTTTTTGGAGGAGATGAAACACGGGTTGCATTACAGACTGGAACACACGAACGCACGCGCGCACGCACTCACACTTGGGCTCGGGCTCGGACACGGGCACGGACGTGGGCAATGAGGCAATGTGACTGTAATGGCGCACTTCGCACGTGCGCATCGTGTCGCAAAGTGGTCGTTCCCTCGCGACCTTACGCGAATCAGCGTGAGACGGTACGATCACGGTGCAATGGGTCTAGTAAGAGCCTTAGGGCGATGTAGATCTGAAAATCCAAGATGAGCCTGGGTTTTATAGGTGACTGAGAACGGTCAGATCTTAAATCCGAAACGTCCAGCCATTTCTAAAAATGGATAGCCACCTTAAAAGCCACAACGGTCCGAAAATAGATGGGTCAGGATGACCAACGGTCAGATCTTCTGATCTGATGACCAGAAACGTCTGGGATTAATGGACAATGGGCAGAAATATTTTTCAAACGTTTTGGACCATTGAATACTACACAACAACGGTACTATACTTGATGCCTATATAAACTGGACCATTCCAGTTCAATTTCATCATCTTAACACACCATTTCTCCCATCAAATCATATACGATCCATAACTCCATTCAAAAATACTTAGAACATCTCTACCGTCTGAGTCTGCGAGAAGAGATCTGTTGTGTTAAAACTGTTCCACAGTGGACCTATCGTGATTGTTACACGCTGGATCCAGATAAGGCTTGTCTTATCCTGGAAACAATTCACCTATAACCCATCAGCAGTTGATAAGGGGGCGAATCACGCTTTAAGGACAACGTATTTTTATACGTGATTCAGCCTAGTGAAATTTTTTAGGTCCACTGATCGTGGTGCGATAGGTTTGGTAAGAGCCTTAGGGCAGTGTGGATCCGAAAGCCCGAAATGAGCCTGGGTTTTATAGGTGACTGAGAATGGTCGGATCTTAAATCTAAAACGTCCAACCGTTTCTAAAAACGGATAGCCACCTTAAAAGCCACAACGGTCTGAAAACGGAAGGGTTAGGATGATCTAACGGTCAGATCTTCTGATCCGACGACTAGAAACATCTGGGATTAATGGACAACGGCCAGAAACATTTTTCAAACATTCTGGACCATTGAATACCACACAGCAATGGCACTATACTTGATGCCTATATAAACTGGATCATTCCAGTCCGATTTCATCATCTCAACACACCATTTCTCCCATCAAATCATATACGATCCATAGCTTTATTCTAAAATACTTAGAACATCTCCACCGTCTGAGTCTGCCAGAAGAGATCTCCTGCATTCAAACTGTTTCACAGTGGACCTATCGTGATTGTTGCATGCTGGATCCAGATAAGGCTTGTCTTATCCTAGAAGCAATTCACCTGTAACCCATCAATAGTTGATAAGGGGGCGAATCACGCTTTAAGGACAACGTATTTTTATACGTGATTCAGCCTAGTGAAATATTTTATTTCTATTTATTTTTGTATTTTCGGTGTATCTAAAATGTAAATTCCCAACAGAAAGAGCTCGATTCAACTCGGTTCGAAGCTGAGTTCGAGCTGAGTCGATCTAATTTTTTGAGCTCGAAAATAAGTTTGAGCCGAGTTTGAGTAGGCCCCAGCTCGACTCGACTCAGATCGAATCCAGAACGAATTGAACTTGGATTGAACCAATTCGGTGACTCGGTTACTTTTCCATTGATGTTGCTCACCAAGTGTTTGATAAAATGACTCAACGAAATGTGGCTGGTGGCAAGGAAGGTATGTACATGAAACTCTCTGGTGTTTGTGCTGAAGAACTTGACCTAAACGGCTGCTGCAATCGCTTCTTCTTTGTAAATTACGCAGAATGGATATGTAAGTGAAGCTAGCAGTGGTGGTGAAGGTGATGGGCCACACTGGTTCAAGAGGACTGGTGACTCACATCAGGGTCAAGTTCCTGGATGACCAAAATCAACTCATCATGCGGAACGTGAAGGGACCCGTCAAGGAAGGCGACATCCTCACCCTATTCGAGTCTGAAAGGGAAGCAAGGAGGCTGCGCTGAGCAAGGTTCTGTTCTCCAACTCTCTAGTTTTGTTAGGTATGTTTTCATTTACATCATCCCATCATCCCTTGTTTGGCTATGCCAAAATCCTTTGAACATTATATCAGAGAGCTCAGTGCAGTCTAGTTGTTTGTGGAAATGCCTTAATGGTGAACTCGGCTCGATCTTGACTCGAACTCGGCCCGAGCTGTTGACTGAACCGAGCCTAGCTGGCTAATCAGGCTCGAGGACTGAGCCTAGCCGAGTTCGAGCTGAGGTCAGCCAGTGGCTGAGCCGAGTTGAACTGAGGCTAGCTCGACTCAGTTCGACTCAATGTACACCCCTATGTGTGGCCCTATTGTGCCTGAGATGGTCTGACGATCGGAACCGTCCATGTTTTAGATGATAGTTTATATTGGTCATTCTTAACAAACATACATTGAACTTGTACACTTTGACCACAGAAACAAAGGTTAGGATCATTTCTGAGGCATGATTTTTGGACCATATCTCATTTAGGGCCGTAAAGAAAAGATGGATAACTCAGACCATTGGACATCTGAAAGTGCTCTAGTTTGTCAATTAGCGTGAGTGTTGAGTCAGCTAGATTGCAGAGCCTCATAGGAAGATCAATTCAAAGCATTTGCCTCAACTGGATGTGTGCAAGCTCGCCACAGGTAAATCTAAGCCTCACATCCCATGTCCCAAAACACTAGGTAAATAAAACCCTTAAAACAAATTAGAACATCATAGGGTTTTTAAGTTAAGAAAACTTTTTCAAAATCAGAAAATCTCTAAGTTTTCTTGCTTTGTTGATTTTATCGATACACAGCTCGATATGATCGACCTGCGCTGTCGATGTCCTCGATGACAAATCAATTGCATCAGAATGAGGACAAAAGTGTCCAGCAACCACATATATCTCTAGACGGATGTATCGATGTATCGATATACCTATCGATATCATCGATATTTGAATCTCGAGTCCATCGAAGGTGACTCGATAATATCAACAAGCAGATCTCTGGTGCCCCTGTTTTCACTTAAGAATATCATATGTACATCGATATATCGAAGCCCTCCTCGATACCATCGAAGTTCAAATCTCGATGACATCGGATGACTCTCAATGTTATTGGTCATGGGTACCAAGATTTCCAGCAAAATATTTCGGGATAGTTTATCTATGATCAAGGGTCACTCGGTAGAATCGATATTCAAATATCGATGATATCGGTACGATTTCAATGGCATCGAATAGGGATAAAAACTATCCAGCAAGCATAAATGAAAATCCCTTGGATTTATCGATGCCTCGACACAGCTTCGATATCATCGACATTCAAATTCCGATGATATCAAAGGTCCCTCGATCATTCTTGTAAACCTGAAATATTTCAAAGAAAGTTCCTCTCATTTTCAAATGTCGAGGAATTGAACCTCACATCGATGAAATTGGAGTTCGAAATTCAATGACATCGACATGTGTTTCGATTCCCTCGACCAACTGACAAAAGGTTTCAAAAGTGTATGACATTGAGTTTGTTTCATCGAGCGGCTAGTCGATGCAATCGAGAGTATATGCTCGATAATACCGAACCCGCTCAATAATATCAAACTCTGTCATAAATGTGACCGTTTTATATCCGTTGGAACATTTTGTCTATATAAAGAGGACTTGTCTATTGTTGCTGGTAGATAAAGAAGAGAGTGCTTTTGAGCGTTTTACCTTAGATCATATACCCAAAGCCCTTTCTCCCAGAGAAGTTCATCCTCCAATCCACCCTTATCATTGATATTCAATAGAGTGGATTGAGGAATCAAGTTTCACATTCAAGGATCCTTCAGCTACTACCTTAATGGCAAATCATTAAGCTGGGATGCCTTGAATTCAAAGATGACTGGAATCACTCTATCTTCCTTATAGGAAAACATTTAAGAGAGTAGGATTCCGTCTTAATCTTGACCCAACTCTACGTCGTATATTGGTACATCATCTGTGTTGCGGATCAAGGAAGCAGAAGATTCTTCATCAACAAAGAAGGAGATCTTCGACAACGTGCTGAAAGGGACTCATTTCTTATCTGTAAGTTATCAGAGTCCAGAGGACCCTTGTTATCATTGCTTTCTAGGATTGGGTCTAAGGTGTTTCTCACCCTTTGAAGCCCTCGTAGGAGGCCTCTGGCGGGAGTGTACGTGGTGGGTGTGTTGTGTTGATCCTTGCTCTGTGGAGAGCATAAACAGTTAGGTTCCTTGTGTGGATCCTTGGCTAGTGTGGCTAAAACTGGGTGCATTGTGTTGACCCTTACTCGTGGGAGCATAAACAGAGGTTCCTTGTGTGGATCCTTGGCCAGTGTGCCTAAAACCGGGTGCTATGTGTTGACCCTTGCTCAGGGAGCATAAACAGTCAGCCTAAGTGTAAGTTATAATGGTTAAAGGTGAACCTGATTTAAAACCTTAGGTTTGAGGTTAACCGTTGTGAAACCTCCTTGGTGAAATCCGGCACACTCAAAGGTTGAGTGCGTCTGCCGGGAGTGGAGTAGACAGATTGTCGAACCATTATAAAATGACTGTGTTTGTGATTGATATTTGTTCTTGATTGTTTGTGTGATTTCATTAACTGCCCTCATATCTGTTCGCACTTCACATACAATCACATCCATCATAAACTATAAACTATTTCATGTTTATCATTCAATAGTTTTGTGATTGGATCCTCAATTTGGCTTAGAAGCCATTTGAGTTACTCTAATGATATCCTGATGTTTTTCATACCTATTCACTCAGGATTAGATTAATAGGATTTTTAATAAGCATAAAATATTTAAAAAGTCCTATTCACCCCCTCTAGGACATATTGGCATATTCCGACTTCAAGTAACACGGTCTTCACCGCTATTTCAACGTCTACACGTGGCCCTTACGAGGAGACACATGCTGGCGATCCTTAGTCACCACAGAGACCAAAGGAGCACCAATGAAAACTTTGATACTCTGAGAGAGTACTATGCTCGATACTCAGGCTCTAAAGAAATTGCACACATGGAAAATAGTTCACTTAAAACTTAACCACCCAAATCACATGTCCCCAGGTTAGATGGTTTAAGTTACAATTAATTCTTGTCACTGTACAAGTATTAAGTGCCATACAAATGTTAAATGCGTATTAACTATCACACTGTTTCAAAGAATAAAAAGGAAATTTTTAACCAAAATGACCTCGTGGTGTTGCCACACGACCAAACCAAGGCCAACAAAACCATCGATACTCAGGTGGAGAAGGATGCCTAATACTTAAACTTCAAAGAAATTACACGCTTGGAAAATAGGCCACTTAAAAATAAACCGCCCAAATTGCGTGTCCCAAAGTAATCTTAGGTAAAAATCCAAAAATTATATTTTATTTGTCTTGTACCCTATTTATAGTCATTCTAGATTAAGCCAATAAGAGAGTGAAACGTGGCATTATATAAAAAATAGGATATAAATGAAAAGATCTTCAAAATACTTTGAGTGTTTTTATGGTATTATAGCCAATGTAAATTCACTTTTACATGTCAGTGGATAGTCTACGGGGTGATATGATTGAGTTACTCAAAAGTCTAACAAGCGAAGAAAAATGCGGTTGAGTAGTTTAAGTTACAAAAGGCAATCGAGAGGAGCAAAGTTTGGTCAACAGAAGATGAACAACTACAAAAAGGAAACATAACAATAGAAGGATGTAAAAAATGCTTTTCGACTATCGTAATCGTTGCAATAATGAAAGAAGGGTCTTGAACAATAAGCTACAATAGAACTGTATAAATAACAGAGGAATCCAGCGGAATAAGATATTTGTTTACAATCAAACATAATCCAATAAAAAACAACCAATCTATCAATTTATCTTTTATCTCACCTTATCTTAGGTGTAGCGGTGATTCTTAGCTATAATCTTTAGTTGTAATCAAAATTTACACTCATATGCTAGATTTGTTCTCTATCCAATATCACGCATGTAGTACTTTCAAGAGACGAATTCTTGCAATTGCCCATAGTGATTAATTGTAAATTTTTCCTTTTGTTTGATTGCATTAGTATTATGAAAGTCCTTTCTTATGGAAGGCACAAAGCAACCTATTTTTGGAGGAAGAACCTTACCCTTTGATTTTCGCCTGATCGTTATAAAATTCTGCAAGTGGTTGATTAAGCAATTAATCTTCTCAAAATCTGGTGATATACGTTCGTATTGGATGTATATACTTATTGTGGCGCTTAAGATCAAAGTTAATTGGTTTGGATTGAGTTACTTTATCGATTCAGGCATGCTTATGCACACTACAGGTGACAAAAAACAAACCGAGCATCCAACATTTTTGGCATACCGACTGGGATATAATATAGTACTTAGCCGTCATCAATTTTCCTTTTGTACCGATTGTGCAAAACGAACACTATTGACATAAGTATACATACCGGTGTAGTAATTTCTTGGAATCATGAGCCAAAAAGGTGGTCGTAATGCTTTAACAGCCTTTACTAATGTTGTTGTGGTCGACGAGCCTCCAACTCACGAGGAGGAGTTGTAAGTTCAACAGGTGCCTGAGCAAGGAAATTAACCAATAAGTCCGGTGCTTGTTCTTCCAAATATAGATAGACCATCAACATCCTGGGTTGAACCTTTAGAGATTATGTCAGCTAGGATGACTGATATGCAAAGGGGGATTCAACACATCACAAAATTATTGCAAGTTCAAACTAAAGCCTTTAATAGTTGCATCGTCGACCACACTGAACGCATGAATCAATTGGTGGATTTGTTTACTAAAAGAGCACCTGTTGCACCTTAGTAATATGTCGATACAAGTTCTGTTGGGAATCTGACACCTACACCACTAGTCTAACCAGTGCCATAGACACTTCCTTTGTGCCAAAATACACCACATATTCTTATCCCTGCTCCAATTTAGGATGTGTGAAATTTATCGATACCGGTAGATTTTAGACGTCCTGAACACATTCATGTCCAGGACGTGAGAAATTCACCACCACTAGTAGATTTCAGGCATCTTGAACTTGGGAATAAGAACATAATTCCTGAGAGGCAACATTTGCCTAGAAATCAACCGTATAATGAAGAACAATATTAGGATGGTCCAGAAGTACCTCTAGTTGTCGCACAACAATATTGGGAGCATAACCAAATTGTTTAGCTGGTTCAAGAAGTAGCAGGCCAAGCTCTCAGCCGAACTACTACTCCAGTTTATTATAAGTCATATCCTAGTTTGATCGATTGGAAATATCCATTACTAAGGAATTATCGACCTAATTTTACGTTATTTACAGGTGATACAGCTTAATCGACCATATAACATATAAGTGAAATTGCGGTAAAGACCGCTTTAGTATAAGTAGGAATAAGTCAAAGTGTCCTAGAGGGGGGATGAATAGGACTTTTATAAAAATTTATGACAACCAAAAATTCTATTACCGTTATCTTGATCTAATATGCAAATGTCAAGATATCATCAATTTAACTCTAATGGTTTCCAAACCAATTAGAGGATCCAATTACCAGACTAAGCAGAATCTGAACAATACATAACCTTAGTCTAAGATGAATTGAATGAGTGACTGTGTGTGGAATGTGATACTTATCTGTTCTAAATAATCATGTCATCATACATCATGTGAACATTCAAAATAAAAACAGAAAAGTAAAACGCAAATAACAATCCCAAACATAGTCATTTTAGTGGTTCGGCTACTTGCCTACTCCACTCTCGGCGGATGCACTCAACCCTTGAGTGTACTGGATTTCACTAACAGAGGTTTTAAATCAGGTTCACCTCTAACCTTCACAACCTACACAAGGTCGACTTTAAGACCTACACAAGAAACCTAGACATGTCTACACGAGACACAAGTTTATGCCCCACATAGGAGCAAGGGTCAATACACAGCACCTGGGTTTTATGCTCTACATACGAGCAAATGATCCACACAAGGAACCTAGGATTTAGGCTACAAAGGCTAAGGATCCACACAAGGAACCTAGAGTTTATGCCCTACACAAGAGCAAAGGTCAACACACAGCACCTAAGTCTTATACTCTACACACGAGCAAAGGATCCACACAAGGAACCTAGGGTTTTATGCCACACAGGCCAAGGATCCAGACAAGGAACCTAGAGTTTATGCCCTACACAAGATTGACTCTAGGACCTACACAAAGAACCTAGACATGTCTCCACGAGACACAAGTTTATGCCCCACACAGGAGCAAGGGTCAACACATAACACCCGGGTTTTATGCTCTACACATGAGCAAAGGATCCACACAAGGAACCTAGGGTTTTAGGCCACATAGGCCAAGGATCCATACAAGGAACCTAGAGTTTATGTCCTACACAAGAGCAAAGGTCAACACACAACACCTAGGTTTTAGGCCACACAGGCCAAGGACCTATACTAAGGACCTAAGTTTATGCTCACTAAGAGCAAGGGTCAACACACAACACCCACACATATTCTCCTATCGGAGGCCTCCTATGAGGACTTAAAGGGGTGAGAATCACTTGTGACCCAATCTTACACAAAGGAATGATCAGCAGAGTCTCTGGACTCTATTGACTTACAGATAAGTAGATGAACCCCACTAACCACGTTGATGAAGATCTCCTCCTCTGATGACGAAGAATCTTCAGCTCCCTTGATTTGTAACATTGATGATGCTCAAATGTATGGCGATAGGTTGGGTCAAGGTTATGTTGGAATCCTACTCTATTAAATATTTTCCTATTTTAGAGACAGAGTGATTCAAAGCATTCAAGCATTCAAAGTATCCCAACTCAATGATTTTCCATTAAGGTGGTAGCTGGATGATCCTTGAATGCGGAAGTTCATTCCCTAATCCACTTTATTGAATATCAATGATGAGGGTGGATTGGAGGATGAACTCCGATGAGAAAAAATCTTAGGGTAAATAATATGTAGGACTCTCTCAAGGCTCTCTCTATTTTTCTCACTATTGTAACTAATAGCAAGCTCTCCTTAAACAGATAAAGAGATCCAACGGTAATAAAATAGTCAGATTTTTGACAGAGTTCGATATTATCGAGCCATCTTCGATATCATTGAACGTATACTTTCGAAGACATTGAGGGACAAATCAATGATATGAACACTTCTGACAATCACAGTTGAATCTCTTATACACAGCTCGATCATATCGAACGTGCTTCAATGTCATCGGATTTCGAACTCCAATTTCATCGAATCATGGTTCAATTCCTCGATAATGAAAAATAAGAGAGTAGGCTAAGAATGAGACAGCTAACTTAGATATTATCGATCCTCCCACGATGTCGTCGGATTTCAAATGTCAATAATATCGATACCTAGTTCGATTCATCGATCTTTTATAGAAGATTTTCCTATAAATTCGCTGGACAATTCATTGTTCGATTTCGATGATATCGACCTAGATTAGATATGATCGATATTTGAATATCGATATTATCGAATGAGTCTCGATCCTTGAATCATTTAAAGAGGATTTTCCTAAAAAGCTTGCTGGACAGTTTGGTCCGAATTTGATAACATCGAAGATCCATCGATATCATCGGAGATTGAATTCCGAGGATATCGTGGCTCTCTTAGAGTCATCGATAAATGTATGATTTTCCTTAGTAGCTTGTTGGACACAAACAGACCAGAATTCGATTATATCGAGCCGTCTCGATGATCTCAGAATTTGAATGTCAATGATATCGATTGTTTCATCGATTCATCGATAATTTTATCCAGAGATCAAGTTGGTTGCTGGACACAAGTAGTCCTCAATTCGATGATATCGATTGCATTCTGAGGACATCGATAACTAGTGTCCAATCTCATCGAGGTGATCTCGATATATCGACAAAAGCTGAAAACTTAGAGATTTTCCTGATTTTTACAAAATAGTTTTCATACTTTAACCCTATGTTGTTCTATCCATTTTTAAGGGTTTTATATACCTGGGTATTTTGGGACATGGGATGTGAGGCTAAGCTTACCTTTGACGAGTTCGGGGCACACATCCAGTTAAGGCAGATGCTTGGATGATCTTCCTATAGGGCTCACTTAACTTGCTGACTCAATACTCATGCTAATTGACAAACTAGGGCACTTTCAATAAGTCGATTTACCATGCAATGTGGAGAATTGGTCAATAATGAGTATTATAAATTACAACCATTTGGTCATTCACTCACTAGGATAGGTTTCACTTGGTATTCTAATTTTCCACCAAGTTCCATACAGAATTGGCAAAGATAGAACAAAAAGTTTCATATTCAGTTCTTTTACAGGATACAAATTTTTATGGTCGATCTTGCTTGGAAATTATATTGCTCAGTGTAAGAGAGCTAAAAGCCAATGTAAGGTAGTCACAACTGAAGAAGAATTTGTCAAGTTACCTTAAGATGGGCTAGAATTCAAGCTTCGAAAGAAATTTATTGGGACGAAATTCACAGATATTTAGTATTTGACCAAGAAGTTGACTTGGTATGTGGCTATGCTTCAAGAGTCAATGAGATAAAAGAATTTGTCAGTTGAGCATATTATTATGAACCTAATTATGATGTTGCAGTGACTGAATTAGTGGCTAAGCAACCATTCATGTACTTAGCCTTAGTTAAAGCAAAGGCAACAACATCCTCTAATCAGAAAGTTCAAAGAACACGCACCTTTGATATTTCTCACACTGACAAAATTTTTTATGTCATGTTGGCCGACGAATTTATCAAAATTTCAGTTAATCATAAGATTCCAACAACCAAAGAATTGAAGAAAATTAATTATTATAAATGGCATGGAACTTGGTCGCATTCCACTATCAAATATATTGTTTTTGGGAATGTTATTAATGACAACATCGATAAAGGGTTCTGAAGTTCCTTGAAAAAGAAAGATAAGTAATGCTAATCAATATTGATCTGTTTCCATCCACTATGGAGATTAATATGGCCACCATTAATCCTCAAAGGAACTTGCAGACTGAATAGAGATACCTCGTTTCAACACTTGAGGTCTTGGTAACGATCCCTAGCAAGGGTGGCTAACATGGAGTGTGTGTACTGACATGGGTGTATACTATCAAGCTAACCTGGTGGGTCCCACACGTGTGGACCCACCTTATGTCTACGTTGGATCCAAACCATCCAAATACGTGGGACCCACTATCAGTCGTCCATCCAAGACGCTGACAGTGCTAATCTCTCACTCTCCCACACACACACACTTATATATATATATTATATACTGATCCATGCATCCAACGTCCAACGTCCTCCAATGGACGGACGGTTGGATGCTGGATGGGTATATTGTATATATAATATTAAATAATATATTATAATAATAATAATAAAGTTACGGTGGGCCACTACGTGAACCGCACCATGATGTATGCTACATCTGTACCGTCCAGTTGCTAGACGGTGCAACAGCCATGATGTCCAAGCCATCCATCCATCTTGCTGGATGAGCCACAGTGATGTATGGTTCTCACCCACGCTGCCCAAAAATTCTAGATGGGTGGGACCCACCTTAATGTATCTATTTTAAATCCCCACCGTCCAGAGATCTCTGGACGGTGTGGTGGGAACCACCTTCATATGTGTGGTGTGGGCGCGCCATAATGTATATGTTTTATATCTAAACCATCCATCCATTAGATGACAACGTGTGGGGCCCACCCTGCATTAATGTATGTATATCCATCCGGTCATCTATTTTGCCACGTGGGACAGACCTTGATGTACGTGTTACGGTGCACCATGGAGCACACCCTGATGTCCGTGATGTCAGCCATGCCATTCACCATGTTTCCTAGATGGGTATGGCCTACCATGATGTATAGTTTGATCCACACCATCCAGATATTGCTGGACAGGGCTAGATCATGTTTGGACGGTGTTGTGGACCCCACTTTGATATATGTCCCATATCCACACCGTCCACCATGTTTGGACAGTGCTTATCATCATTAGTTAGCCATGTGCCCATAAAATGATTGTGTACAGTGATGCACATGTTACACCTACAACTATTGAAATGATTTTTGGTATGGTCCAAGCCCACTTGAGGCCCATGTGGTAGGGCCCACCTGCCTTGTATTTAAGGCCCATAAGATGGAGCCCACTTGCTTGAATCTGTGGCCTATGGGCAAGGCCCATAATGATGTGTTTGAGGCCCACATGGTGCGGCCCAATTTAATATGTTCGGGGTCCATGTATTACGACCTATTTGATATGTATAAGGCCCATATGCAGGACCCACCAATGATGTATATTAGGCTCATGTGTAGGGCCCACCTATTGTGTATTTGAAGCCCATGGGTTGTGCGGCCCATTGTCGCGACCCACCTGATGCACATGAGGCCCATTGGTGCGGCCCACTTGATGTATATGAGGCCCAATGGTGCGGCCCATGGATGTGGCCCACTTAATGTATATAAGGCCCATTGGTGCGACCCACTTGATGTATATGAGGCCCATTGGTGTGACCCATTGATGTAGCCCACATGCTGTGTATTTAAAGCCCATGTGTTGGGCCCACCTACTATGTATTTAAGGCCCACGAGTGAGGCCTATTGTGATATACTTTCAACCCATATGATGAGGCCCGTTATGATGTATTTCCAGTCCATTTGGTAAGGCCCGCTATGATGTATTTCCAACCATGTGATGCAGCCCATAGTGATGTATATAGGGCCCATATATTGCTGCCCATTGTGATGTACATGAGGTCCATAGGTGAGGCTTAATGCGATGAATGTGTAGACCGATGTAAGGTGTGATTTCACTATAATGTATGAAATGATGTTTATGTGGGCCACTCCTTGGGAGCGATGTTGGTTTAGTGGCCACATTGATAGGCAATGATGGTTTAATGTCTATAGTGTGACCTTCCCTTAGGCCAAGTATCGAGGTCGATTCCGAGTGTCGATTCCGATTGTCATGACTAATTGCCAATTCCGATTAATGTGACCGATTTGCCGATTCCGATTATTGATCGATTCCGGTTGTCATGGCCGATTGCCGATTAGCGATCGAGGCCGATTATTATGACCGATTGCTGATTCTGATTGATGTGACCGATTTGCTGATCCCAATTATCGATCGATTCCGGTTGTTATGGCAGATTGCCGATTAGCGATCGAGGTCGATTATTATGACCGATTACCAATTCCGATTAATGTGACCGATTTGCCGATTCTGATTATCGATCGATTCCAGTTGTCATGGTCGATTGCCGATTAGCGATCGAGGCCGATTATTATGATTGATTGTCGATTCCGATTGACGTAACCGATTTGTTGATTCCGATTATCGATCAATTCCGGTTGTCATGGCCGATTGCCGATTAGCAATCAAGGATGATTATTATGATCGATTGCCGATTCCGATTGACGTAACCAATTTGCCAATTTCGATTATCGATCGATTCCGGTTGTCATGGCCCATTGCCGATTAGCGATCGAGGCCGATTATTATGACCGATTGTTGATTTCGATTGACGTGACCGATTTGTCGATCCCGAATATGGATCGATTCCGATTGTCATGACCGATTGCCAATTCTGATTGGCGTGACCGATTTGTCGATTCCGATTGTCATGACCGATTGCCGATTTCGATTGACGTGACTAATTTGTCGATTCCAATTGTTATGGACGATTACCGATTTCGATTGACATGGCCGATTTGCGGATTCCGATTGTCGATACTGACCGATTGTCAAGGCCCAATGTGATGTATATGCAGCATGTATTTGAGGCCCATTGTGATGAGTATTCGACCCATATTTGAGGCCCGTTGTGATGTGTATTTAGCTCGTGTTTAAGGCCCAATGTGATGTATATGAGGCCTAAGTGATGAGGCCCATTGTGATGCATTTGAGGGCCAGGCGATGTAGCCCATTGTGATGTATGACCCATATAAAAGGCCCATCATGATGTATTAAGCTCTTGAGTGAGGCCCATGGTGTTATATATTTTACCTTTGCGTAAGGCCATGGGTCTACTATATGTTAGGCTCTATGCGAGCCATTCTTTGGAGGCAATATTGATTAAATGTCCACATTGTTGAGGCCGATTGTCGATGTCTGTTATTGGTACCGATTATGAGTATGAGATAGCATAACACCATAATACATGCCCATACGCATCATCTGCAAGTTTGTTATGAGATATGATTGACCATTGCATATGTCATTAGGCAGGTTGATATGAGACTCCCTGATAGGCAGAGATTATCTCACATGATCGCACGGTATGCATAGGATTGATGTATGACTGGATTGTATGACTCATGCATCACGCATTTTGTGATATGACTACTATACGCCCTAGCGATATCAGGGCCGTAGCCTCCATAGGCATATCGTAGATGGTCAGATGGGACAACAAAAATATTTGGTTCTAGCATACAGGCGTCATAGATGTCCCTGGGTGAAAATCTCTAAACCTCTGTGGCCAGGAGATGCCCCAACGTCGAGACCGAGTGGATATATATGAGCACATGAGGGCTGTATACCAGTAGGCCGCGTCTCCCACTGTGTCGTGGTCAGTTGGGAGGGGGTGTGACCTTACCCGCCTGAGTGAGGGGGCCATGTCTAGATTGAGTTTGACCAGCTTGAGGAATAGGTCCGTTATCGACGAGCCGAGCCCGATATTGGCAGGCAGATAGTGAGGTCTCTTCCACTTACCCAGTTGTACTCTCGGATAGGGGCGGTAAGCTGGCGTAGAGTGTAATAGACCCCGGTGATGATCCCAGAGATGAACAGTACTGATATGTGGACTTATTGAGCAGGAGTTGCATACTCATGCATTCATTCACTCGGGATGGTGATGCGCAATTAACTGTTGTGTACCTTCGCATGGCCAGGATTTCGGTTGGGGCGCGCGATTAACCTGAGATCAGGAGTTTACCACATTGAGTCTGACTATCCAAATTTAGGTATGGGACTGGTTTGGATAGAAGTCCCTTGTGATGGAGCCCATAGCCTACGATACTACGTACTATCATCCCGACTTCACACTCCAGCATGGTCATTCCAGTCACACCGCATATTGCATTACATTCGCGGCATATAGCATTTTGGGTTACTGTGTTTCTGCATTTATATGGTCTAGATACAGCTGAAGCTAATCGTGAACTCATCAAGAATTGCATATTACATTGAATCCTCGGCATCTGATATTTAGCTCTTTATAACTCCTCATTTGCATAGTTGTCTTATATTGCGTATTCTGATATTGATTGACTCATGGACTTGTTTGTATTTCCGCTTACTCTGTTATTGTATAATTCATGCTCTTGTCAGTATTTCTGCTTATTCCGATATTGTATGATTATGGATTACCAGTATTTCCGGTATTGTATGATGATGGCATTATAATGAATACTTGACACTTACATTGTGCACACACTTACACCACCCTCTAAGATTTCTATAAGCTTATGCACGATAGATGCGTGCAGGTGATGTTAGGTTGTAGCAGTGTTGAGCTTGGAGCGTGCAGCGGTCTTCTGGAGCTTGATTTTTTATTGATGTATATTCCTTTCAGCATTGTACTCAAATGATTTTATTAGTGGATATGTGATGATAATGTTGCCTTTGTCGATTGGGTAATCTTGTGGTTATGCTTATTACGAGTTAAATGTACAAAAAAATTTAAAAAAAATCCTCCTTGTAAGATCCCAGGATCGGAATCTGGCGTATGGACTCTAGGAGCCGAGAATGGGGTACTATGGAGGTTGTCGGCACCGGATTCGGCGATCGGGATTCCTGTGAATCCGATTTTCGGGTTTGGGGCGTAACAGCTATAATTATAAAATTCTCAAGATTAAGTTCCATGGGTGCATGGGGAAATATAAACTTAACACAACGAAAGGTTTAACTTTCTACTTTCATGATAACATTGATAATCAAAAGAGCATTCAGGATAATCAAAGCCTAAACCAAATATTTCCTTACAGTTCAACACGCTATTCTCTAACTATTGATTTTTCTATCAACAGCGTTCACAATATTTTAACATTTTCTTATTTTCTGTCCATTCAAATATATTTTTTTCATAGAGTTCAATAGGTAGCCCTTTTTTACGACAATTGTTTTTTAAACAGGGTATTTTAAAAAAATAAATCATTTCATTAAACATGATTGACAAATTCCCTAAGTTTGGTTCATAGCATTGTCAATAATCATTAAGTTAATAATTTAGTATCCAACTTAGACTTTAATGTGCAAGCTAGATGTAAATTTATAACTCAACGAATGTTTAAAACTTCTAATTAAAGATTAAAACCTTCGAACTTAGCTTTGAAATCTATCAAATAACTAGAATCCCGGCTTTAAGAATCCTCAACATTAGTTATCTTATCATTCTAATCTTTGAATTATCTTCAAAAATCACTTAAATTTACAGAAAAAAATCTAATTTTTTTTAATGTTTTAGCTAAAAAATTTAGCATAAATGAAGAATTTCCAATGGAAACCTACCCCCAACCTAATTTCTACATTGTCCTTAATGTATAAATATATGCAATACGGGCAATCTTGAGAGCAACGAAAATAAAGAGAAATAGATGAAAAGTACCTAAAAGTAAACATACTAATAAGATTGTAACGACCCGTAAATTTCCGTACAAGGGCTCGAGTATCACCTCGACCAGAAATCACTTAGGATTAAATCCTTTAGAAATTTAACAAAGTTAACTAAGCGTTAAACTAGATTAGCCATGAAATTTAATGGAATCGCTTTAAATACGATCTGCAAGACCTAAAACTTGCAAAATCATTAACTCTAGGTTACCCTAAAGTCTAGGATCAAACTCATTACCCGACTGCTCTCGGGAATGAATTGAAACTCCGTATCAGGTCTAGACCGCACATCGGGAGTCCGAATAATACGAAGTTAAGGAATCAGGACCACCTCGCTGGGCTTGACAACCATCTCAGAAATCAAGTTCAGATGATGTCCCACGGCCGTTCGCTCAAGTCCGGAGCGAGGGAGTATGAAAACCATTGTTTTCTTTACAAAATAAATATCTTGAATAGTGATCTGGCACGTATCGCTTGCGTACATTTTATAAGCAACCAGACCATCAGAATCTGACCCAAATACACCCTCGGATCAGGAAAAATTTCAGGAACATTTACATGTACTTGGAATTTCGGATCGAGGCCCACTAACCGTTGAACTGAAAATGGTCCGCCACGCGTGATCTGGGAATCCGACCGAGACGAAAACATAATCCCACGTAGATCCATGGGTTGTGAGCTTAAGTCCGACGTTTGGCTTAAGGAGGGCCGCCAGAAACCCTCTTTTGAGCTAGAACAACACCGATTTGCTTATAATACAAGCATACCTTGAACTTCAGTCTATTCCGGTGAGTTTTGGGGCTATATAAGGACCTTAGGGCAGCTTCTCTCACAGCCATACGAATTTGGGATAAAACCCTAAGGAGAAGAGAGGAAAAAGAGAGAGAAAGCTTATGAGTTGTGGGAGAATCTTCCTCCTACTGCCTTCGACCACCACACGGGTTGCACCACCTCTTCATTGACGCTTTCCCGGTGATACCGACTCCGTTTTAAGGTGAGAAACCCTAACCCTAAATCTGTTTGGGAGCGTGAAGGTTATAGGTTATGAAATAGCTAACCGGTTTCACTCTTTAGGCGATAAAACTGCCGAATACGGAAGCCCTTCAAACCTTGCTAATTTGTTGTGATTCCAAGGTGCAAGGTGAGGACTTTAGGTGTATAGGTTACGGTTTTCAACGCTTTCAATGTCAGATATGATAGATTCATGATCTGCATGTATTTGCACATGTACAAAGTGCTTTACATACTTTAGGTATACGTAGAAATACCGTATGCGTACACATTTTGGAAATGTGTTTGCCATGATTAATTGTTGTATGATTCTATAGTATATGGATAAAATACTTATTTGGCGAAAGGAATCGCCGTAATACATGTTTGCTTATACACACTATGTATGTTGAAATTGTGTATTCTAGAAATACCGCATATGTATAAATTTTGGAGATGTAATTGTCATGATTATTTGCTGTGTGAATATGATATACATGTATAAAATACTAGTTTGATGAAAGGACAGCCCTAATGCATATTTTACTAACATACGTCATGTATGTTGAAATAGTGCACTCTAAGTGTTTGTGAAATTGTTTGGGGGAGTAAGTGCTTAGATATTAGTGCCTTAGGTAGGTGTTGAGATGGGGTTCTCAACTACCTTAGAGTCACGTATGATACCCTCCTTGTGGTTGTTTACTCTAACCACTCACTTATGAAATATATGTATTTGTATCCCTATTTGTATAGTGCTCTATAACATGCTTTTTAACATGTTTTGTAACTTGTTTCATAACATGCTTTATAATATGTTTTATGACATGCTTGCTAGTGTGCTTGAATTACTTTGTTTATCATGCTTTACTTCACATGTTATGGTTGAGAATTGATTGAGCTTGGGACTATGTCCATAGTCCAGACACCCGGTACCAGACTTGAGATCGTGGTTGAGATTCATCTCGCTACACATGATGTGCTTGGCGAACCCGTGTCGTACTTCGGTTGGCGATAGTGGTTCGCCACACGAAGTGCTTCTATGCTTCATATCGCTCAACTTGTTGTGCGCTCGAGCTAGCCGAGCACGTCAAGTAACCCTTGTGTCTTATATATGTTCACCATGTTTGGTCGCTAATGCTTGAACCTAGGGTACCAAACTTACCAGTGAGAATCCCGTTAACCATGGTACCTCGATCCGCTAAGACTCATGAGCCGGGCATGGTGGTATGGGACACCGTGGTCGAGCTGTCGGCCTACGCTGGGGCCACGTGCCTCCCCGTAGTGACCAGTGAGCAACCAAACTCGTGAGCCAATTATGGTGATATGGGACACTATATTCGCGCTGTCGGCCTACATTGATAAGGTGATGGGGGAGCGGTGCAACCTTTGTGCGTAACAGCCCTAGCAGCCCTTTGTAGTGACCTCGAGCATACTCTGAAATCGCAGTGCACCTTAGGGTTTGCCGCGGTATATAGAGTATGAACTAGGCCTGTTTCTGTATTGTGATGAATCGTTTAAGGGGTGATGGGGGAGTGATGTAACCTTTGTGCGTAACAGCCCTGGCAGCCTCTGCAGTGACCTAGAAAATACACCATCGTTTGATATTAACTAGGACAGACGACCCTAGAATGGATCATGTTTGGGAATGATACAAGGGAGGTACCTTAGTTTCCCAATCCTGCTGTTTGAAATGGACTAATTAAAAACTCGGTAATCATGCTCATCATGCATTGCATGTGCCTGGAAGATGTGGAGCACTGAGGGATGAAAGCATGCCGCGAGCGTGAGATGGTGTCACATGAGGGAGTACGTCAGTGAGGGCATCCATCATACTTGCATCCATACTTGCATTAATAAGAGTAGTTAGGAGTGTTTGATTTTACTGCTTTATCATTACTGCTTGACTGTATTGATAAATGTTAACCTATGCTTTATTGTTCCACTGAGTTAGCTACTCACTCCCACGTTACGGGACGGTGTTGCGAACACCAACCAGACTCTGTCTCAGGTTTAGACGAGCCGACGACTCTGGAGGCGGAGCCCGATTATGACGAGGACCAGTAGGAGTTCTCGTATATGCAGTACTATGGCGGCTTCGACTAGGCTGCCGTACTGACGGGATTTGCAAGGATCACACCTTAGATTATTTTTGACATTTTGTTCGCAAACAAACATATGTATATGGTAACTTAAATAGATTCATACTCTGGAGAACAAAAATGATTTTTGTTTCTTTACATACATGTATATGTAGATCAGTCTTCCGCTTGCCTTTTTACAAATGATCTGGAGTATGAATTACTATTTTTGGTATAATCTCACTCATATTTATTGTTCTAACACAGACAACATTTAATCAGCATTATTTATGTTGCATAAGTGATGCGCTGGAACTTGGGAGTTGAGTTATACTCGACCCCCGATTTTCAGGGTGTTACAAAGATAGTGTGAACTTCCTATCAATTAGTGTTTCAGAAACTAAATTAAACTAATAAGAAAACTAATCCTATGAAATCTATAAAACTCCAAATCTAGGAAAGTAAATGGAAAAAAAAACTCTTTCTTTATAGATACATTCATCCTCTTGGTAGTATCTCAATAAAATTTTCAACAGGTTTCTCAACAAGATCATCCAAAAGCCCATTTTGCAGTAGGATTAAATATCTTGGATCATCAACGTTTAGAGAAATTTATCAACCTAAAAAATAAAAAATAATAAAAAAAATAAACTTTTTTTAAAATTTTGAGGTATCCAACATTCATAGAATTCACCTATGGTAGAAAAATTTTCTATGTCAATACACCATAGTGAATCAAAGACTGTAATTAGTTGAAATTCAGAAAAAAATCTTTTTGGTCAGCGTAGTCTCAAATAAATCCAAAGTTTCAAACTTCGGTTTAGATTCCAACTCCTCCACCCCTAATGGACATTCAAAATTGGTGGAAATGAGCTTTTTAACACATAAGGTGAGTGTCATCATCAAACAAGATGTGCGCTAAAAGTACAAAGATCCCAGTAGCCCAACCATCTCTTTCGTGATTGGGGACCACTGGATTGAACATGCACTGCTTGAGGGGGCAAGTGTGAATTTGATTCCATACTCGGTTTATGAACAGCTAGTCCTAGGTGATTAAAAACCCACCAAGACTAAACTCTAACTCATTGATTGTTGATCCGTATACCGAGAGGAATGATAGAGGACGTACTTGTCCAAGTCAATAAATTCTACTCTCCAGTAGATTTTATTCATTTGGATACACAACCCTCCATTAATGTTACCACTTAGATTCCTGTCATCCATGGCCGATCATTCGTAGTTATAGAAAATGCCATAATCAATTGTAGGAATGAGATTATGAAACTATCCTTTGGGAATATGATACTTGAGCTGAACGTGTTGAACATGTACAAACAACATGAGAATACTGATGATATCCAAAGGTTAACCAGATAGATTCATTCATGGTAGATAAGTCGTTTTTTATTTCATACTATGACACTCTAGAGATGTGATGGGCCCACTTCACTAAATTGGATGATGACATGATTAGGGAGATGGATGCCTTACTTGATGCTACACAAGTATTTGAAACTAACCGGTGGAAGCTTAAATTTGAAAGATTACCTCAAATTGACTCAAAGTCTCTACCATATAGTGTAAAGGCACTGAAACTTGACGTAAAACCATTGCCTGTTGATCTCAAATATGTTAATTTGGGTCAAGACTAAACATATCCAGTAGCGATTTCTTCCCACTTGGATGATGTACAAGAAAGTATGTAGATTTCTACTCTTAAAGAACATAAAGCAATCCTTGGATGGACAATTATGGACCTCAAGGGAATCAACCCTCTTATTGTATCCACCGCATTCACCTCAAAGATATGTAAAAACGTCTAATCAACCACAACACCATCTAAATTCAAATATGAAGGAAGTAGTTAAGGCCGAGGTGTTAAAGTTATTGGATGTGGGTATCATATACCCTTTATCTGATAGCCAATGGGGGAGTCCAATCAGGTGGTACCCAAGAAGTCCAATATTGGTATCCAATGCGGATAATGAACTCGTTCTAACCAGAGTCACTACTGGTTGGAGAATGTGCATTGACTACTAAAAATTGAATACCATCATGAGGAAGGACCACTTTTCTTTGCTTTTTGTTGATCAGATCTTAGAAATGTTAGTAGGTCATTCCTATTACTGCCTCCTTGATGGGTATTCGGTCTATAAAAAAAAAGTGATAGCTCTTGAGGACCAAGAAAAGACCACATTTACATGTCCTTTCTCACTTTCGTTTATAGAAAGATGACATTTGAACTGTGTAATGTCCTCGCCACATTCCATCAATGCATGTTGAATATTTTTCTGACATGGTAGAGAAATTTTTAGAGGTCTTCATGGACAAATTCTCTATATTTGGTGCATTTTTCAGTGAGTGACTTGAACACTTGAAATTAGTGCTAAAGTGTAATGCCTTGAATTTTCGGAGCCCGAGTGTATACTCGTGCTCGAGAATTTCAAGTGTTAATAAAGTAATAATTGAATGCTTCAAAATCACACCTTGTTTTTTTTTTTTTTTTAGATCACATTCAGTTACATTCACGAAAGTAACCATTCATGAGAGTAAAATCAATTGTACTTCTTATTCCTTCAAAGTATAAATCAACTAATTATCTAATGCCCTCTCAAGTGGGAGCTTATTAATTTATTCAAAGTTTTGTAGCAGAAAATAAATAAAGTTAAACGTAATGATATCCTTCTTCTTTATTTGGAATAAACTTCCATAGAGTGTTCATCATCTGTATCTTCAATATGCACTTCACCTACAACGTTTGTATGGTTGGAGAGGGTCAATGCCCTACTTATAGTGATGGTTATCCTTTAAGATTAACAATAATTCAAGAGATTCATAAAAATAGTGAGAGGGTTCCGATACATCTCGAACTCCACTACTATGAGTGATATCGGTATGTGCAACCAATTTATATGAATGCATGCCTAACATAGTGTGTGTGGTCCATCATACGTAGTGATCATCACAATGTAAAATATAATTCATACAAAAATTGGCTCGCCCCTCATCCCATACTACAGAGATTTGTTGGCGTGTCCAACACTACCGTAGATTTACGTGAACACTTCGAGGTAGCACAACACATTATCAGAAGATTTACATGATACAATTTGTTCATAGAGTGACTATTTACGACATCTAATCTTGGAAGTGATGTAACATTCATGATAGTTTACTTACATCAATTGTGCACCACTACCCAAACTCATAGAATTATGTGTCAACCAAGAGGGTCACTATCAAGAGTGCATTACGCCCATGATAAAATATATGAATCACTAGATGTGAGACTTCTAACTGGCATAAGGGGAGATAGAACAAGGCTAACCTAATAAAAGATAAGAGTAGCGTTATGCTAACTTAACAAAAATAAGGAGAGAGGAGCAAAAGTCAACTCAAAATAAAGTGGAATCATGCGTCGCTCTCAAAATCGGTAAAAGGAAAGGTTTGTATACATCACCCCACATGAATTCATAAAAATCACGCATAATTAAAATCATACATTAACCATAATTCTCAACCATAATTCTCATAGGGATAAATATTCATAACAGTCTATTAATCAATGACATGGAAATCATAATAATATGAATGTATGTAAAAATAAGACGAATCATGTATATATCAATTCATATTAGTGTAACCTTAAAGGAATCCCTCACCTATTGCATTCGATCACACTCTAACGTTGCTAGATTTGAATATATGCATTGTAGTACCCAACTTTAGGATAATCAACATGAATCATATGGTTAGATCGTCATATTACATGGATTATACAATTCGGATCAAAACTTAGGCCAAAGTTTAGTATATATGTAGATTTAGGGTTAGGGTTGAAGTAACTTTCCAATCTAATTAGGGATTTTAACCAAAGTGGAACATAGATACCCTCTTACATTAATCAACAACTCTTCTCGGCCCGACCAAACCCTTAATCATTGATTTCCTTCACTAAGTCGATTAAGCCCTTAAATCTATATATGTAGTTTAATATTAAAACCTCGGATGAAATTCTATCAATAACTAAGGATTGAAAATGGAAAATTTGGAGTAGCTCTCTTACCTCTGACGCTAGGAAAACAAACTCAAATATGGACCCAATTCATGACTTGATGAGTCGCCAATTGGTTACACATCGTTCTCTTTTACCAATTGTTTTCTCTCTGTCTTTTTTTTTTTTTTGCTGGAACATCTATTGGTAGTAGGAATTTATGTAGGATTTCGGAGAGTTCTTACATATGTAAAGAGGGCTCAGCTCGAGTTAATGAAGCATGCGGAAGTATCTCATACGCACTCAACGTGCGTGAAGAACAACACCGCTCAATCATGGTGTTAAGCATTTAAAAAAAAAAAAAATCTAAATCATGGTGCAAATGGTTGATTGGTTGTTTACCTTACACTCTAGGAGAATGGTGACATTCAGATGGGCCATCTGATGTATGGATTTGATCTTGGAATGGAGCAACTTCAGCAATTGACGGTCCGCGATCGAACGAAGGAGGTGATCGTCTCTTTAATGGCAGATTTTGTTTCAGCCCATCTTTCTTTGAGGCAATCGCTATGGATGATTCGGATTGGTCAACTGATTCTCCCTGGCCCGTGAAATTTAAGTTTCAAATGTCCTTGCTTGGTAGGTTACGCGAAGAAAAGAAGAAACTTTCGCACGATGCGGTTGTGTTTGATGAATGGTGGATGTCATTTCTTTCTCGCATCTCTAATCCACTTTCTTGTGGGTAGGGTCAGAACTCCTTCAGGGGGGGTTGAACGGTTCAGATTAGTGGAAGAGATCCTCTCTTGCATGAGTTTCCTGGACGTTGTTACAACGTGCGGAAGCTCACCGCTTCTAGTTCAATTTCAATGTCCAGGTGGCCATTGTGATGATTTTCAGGAAAATCCACTCCGCTCATCAATCTAGTCAGGTCGTGTTGGGCCATGGGACTAAATATGGGGTTGATCTGAGGCTTAGTTAAGCTTATCTTTAAAATACTCCTAGTGGATGCCAAAATGGACTGTATTTTAATTAACGGTCCACGCATAATGATTAATTCTCAATTTTAGAGAAAATGTGTAATTGGGATAGGCAAACGATTGAGAAAAATTTGGTAGTTAATCGATGGTGAGAGAAATCATAAATATGAAATTTCACCTTTTGCGACAAAATGAAGGAATTGGTTATAAAGTGATCAATATTCAACGGTGTAGGATCATAAATTGGGGTCTAAATTTTATATGATCTCGTAGTCATATGAGGACAAAGTGTGGTCCAAGTTTGATTTGCGATTAACAGTGGAAAGTGGGTAAAGTAGAAGGTCCATATTTAGAAAAAGTTAATAAGCCTAAAACGGTTAACTTCGTGCTTAAGGAAAAGCCTAACAAGGTGAGTTCTCACATTTCACACTCAGTCCATATGATGAAAAATTCAAGTCGTTCATATGAAGTGAAATATCCTACTACGACTACCCACAAGCTTTCCTCACTCGATGGACATTAAAATCAACAGTTAAATGACTGATTTGTCATTTGGACCACTTTTACAATGATTTAAGGGCTGAAATTTGACGTGTATAGTTAATTTATGATAAATAGGCATAATATAAAAATTTATATCAAACGGATCATGAGAACCATGTGATCTAGAATTCAAGGGTCGAAGTTAATGGCATTAAGTATTTACAATTTTGTTATCTTTTATTTCTCCAACTTCCATCATCCATGGCGTTGGACTAGACCATCTGAATGCATTAAAATTTGACATGCATTCTTTATTTTTTCAGGCTCTTTCCATCTCCCCAATTTGGGCCTTAATCGCTTACAGATGACCAAGATGCATTTTTAATGGGCTATACCGCCTAGAGGTCTAAATCAACGCTTTCATATATCTAATAGAAAAGTTAACCACTAGTTATGGCATATCCCTTACGATATTCAAATTAAGCACTTTATTCCAGTATTTTAATGGCCCATTTGGCAGATCCAAGTATCATGGATGATCAGATGATATGTTGAAAATAGAGAAATTTGATGGTTAGTACTCTGATAATGTATGTAGGTGGGTGTACGGTATAACATATATATTGTTAGATTCAAGTGACTTATTCATATGTGTAAGTTTCTCAGATTGTAGTTCTGATGGTGGGTTAAGCATCATAGGTGGTGAAGAAGATGAACGGATTAAAAATCTCAATTTGATATTTGTATGAGTGGATGCAAAGATCAAGTAGTTAGTTTACTATGATCGGGTGGTCCAAACTCAAAGTAGACGATTAAATATCGTTACCTATCGGTGAATAGTTAACTGAACGATTGGTTATGATGGACAAGTGGGAATACTTGGACATATGATTATCTTGTCTTAAAAATCAACCGTCGAATGACTTGATCTATGGATGAAGATTATTCCCAACAACCAGATTTAGGTTAGAGAATAGATGTAAGGTTTTGATAGGCTAAATTGGTGACATACACATGTATATACTAAATTAAATTTCATGGTAACACTCAAGAACTTTCAAAACACGTGTATTGAAAAGTTTGGAATATTACATAAATAGATGTGAACAAAAGAAGCTTATGTTGAATTGGAAAAAATGTCATTTATGGTTTAGAATGGGATAGTTGTAACACCCCGAGTTTTCAGAACCCGAGTATATGACTCGTTCTCCAAAAACCCGAGTGTTAACCTTTAAAGATAGTCAAATTCATGTATTTTTTTTCTTTTCTTTTTCTTTTAGAGTTAGCGGTTTAATGGAAGATACACGAATCAAACATAAAAGAAAATTTGCACTTGCATTCAGAATATACGAGCAGCTGTGCATAATGACTTATATAAACCAATGTCTAAATTAATAAATACAAGAATTACACAATTTACACATGAGAATAAAATGCATGTAAACTTGAGCCGCAAGATCACTCCGCTTCTCTTGACAGATACAGTCATGCATCCCTGATAATTGTACCCTGCTCTATATTAGTCTAGGCATGAATATCCTTTAAAACATGTATGCTACCTGTACGGTTATATATTCAATGAATGAGTGGCCAATTCAGTGTGAATTTCCCTCAAGGTTATACACCGCTACCTTAGATAAGTATAGTTAAAAACAACAAGGCATTCAAAATATTACATGATTCAATCTTATTTAAATGCATGGATGCATGAATGCACATCGACCTGGGGATGCTCATCCAGTCGGACTTGGGCTCTTACCCACTCATAAGGCTGGTCATCAGTGTAGCACATCATGTGCGTATATCAGGTACAACATAATGACCAAGCCATCGTACATCACGTATGTGGGTCGATGGCCTAGGAGCTAGCGAAATGATACCCTACTAAAACTAAGGGCACGTGCTATAACATCTAAAATTAGTCACCCGTCATCGCCATATGCTATGAATACATGATTAATCAAACCTTTATTATTCCAATTACAACCAGCCAATTTAGATAAACTTAAAAGTCACTACGGGGGCCTCGTCACCCAGCATAGGCCGACGGCTTGGGCATGAGGTCTTCCACCTTAGGATGTTTAATAGAACACATCGACTAGTGGTCAATCAAATTCAATATAGAGGAAATTACCATCGCATGGTTGTATGGGAATGAATCATCGAAGCTGCAAGGGCAAATACCAAATCTTGGGATAAAATAAGTCGGTGCGGTAAAAGGGCGTATGATATAAATACTAAATTGAGATGGTAGGGCAACGTTTAAATCAGGGCGGTAAAGATTTCATCCCAAGGCCATGTAGGTGGAAACATCCCATGAATGGTAAATTCACATCAATAACCTACTACCAAAATAACCTCTAAGTTGAGGGTCTATTTTTAACACAATCTGTCTCGTTTCACCCTATGTGTGGGCTCACGTACATTAGTTGGGTTTCCACTATTTAATGTAGTGATTTGGATTCCATAGTGACTTGCAAACAAATCATTGATATGTGGAGGTGTGTGACTACATATGCAAATATGTGTTAATAATAAAATCTTGGACTATCACAGGAAATTATGAAATCTAGGCATAAGTT
>JAJHSJ010000002.1:83365622-83757037 GCA_021015155.1 Magnolia officinalis | reverse complement strand
CCTTTAGAGAGGACCTATCGTAGAGAAAATTACGGAGGAAATTCTGAGGGACTGGAAACATATGCAGCATCTCCTTTCCATTTGTGAATGTAAGTCCTATTGTCCACAATACTAATGCTGCTTTTAGTTTGGGATTTCTGTAGCTTTATCCACATTGCATTCTTGCAGCTCAAAGACAGGTGGGGGAGACCTCCTTGAATGAAGCTAGCTCCCGGTCTCATCAAATTCTCAGACTGGTGTGCCTGCCTCTTTGATTATATTAGTTGTTTGTTATGAAGTTTTGGTTGCAATCAATTGGGATAAAAAATGGTTGCCATTGTTGTAAAATCTTTGGAACTTTTTATCATTGATTAATGCATTCCTACAGACAATCGAAAGCTCTGCCCGTGAGTTCTTGGGCAAGGACAACTCAAGCACCCTTTCTGCCAGTGTGGTATGTTGAAGCTATCTTTTCTTCTGAGTAGGTAGTTCTACAAATAAGTTAATTCCTGTGGATTATTTATAATGTTATTTGAGTCCACAAAGAGATCGGAATGCATATTAATTCAAGTTGGTTTTTGCATACAGAATTTTGTCGATCTTGCTGGTAGTGAGCGTGCATCTCAGGCATTGTCAGGTGGTGCAAGATTGAAAGAAGGTTGCCACATCAATCGCAGTTTGCTGACCCTGGGAACTGTCATTCGCAAGCTAAGGTAATCAAACTTATGGTTTTCTTTTCTTTTTCTCAATCACTTGTCCGGGACAACTTCGAGTAGTCCGTCTGTGATCAATTTGATTTGTAGGCTTGGTGGCCTAAGGGCGGTGAATGTGGGTGTGTACTAGTGATTTCTTGAAATCGCGTTTGACCTTTCACCGGGTCCTGTGTCGAGAACTCAAAAACTTCTCCTTTTCAGTTGACATCCTCTTGCTTTGGATTGCTACTTACAGCCTACTAATTACTGTCAGACCTCAAATGGGATTTCCTGTTGGCTGTCTCATTGATTTTACATGCAATCTCTCCATTTTCAGTATACTATGATTGTAACAGCTGATCTGATATAATTGATTCAGATGGATTCCTTGTTGATTCTTACTGGGACTCAACTTGTGTTTGATCGATTTGCACCTTGTTTAGCTAGCTTTTCACTTGGCCTGGTAGTTGCTATACACAATAAAATATGCTTGCAGATGTCTATGCTTAGGCTATAAATGCTTTGAGGGCATATCTGCATATTTAGTGTTGGCTTTTACAATCAATGCAAAAGCACACATAAGACATTAATCTGAAGATGTTTGCAAGGGCCTCCTTTGTGTGTTTCTTTGTCTGCTTTGCTCCTGAAAAGCAGCTACCTCTTCAGCTTCAAATGACAGACCAGTAGGTTGCTAACCAATCCCACAGATTATCCAACTAATACTCTCTTTTTTCTTCTTCTTCTTCTTCTTTTTTTTTTTTTCTTTTTCTTTTTGCTCTTGAAAGATAACTAGAATTTTGTTGAATCCAACTAATCCTCTTGTTGATTGGAAGACTCTTTATCAATATCATGAGCTTGAAAATGCTCCATGGGCTTATCAGTCCATGGAAAGTCTTTCTCTTCAACATCCCTCTTAGTGAAGTCCTTTCTATCTTCAATCACCTGTTCTCTTTTCAGCTATGTATGCACCAGTGTTTTAAATGGTGAATAGTGTGTACCGTAGCATTCACTCCTTTAAAGCATGAGGAGTAAGCTACATAGCGTGCAGCGTAAGCTACATGCTGCTTCTAGATTTTCTTATTAAGGTTGTGCTTGGTTGCACCAAATATCATGAAATTTCATGATATTTTGAATCAAATTAAACCGACTAATAATGGATTTTTTTTTTTTTTTATTATCTAGTGCAACCAAACACAATCTAAAATAATAGGAAAAGATTAATTAAAGATAGAAAGCGAATTAAGAATGCGTTTATAATGTTAAAATCAACTATAATTAATATTTTTTATTAAAAGAAGTAAAAATTATAAGTTATTAGATAAGCGAAAAATGTAAAATTGTAACATTTTATTAAAATCAGCGAAAAAATGTTTTTTGATTAAATAGAAAAATGTACAAAATCATTGAAAACATTAATTAATTTTTATTTTAGCGAAAAATAATTTATAGTGTAAGCTATGTAGCATGTAGTGTATGTAAATTAGCGTGTAGCATAGCCTACATGTGACTTAAGCTATTTTCATGAGCTACATCGGTAGTGTTAAGGGTAAGGCACACTACGTAGCATAAGCTATATGATACATAGCATAAGCTAGTTAAAACATTGGTATGCACCTAAGCAACTCTTGGAAGGAAAGTTGAAAAGTGCTACCATAGGAAGGACTATTTTTCCCTTTTGTCTGATCCAAACCTTGTTTCCTTGCAGTTGCGCTTTGAGATTTTGAGTCAGATTTATCCCCAATTAGTTTTGACTTCCGAGAAACTGTACTAATCTGGCTAAAGGAATGTCATGACCGTAAATCTAGTGTTGGTAATCCATGATTACTATACACCAAATTTTGGTTGACAGCATCCGTAGAACTCCGATTTTGGGACTTCTAACTATCACATACTAAGTCTCATAAGTGGGGCTCCACAAGGAGGATTTCTGAAAGTAAAGACGATAAACACGTATCATTTCTCAAAGTTTCATCATATTCAACATATATTACTATGTACAACTGAGCACATCAAGGCAAAACCAAAACATAAACCATGTCATATTTACTATACTTGATGTACATATTCAGGTATTACAAAAAATATATATACACTGATATGTACAAAATAAAAGGACAACTGGAGTCTGTAGCCTCTACTCCTGCAGTTCCCTACTCTCACCTATAAAAAAAATAGAAAGGAAAGCTTGAGCTACTAAGCCCAGTGAGTGCGTGGTGCATAGTGAAAATGCATGTTTCATGTCATGCTCATATAATGCATAGGAATGCACAGGCTTTCTGGATCGATAACAATAAAATAAAGATACAATGCATTATGCCACTGTTTATGTTCCAAATCATTTTTATATACAGAGGTGGGACTTCTACTCACTTATAACATACATACTCTTTCAACGTTTCCACAACTTTCCACATTTCCCAATTGGATCACCAAAGTCTGAAACAGAGGTGGGGCTCGCATATGATTGCTACCCGCTTGTATAGACTTTTCCACCGTGGTCAACTACAGAGGTGGGACTACATAGTTCACGGGCCAAACTAGTCCAACCCACTTGTGTTGAACCTCACTATCTACTTAACAATGAGAAGTCATAAGTCGCCTGGCAAAACGATAGCGGACAATTTACGATCTCGTTACACACAACCTATCTTTGCTTGCCCATAAGCAGGTCAGGTCAAACCTCTCAACTAATCGACACGCGTCGGTGGGAGTCGCTTCCTACTTTGGTATTTCAGCATTACAGCGCTCTGTTCTTCCATCCGATCTAGGCATTGGTTGCTCCCAATGGTACCAATCGGGGTTTAAGGACTTTCACCCATGGACCCTCTAATCATGTCCTGTTTAATTTCACATTTTCGGTGTGGTGTCCAACTCAAGTCATAACAAAGCATGTTTCATCGTATTTACAATCACCATATGCATGAGTCCATACACAATCACAATATATATATTTTTTTCAAGACAAGAAAGGAATGACCTTCTTCATGTGGTCTCCTTATGAATTTTAAGTGTCTCATCGGGGTATCATGTAATGCATCTTGTATCTAGACGGTTCACCATACCATACATATGATATGTACATGACTTAGCCAATTTAACTCCAATTCGGGATTCATTTCGCTATAAGACTTCATGCCACAAGCATGTTTTTTCTCAAGAATTAACTACATCAAAAGGAGGAAGGATAATTCTTTTAAACGTTTTGTCAAATAGGTAGTGGGCGGACTTTGTAAGGGACAGCGAGAAACCGATGACAATTCGTATGAATTAAACAAAACTAACTCATCTCTATCATCCAAACTTTCATTAATAATCTCACTAACTAAATCAGAAAAATCTAGCAATAACCTTCAGAAAATCCGGCAATAGCCTAACCCTAGATTAGTAAATTCAGCAATCACCTAACCCTAAATGAAAATCCAGCGATAACCTAACCCTAAAACAGAAAATCCAGCAATAATCTAACCTTAAAACAGAAATTCCAGCAATCACCTAACCCTAAATGAAAATCCAGCGATAACCTAACCCTAAAACAGAAAATCCAGCAATAATCTAACCTTAAAACAGAAATTCCAGCAATCATCTAACCCTAAATGAAAATCCAGCGATAACCTAACCCTAAAACAAAAAATCAAGCAATAATCTAACTTTAAAACAGAAATTCCAGCAATAGGGTTTCAAGGAAACCCCAATGTACACATATGCATGCTCCTAATCTATGCACTCACCTGTAACTATCAGAGGTTTGGTTCTCAACCTTAGCTTCTATTTCCTTTTCTTCTTCTTCTTCTTCTCAACTTCACACTCAACAAGAAAGAAAGTGCTGAAAATAGGATATTGAAAGAGTGTTTTTATGTTTTTATGTTTATGTTTATGTTTGGGAGGTGTTTTGTGATGGTTTTAAGAAGTGTAAGCTTATGGTAACCATATAACAATGTTATTTAAGTAATTTGAACTAACGTATTCCAAGGATTTTAAAAACATCGAGGTTATTTGAGTTATTTTATCAAAATATACATGTGCATATTTATGCATAACTTACAATCCGAGTGTCCTATTGACATGCCATTTTCTCCATTAACTCAGTAACTCGACTACGGTCACAATGGTTAGGCTTGCGGCTCGATAACAGCACAACATTATGATCAAGTCAAAACATTCTCGAGGCCAATGGACCTACAGTCAACGGCTATCCAGTGTACAAACCAGATTTCGGGGCCTCGGGTCTTACAAGGAAACAGTTCAAAAATCTGATCAAGAACTGAACAACAAATGGCTATTTTAAAATCCAAATGAGAAAGGAGCATGGTCATGAATATTGGTTTTGGGAGGTGTATCAGCCCCCTCCATAAAACCAATTGCATAAGGGCCAACAGGCCGATACAGCCCTTTTCTGCCAGATAATTTTAAAAATTATCAAAAAAGAAGAAGTAAAACAGTAAAATCTGTTCCTTTTATTAAGACATATTCACTACTGTATCAGACTATTCTTTGACACTTGTATGTCTACCAGCTGCTAAAAGTCGACCAAATAGGCCCTGATCAAACACAAATCAAGCATTAATTGGTGGATTATGGTTCCATTGCATTGAAATTTCGTTGTTTACCCTTTCCCAGATTTTCCCCAAAATACTCCATTCTACTTCGATTCATTGAAATCCGCTCAAACCATGTATTTTGATCCCCAAAATAGTCATAGATCTAGTCTAAAATGAATTTCTAAGCTTCCCCTGGGGTTCAAATGAAACACAAGAGGGGGAAAAATGGGGAAAAGAAAAGACTGAAGATAGCTTGTATGGCTGTATTGGCCCATATTAGCTGTAATTTTCAGGTCCCTCTTTTCACCCCTGAAATGTGTATCAGCAGATTTTATGGACCATGGAAACAAAGTCAAAACAAACTTTAAACATAAGATCTTAAGAACTTCTCAATCCCTAGATCTCCCTCAAGTTTAATATCAGCATTTGCAAACCTAGGTCCAACATGTAAAATTGGCAAGGCTTGGAATTGGGATGTGTTAGTTAGATCGTTTAGAAAGACGCCAGCTTTTAAAAGCACTTCCCCATATGAAGTTGATGAACAGCTTGCTGATATTTTCATAAACCCAACCAAATTTATGAGAGGCAAAAACCCAAAGTCTTGTTTCTGCTCAATCGTTTTTTTCCCTCCGTTGGAAAGGTTATTTTAGTATATTTTAAACACTATTTGAATCTCCTCCACCTGGCCACATGAAAATCACCCTTATCCAGCCCATATACCAAAAATATCTTTCACTCTTCCCTTTCCTTCTCAGTTCTGCATAATCTGCATCTGTCTTCCTTTCTTTCTACCACTTACTGTTCTTCTCCATTATGCCCCAAAATGGTGAAAAACCTAAAGAGAAGCATAGGTTTTTCTTTTCTTAGGTCTTAATCCAAACCCAACTGGTTGACAACACTTAAGTATTAAAATCGAACAATATCTCTTCTCATTTCTTTTCTTATTTTTCATTATTTTTCTTTCTTAGTGTACTCAGACGAGTCGCTGACATTTTTCATCAATTAGGCCTACTTCAACACACACACACACACAAAAATATATCAGCAAGTAAATTTCTGAGTCGAATTCAATCTTTTAAATGTTGCCTACATCAAATCTCCTTCCTTCATTAAAATGTAAACGTTCAAACTATGATAGCTATTGTCCCAATCGATAGGCAACCACAGTTGAATGACTAATGGTTAGGATGTGACTGTCCCATAGAGAATAGTATTAATTGACTCAGGCTAGTAACAAGCATACGATATAGGTACTGCGACACCTTTTTGGTGAAGTAAGAAAGTTGAATACATGTAATTCCTGCCTCCTAAACTACTCTAAAGATCAAGCGGAGCTTATGACAAGACTTGGCCACTTTGAAGGTCCCTTCTTAAGGACTAAGGTTGACTTTGTTCAGTCAACACTTATCTAACTTCATTTGGCTGACCTTCCTAACCACAACAATGTTTAGGGAGGTTATAGTTAGTGTTCAAAATATTGGTATCGCGTTACGTATCTCATCCTTGGGATATAGATACGTATCGGTTATTGCACGGGATATATCGTTTGCATCGGGTAATTTATCGCACTTTTTGGAAAACATGGGGAAACATTGGGAAAATGGTTGAATTTTTCAATGAAACTTCGGGGATTGTTAAAAAAGACCTTAATACACACTTTTAAATCATAACATCTCGAAAAAGAAGTGCACATAACAGGTTTCCTTTGTATAGGGTCCTAAGCTATGCGTTGTCTAATTGAACTAATGCAACAATATTCAAATCGATTGCATAACATTTAGAGTGTATATGATGATCATTTCATCAAACACTCCTAAATATTTCGAAATTAGTCTCAATTGACAGCCGGTTGAAGGAATTTTTTTAAAAAAAAACAATATTTTAATCATGTTTATTAATTTTTAATTAAAAATAAATTTTATTTTCCAAAAATTGACAAGGACTTGACAAATCAATAGATCAGCCCTCATACATACTTGATTTCATGTTTGGAGTGTGACATTGCAAGCAATTTGGGAGAAATTGGGAAATTTTCGAATTTTCTCCAATTTTTCCCAAACCGGACCATCTATACTTAATTTTGAAATTAGAGTGTATGTGATGATCATTTCATCAAATACTCCTAAATACTTCGAAATTCGTCTCAAATGACAGCTAGTTGAAGGAAAAATTCGAGAAAAAAAAAAAAAAAACAAAAAAAACAAAAACATGGAGAACATACAAAAACCAATGGATATCGAAATCAAAGCTTCAACTTCATGATTTTTCATGCAAAACACAAATAACCAATAGATTTATAATCATGTGACATTGACTTAACATAATTTCAACAAAAAAAAAAAAAAAAGATCAGAAATTGAAAATGCTCACCAGATCAAACATGTGGGATATATTAGCACTACTTGTGCGTTTCGTATCGCACAGGTGGGATACAAGATATATCATGGGATATATTGTCATCGATATTTAAAACATTGCTCATGGCTAAGAAACCAATCTCATGGCCAAGTACACACCAAACTTCTCTCCTCATGCCTAAAAAACCAACCTCTCTCTCTCTCTCTCTCTCTCTCTCTCTCTCTCTCTCTCTCTCTCTCTCTAAGCTCTGGAGATGTGAATTGGTGTGAAATGGAATCCATTTCACACCAAGTACGCACCATCAACTTCTCTCCTCATGGCTAAGAAACCAATCTCAATTACCACTAATTCTTCCAACGCTCGAAAAACTGACCTTTGATATTACGACTTCAAAAGAGCTACACAAGCAACTCCTCTCTCTCTCTCTCTCTCTCTCAATTGTTGTTGACAAGAGCTACCAGATCACACCGCCGCTCTCTCTGTGTCTCTCCCATGGATTCCACCGCAAGATTGGTGAGCCCACTTTTGTGGCCGACCTGAAGCTTGAAATTTCCTCATTTTTTTCGAAGTATATATTTTAATGGGCATATTACAATCATTCTGTCAATTGTCACATATGTACACTAATTTGGAGTATTAAAGGTGATTTAATTAAATTTAGGTTCCTTTGAATAACTATGGAATTCCAATGCATTCCAATTATAGGTTGCCAAACACAATTTCTGGATTCTAGAGGATTCCAATTTCAAGCTGCCAAACACAACTGAGGATTCCAATTTTTTTGAAAGATTATTGAAAATTCCAATTCACATTGATTCCATGGTAATTGTGATTTGGATTTCAATTCATACCAAGAACCGCATCAATTGGTACAATTTGAAGGCTCTAAAAGGGCAAGGGGAAGGCCCAATATACGTGGATGTAGGTAGCAAGAAAAGACTTGGTGACCTATGGTCTAATGGAAGGCATGGCCTTTGCTAGAGTGGAATGGTGGAATAGGATTCAGCCGACACCGCTTAGTTGGGATAAGGTGTAGCTGATGATGATGAGTGCTATAGAATTCAGAAATTCCAAAAAGGAGAGGATGTAGAAGAAGAAATTCTTTAACCACTTCTCAGATGGTTAAAGAATGGGATGTGAATGAGTACTGAACATGAGTTGTAACAATGTCATAGGCCATAATAGCCCTTATTTAAGAGAGTTCAAGGGGATTGATCTAATCAAACTGAGAAAACAACATAATTATGCTAACTCTGATGATTTCTGAATTTCAAAAATGGAATGCGAAGCTTGTGGAAAATGCTAGGATAAACTTAAGCTTGTGGAAAACGCTAGGATAAACTTCTCCAAAAACTCCCTGCAAATATTTAAAATCACAGTTGAGTACATTCAAATTTAAATTCCAATCACTTGCCCCCAGTTTATTTTTTCTTGTGCAGCAATATAACCTTCTTCACTTGCCCCCACTGCTTGATCATAGATCTAAACCATTATCCCTGTGACCTCTTCTTCTAAATATGTTTGCTCGATGTTCCTAGTTAAGATAATTTAGGGAACTATTCCATATGCCATGGATAGTTGCTTTAATCGATCGCTCTTCCCTATTTCATCCTCCTGGAAATTTGGTTTTTCCTTGTTCTTTATTCTCTGTTTCTTTTTCTTTATTTATCTTGTTCAGTATTATGTATTATATTTTCTAGTCAAATGGTAATAGTTGATATGTTTGTCAAACTCTTTTCTGAAAGTTGTTTGATTAATCATGTGATGCCATTGTTTGCTTTGTTGGCTTTCTGATAACACTCAATCTGATTTATCAACCTATCTTAATTTTGCCCCTGCTTTTATTGGATGCAGCAAGGGAAGAAATGGACACATTCCATATCGCGATTCAAAGCTAACACGCATACTGCAACCTTCCCTTGGAGGCAATGCTAGAACTGCCATCATTTGCACACTGAGCCCTGCACGAAGCCATATTGAGCAATCCAGAAATACCCTCTTGTTTGCAACTTGTGCAAAAGAAGTGGTTACTAGTGCGCGTGTCAATGTTGTTATGTCTGATAAGGCATTGGTAAAGCATTTGCAAAAGGAATTGGCTAGACTGGAGAGTGCACTGAGAAGTCCAGGGCCAACTTCCGTTACATCTCATTCCCAGGCCTTACTGAGAGAGAAAGATGCTAAGATTCGAAAGGTTACCAAAATGATTTCTGAATTTAAGTTGTGAAGAACCATTCACATAAATAATCTTTAAATATAATATAAATATACATGCACCTAAAATGCATATGTTCTAGCACATGACACTCGCTGTCACCACTTCTATGCAAGCGAGCAAGTGTTCTCATTGGTGTGCCACACTACATAATACTTCATATACACATGTACATTCAACTTCAAAGTTCAAATGTATGTCGTCAGGAATTACCCACCCTTTTGTTGTTGCATGCTTTTGAATGCTAGGAAAAATGGATGAAACATACTGTGTGATTTAACTTGATGAAGGAATGCATGTTCTGTTCCTTCACGCGCACACCCGCGCGCACACACACAGTGCAGAATGCAAATATACATGCTGCACCCAAAGTGGATATGTTCTAGCACATGAAATTCACTGTTACCACTTTTATGCAAGCACACAAGTGTTCTCATTGGTATGCACACTGCATAATACTTTATATACACATGCAAATTCAACTTCAGATGCATGTGGTTAGAAACTACACATCTTTTTGTTGTTACATGCTTTTGAACTCTAGGAAAATGGATGAAAATTACTGCTGGAGGAATGCATGTTCTGTGCCTCGTTACACACACATATATGCATACATGCGCACTTGTAAACACGCACTCATGCCCACACCTAGCCACCCGCACACATGTGCACACACACGCCGTACATATGTGCATATGGTTGAATGATCTATTTCAATTGCATAGCATATCATGGTGCAACTGATGTTATTGGACATGTGACAATCCGATATTGGAACAATCTTATCCAGATCAGCGGGTTGCAAATGGAAACTTATAACAGCATCCTTTGTGCTGCAAACAGTCTGTTTGCAGGCCACTGTTTGGGTGTTTAGGATATCTGGATACAATTTTACAAGGTAGCTTGTCAACAGTAGAGCTTACCAGCTTGGCTGTTCAAGATGCTTCACTAGATTAATGTACACATGGATGCTTGTAACATCAGTTTGACTGCTCAGTGTTCAAAGAATCCAAGTTTCTCTTGTTGCAAACATGGATGACCTGGCATTTCTGTTGTACAGATGGAAAAGGAGATAAAAGATCTAATACAGCAAAGAGATCATGCTGAATCTCGGCTCGAGGTTTTAATTCGTGCGGTAGGAGAAGATCAAGCTTCACGACTATGGGTATTCAGCATCACTGCTTTAACCATGAACTCCCATCACATCTTCATGTGCATGCTCTCTCTGATACATCTTTTTTACTTCTTTTCTCTTTCAGTCAGAGTTTAGTCATCCCCCTGCATCTACTGCACTGAATGCATGTGAAGATGAAGTTTCGGTATCAGAATCATCAGGTGTTGTTGACCAATGTCTAGATTTTGGCTGGACAAAGTTCAACATTTCTCAGTATTCAGAAGAGTACAGTGGCAATGATTGCAATGAGCACTACCCACAGCTTTCTGAAATTCCAGAAGACCAAGTTCGGTCCGGTGATACCTCTCCTTGTCTGTCGGTTAATAGTCCTAGATTCATTGGACCAGGTCCACAACAGCATGGAGAAAAGATCGGTCATGATAGTGATGATGACCTTGAGGACCCTTGCAAGGAAGTTCGCTGCATTGAGATGGAAGAGTCAACTACAAGCAGAAATAGAGAACCCAATGCCTTGTTGGCTCAAGGAAATGAAAGGCTGCTACCTTGGATAGTAAATGGCAATGTGCATTCAACAGGCCGGGAATTGGTACCCACAGCAAATGTACCTAGAGAGTTGAGGCATGTTGATAGAAGTCTTACGTATGGTGCACTAGACCAACAACTTCAGGGAGAGCAAAGAACCATAAGCGATCTTGTTAGATCATATGAAGATGGATCGTCACCGTGGCCCTTAGCAGCAGATTTATCTAGCTCAAGGAGCTTGTGTTTGACTAAAAGCAGAAGTTGTCGAGCAAGTCTCATGACTAGCTCATCTTCTGCTAGGTTTCAGGAGGCAGAACAAAACGAGTACACTCCACCGAGATTGTTTGACAAAGACTTTCCTAGAAACGATGGTGGCTTTCAGAGAAGACCTTGGGCATTGAAGTATGGTACTGGAGTTGAAATGTTATCAAGACAACATTCTCAGAATTCAGAATGCAGTAGTACTACTGATGTTCTCAAAATGCAGAATGCCAAGATTGCTTCTGATGAGAACATAACCAGCATCCATAGTTTTGTTGCGGGACTGAAGGAGATGGCTAGACTTCAACATCAGAAGCAGCTTGTTGATGGCCAGGTGAGAATGTGTTGGTTTAGCTATTGCGACCGTACTTTTGTAGTACCATTTATGTCTTATGTTAATGACTCGATTGGTTTATTCTCCCATAATAACTTTGCCATGCTGTTGTTGTAATGCTATTAATGCTTGAAATTTTCTTTCACAGTCTTGGAGATTCAATATTGGGGGCACTTGGGCAAGATCCACATTTTTTATGTTTATGTTATAGGAGTCTAGGCACTTGAACATTCTTGGCTAGGTTTCCAGGAAGTCCTGCCTGCAAACCATTTCGGTGAAAGATATTCCTCAAGAAAATTGAAGACCTTTCACATGACTGCAAAAGCTGTTACTGATCTAATGCCATTGTTTTCCTTTGTTGTTTTAAACAGTGACAAGTGATACTATTAAAAAGAAGGGCACAAAAAATGATATATGGTCAATCAAAGCAGTGATAAAAGTCCCCTTGCAAAGGAAACAGTATGTGGACCCCTTAACAAGTGTAGCTGCAATACAATTTGCTTCTTGAGGAATTAGATCATTCTTGATTCCACGGACCTAGCCTGCAACTTTAGATCATTTATAATATGCGGCTAATTTCCAAGGAGTGGAATGTTTCCCTGATGCCCCCTGCGGTTGCGATGAACACTATCTTCAGCTACAAGAGAGCCACCCACCTGATTCAAGACTTGTACCCCACTTCTAATTCCCCATCAGTTCCACTCTATTAGAATTCCTGATCCCAGATGGCCCAGAAAAAGTAAGCCCAATTGTGCCATGGTCATCCTTTAAGGCATCCTAAACTCCTAATCAAGGGTTCCTAGGATTTCCAAGAATCACTTTAATAGGTGGTCTTCGATAATTATCTATCGCTCTTCAGTCATGGACAGGATCTAAAACACGAACACCTTTGAATTTTTCAAAATGCTCCACAATTAACCAATTTCATCTTAATTTTAGCCATAAGCTGGGACAGACTTAGGGTCTTTCCTTCAAAAGTTGTTTCTGAATTCCCCACATTATTGCATGAGGAAGCAGTAGAAAGACAAGAAGGAGAGAGGGAAGAAAGGGGGAGAGAGAAGAGGAAGAAGAAGAGGAAGAAAGAGAAGGGGAGAAGGAGAAAGAGAGCTCAGGGAAAAGTCAACTTGTGGGTAGCATGTTTATATTATTATGGAACATAGATATGGTACTCCAAAGGACTTAGAAAACTATAACACATACATGCATATTTCCCTATACTCCCTCTCATGCTAGAGCATAGATATCGATCGTGCCCAGCTTGGAACACACATGAAGCAGGTGATAAGAGCCAGCCCCCTTGTGGTAAAAGGTAGAGCTGCTACAACATTCTGATTAACCGTCATGACCATAATAGCACTTTTGCATAGTTAATTCGACAGCTAGAGACCACATCAAATTATTTCATGATAACTTCTATAAAACCCACTTGCTCATGAGAAGTTTCACAAAAGATAATATTATCATCGGTGAATTGAAGACGAAAGATTTGGATTATTGGATTATAAAGCGAAGTCTTTGGACAAGTTTCTTATCCTCTGTACTTTGGATTGCATGGTGGAGTAGCAAACTCTGTAGGTTCTCCAAGAAATTGACCGTGGTCACTTATTATTGTGTTTCCTACTTTTCTTTGGTACTAGATCAGTTTCTTTTGAAAAGAAAAATTAGGAAAACGTGACAGATTATCATCTAAGGCCAAGTATACTCAAAATCATGACTTGTGAGGTTAGATGGGTTTACATCAATGATTAAAGAAAATACATACTGCGTAAAGAAGACTTTTTTCGCGACACAGTATTTTCTTTATATGTAAGTGTTTATTTTAAGAGAATCAAACATGTATCACTTGTACCTTTGTACCAGGAGAAGCTATCAGGATTTACATTTTCAAATCTGTATCAGACCTCGACTTGTATCAAAATTAGAAATGAATGCATTTGAGGGAACTTAGGAGTTGCTCCAATAGGTAATTAGATGAGGAAAAGTGGACTTAGATAGTTTGGTCATGTACAATGGAGATCAAGAACCAGTTTGGTTATGAGTGAGTTGGTACAAGTTGAAGGCTTTAAAAGGGCGAGGGGAAGGCCCAAAAGGACGTGAATGGAGGTGGCAAGAAAAAACTTGATGACCTATGGTCTAACTGAAGGTATAGCCCTTGATAGAGTGGAATGACGGAACAGGATTCATATAACTGACCCTAATTAATTGGTATAAGGCTTGGATGATGATGATGATGATGATGATGCTTTATATACCTACGGCAGTTATTATGAATCAATCCATTTTCACACTCCCATGTCAAAATTGCGGTTCTCATCAGAAGCTTGATTAATCTTCTCATAGTAGGGTAGCTGTCCCATATAGAGCTTTTCTTTGGTTGATAATTCTCCCATATAGAGATAACCATTGAATTGGCTAATTTTCATGATACCATTTGACGATATAGGAATTATGCCGGTGCCCTCATGCGAGTAGAGTCATGCAAAACAAATACCTACACATCAGGAAATTCCAAAATGTAATTGAACAAAAAAAACAAATAGAATATCCCTTTTTTTAATTGATAAAACTGTGAAAGAGACACACATGAGTATACAAACTGTTCTTTATATTTGTACTTTGTACGTTTTCTATTTCTGGTCATTCTCTCTGTGATTTACTGGTTCAGTTGTTGAACCATCAAGAAATGTAGCCAAATCTTAGGCCTTGACAAACTGTCTGAAATGAAAGGCCCATTGTCATTAATTTTTCCCATCAATTGTTTCCATCTTTTGTCAATTACTATGCCCTTCCTTGTCTCTGGGTACCTAGGTATCCAGCATAAGCCTTCATTTGAACCTCACCATTAGCGTCAAGGCTATGCCATCCTGAGGTGCTGCTAAATGGAAGGATCCTATCAACATCTTTGATGAATCATAAATTGAACTACTGAATCAGAAAAATTGGGTGCTATCATATACCTTTGTATGGGCTATAAGGTAACTAGCTGGAGATAAGCAGACTTGAACTGCTGACATCCGCCACAGGGTAAACCACTGCCTCTTCGGCCTCCCCAACTGATTCTACCATAGAGGCCAATGATAGACAATAACCCTCCCCCCAAAAAACAGCTTACAACCTTCTTCATATTGTGCTATCCAAAGAGCAGCTTTTCTCAAAATCTCAATAGGTGCTGAATTAGAGTCCTCATCAGTTGTGGTCGGTACAAGAGATAGAAGGGTGAAAGCACAGAAAATCCAATTACAAGTGTGAGTAACAACAGGAAATTCCCTCAGAAAGATGTCGATGCCAAAAGATTATTTGCACCAATAGGAAGATATTTCAAAGTCGATTGAAGTCAATTTGATGTTGTTGGAGTGGGCTGACCAAGAACAAATAAAAAATTAAAAAAAATCCTCTTCTTTTCAGTGGCTTTAAGACTATAATAGGATTTGGATCTCAGTAAAATACCATAAGATGAACGAAAGAGTAAGATAACGGAAGAACATTAAAGGTTTAAGTATGGGTTGAAAATGTGTGAAGACCCTTGTGGCTTCCACGGTTTAAATGAGACTAAGAATGATGTGAAATTAAGAGTATGCCCCCTCATTGATATGTTAGATGGGGAAAATCACAGGGTAGAAATGGAAAATTACCAGAATGTACTAGTATAAATATATAGAAGAGGTACACCGTAGACTGTATTTTCCCGTGTCTCTCTTGGTATTTTCCTGTGTCTCTCTCACAAAAACAACCAGAATACTCTAGGATAACAAGATCTCAGAAACAACCCTGGGCTGGAAAATTAACAAAATACCCCTGCAACCAAAAAAAAAAAAAAAACTATTGGTATTATAAACTCGAGCTCCCAAATCCAAATTACACAAAATGCAACTAAACCAAGGGACTCTTGTGGCATGACAATCTGAAGTCATTGCTTATCAGGTTTTTCTTCAATAGATGTTAGCAATCTTCCTCTTCTTCTTTCCTTTTTTTTTTTCCCCCCTGATCCTGACTGGGTTTTTTAAATAACTTGGACAGAGGCCCTTGACTCTGGTAAAAGGTTCCGATAGAACTGGGTGACTTTCTAGTTACCATGAGCCATAGCCAATTTTGATGTGCCACAATGACTGAAAAAATGGAAATTGTATTGATGAATCTTGTTAGCTATCACCCTGATAAAATTTCTCATATCTTTCTTTAACATGGGTTCTTAATCCTTAGGATGTTCAGGAGTCAGAACCAAAGGCTCATGAAGACTTCGGATCTGAAAAGACTTCGAAGGACATAGGCCTGGATCCAATGCAAAATCCTGTGGAATCTACATCATGTTGGCCCTTGGAATTTGAGAGGCAACGAAGGGAGATAGTTGAGCTTTGGCATGCTTGCAATGTTTCATTGGTCCACAGAACTTACTTTTTCCTGCTATTCAAAGGTGATCCAGCAGACTCAATTTACATGGAAGTGGAGCTGAGGAGGCTCTGCTTTCTCCGGAACTCATTCTCTCAGGGAATTCTTGGTAAACCGGTTGTGGAAGATGGCCGTGTTGTCACACCAGCTTCAAGGTACTGTCTCTTGTTCATATTCATATGATGTGTTCCTTCTTCTGGGGTTTGTTAATCCCACACTCGTGTATAACCCAGCTCCTCTACACCCTGTACATGGTTTGAGCTGGCACATGTGTGCAAGATCTGAGATATCCACCAGGTTGGCCCATAGTTTTAAATTGCTGTTTCAAAGTGTGACTCACCTGGGGGCCAAAACCAGTACGATTTGGCCCGATTCGTTCCAACACAAGTTGATTTAGTTTCAAATGCCCTTGCCCACAACTCAGGCCAGTCCATCCATCAAGTGGGTCACTGTGCTGAAAAAAGTGGACAGCTAAAACACGCATTTTTTTAGTCATCTCGGCATTTGTTTTTCTAACACCGACTCATGTGATGAATGTACTGTGCTGATTTTTTGGACAAGGCATCTACATAGTAGGATCTTTTCCGAGGGACAGTGTGAATGATCACTAGATATGTTAAATTGGCATGTGTACTAGCGTGTGGAGGTGCTGCCTTGCTGGGCTGTAACTCAGGATAAGCAAACCTCCTTTCCTCCTTTTGGGGAAGTAATGAAGATACCCTGGTTTTAATTTTAATATGTATGTGCATATACACGTATGTATTTTTGTATCTATGTACATATGCACATACTGGATTTTGCTAACACCCCTACCTTGGAAATGGACAGTCAAGATTGAGCAGGGGAACAAAATAGGTCAAATCATCATCTTCAAACAACCATTCGATAGATCCCACTGTGTATTGCTTACCATTCCAAAGTAGCACTTTGGTCTGGCAATTCTAAGGGTTAGGATCATCCAGTCGGCATGATTCTTGGCTTGCTCCCAATGGTACTATTAAATGAAAGGTCCCAATTGATAATTGGATGTCCCACGTGTCATTCAAAAGGTTTGGGGACAATGTTGCTAACCCTAATCACCCCCCCCCCCCCCCCCCCCCCCGCGCACACACACACGCCCATGGCCATACGACACACGCATGCGCGCCCACAGACACACACACGCATGCACCCTCACCCATGCCCACATCCCCATTCACACACGTGCACACACATCTTGTAAGAGATGAAAATATGTAGTTCAAACTAAATGCCACAGAAATTGAATTCAAATTGAAGAAACAAAACCAGCCACATGCAGGCTAAATTCTGTTGAATTGATATGCTAGTCACCTTTTGAGCAGACTTGTCCTTTTCTGAGAGATGAAATCACTTGGGTTGTCAAGATTCAAACAAAAACACACTTGAATATGAGATTGAAGGTTGACGAGTATGCTATAATGAATAAGTTGTATTTTTCTACCATTTGGTCGTTCTCTGAAAGTGGATGCATGTTCTTTGGAGATTTTGCAGCATGAAGACTCTCCGACGAGAGAGGGTGATGCTGAGCAAGAAAATGCAGAAGAGTTTCTCAGTGGAGGAAAGGAATAACCTTTACAATAAGTGGGGAATTGGGTTGTTTACAAGGTGGAGGAGACTACAGCTGGCCAACCGCTTATGGACCGAGACAGCTGACATGGACCACATCACAGAGAGTGCTGCTATTGTTGCAAAGGCCATTGGATTCATACAGCCGGGGCAGGCCTTCAAGGAGATGTTTGGCCTCAGCTTCACACCTCGGAGGACTAGCCGCAGATTCTATGGCTGGAAACATAGTGTTCCCTCCCTCCTGTAGGATCATGTATGAGCAATTGTTGCAGAAAAGGTGGTGGTGAGCCATGCATGCAGCAATTGGATCTCGACAACCGTTTGGCTTGGGTCGGTTGGCATATTTGAAATTTAGTTAATCACATTGCTATTTCTGATTGATGGTGATTTTTCTGACTACGATTGAATTGTAAATTTACTTGGACTATAGCTTATACAAAGTGATGATGAGTTGCCACTGCCTTCCTATTGCTATAGTTGCGACCTTTTTCTGTCTATACAGGCTCAAGAATCATTTGCATCTGTTCTCATTGAGAAATACCAATTGCAGTTGCTCGCTGAAACTGAAATCACCTGAGACGTGGTAACGAGTAACATGTGTGTAAGATTGCACTGGCCCGCCCGGCAATCTTAACTGTGTAGATTTTATGCATTTAAGATCAGGTAAATATGATCATATGAGCCATTGGTTAATTTACATTAAATTTTTGTTTGTTTCATGCAGGTTTCGCCCACCTGCACTGTTACAAATATCATTGAGATTTTGAAAATCTTGCAATATTATCGCAGCAAATGAACAAAACAATATTTATTTCTTTAATATTGCGAGATTTTCAAAATCTTGGCAGTTTTCAATTTTTTGTGATTTTTTATCACGGTATTAATGAGAAATTTATTTGAAATTCGGACAAAAATCAAATTATTCATCATATGTGTGTATGAGAAATGCTCACCGCTTAATTAATGTAAGTAAATGCTTCCAGTGAACACTAATTTCACTTTGGTATGTAAAAGGGACCACGGCTTGGGTGGGCCCCACTGTGGTGTTAATGTAAAATCAACCCTGACCATCAGGTATGTCACTTCATTTTAGACCAAGGTTTCAAAATTTATCCCCATCCGTAGTTCAGTTGGATCATACGATTGAAAACAGTCGGACATGGAAAGGTTCATCCTTCATACTGTTTCCCTTGGTGTGGCCCACATAAATCACGGATGAACCTGACTTTTGGGACCCAAGCTTATCTTTTGGTGTGACATCTAATGGTTGGAATGGATTTCACAGATTCTTCACGACGGGCCCTATGAAAATCAAGGGTGGATGTCTTGATCCTAATTGTTCCAGTGGCCTATCTGAATCACGGTGCAGCCTGATTTTTTGGTTCCAAGCCTATCATTGGATTACACATCTAATGGTTGGAGTAGATCTCACATACATGTCAGAGTCGGCTGTAAAAAATCAGGGGTTGAGTCCCTAGCAAGCCTGTTCCCAAAAGACAACTACTTTGCCGTAATTTAAGGTGGTAATTAATGCTCATAATGCTGACAGAAAAGTTGTGCAATTTAAGGTAGTAATTAATCCTCATAATACTGGAGAGGAGTGATTTAAACGCAACTTCTGGAAAAGAGTTGTCCATCTGGGTGGGCTCGCCTTAGTGTTAATTTTAAATCTACCCCAACCATCAGGTGGGTCACCCCATGTTACACCTAGATCCTGAAAAGCAGGTCCATCCATGCTTCAAGTGGACCACACAACTAAAAATAGTTAATAAAGAAAAGCTCACCCTCCAAACTATTTATGTTGGTTTGATCTACCTGTTTTATTGTGTCATCTAATAGTTGTGGAGTGGATTTTGTATAATATCCATGGTGAGGCCTGTAAAAATCAAGGTTGTACATCTGTATTCAAATTATTTCCTTTAGTGTGGCCCACCTAAATTAATGGTCAGCTTGATTTTTCTGCTATGTGCCCAACATAAGATTATACATTATCAATGTCAGCCGATAAAAAATCAAGATAGAGCATCTACTGATTTTATTTTTTTTTCTTATGAGAAAGTCCAAGATAAGCTACTTACGGAAAAAGTAGCTCATCCAAACGACTCATTAATGTCCAACCAGCACATATCATCCAACCTTTTATATAAATATGATATCCGAGCATCACTTTTTGTAAAACATCATAAGAGCCATCATAAGCATAAACGTTTTACAGCCATCGTAAGCATAAACGTCAATAGGCCATATACAATTTGGATGATTTTAATGGTGGGACTTTCCATCTTGACTATTTACCATGTTGTAGCCCAATCGAGTGTTGAATCAGCCCGAGTTTTGAGCCCCTGTCCAAACACAAGGAGGCCCACATGATGTACAGGATGAATCTACTCCATATGAACTCTTGCCTTCTAAGTATGGGAAAGCAATGCCCCATTACCTTTATTGTTTGGGAGCGTGGATTTGGAACCTTATGGATTTGAAATCCTCCTATTGTTTTTGGCACCCTAGATTTAGAATCCCGGTAATCCAAAAGTAGTTACGCATAGTATATTTACAAGGGTTTGAATTTAATTACTAAATCAACTTTAATATCTATAATTAATGTACATATGTAATGCTTGACACAATGGTTGTATTAAGTCTGTTGGAATATATACTTTGCCCAAAAATAATAAAATTCCAAGTCTCGAATGTGCCACAAGCACATGATCACATCTGAGTGACTAACCAATTATTTTTAATTGATGATTAACATGGACAATGTTTAGATGGCGCAAATCATCGTACTAAAGTAGTTATAGTGATGCAATTGATAATCAAATTGTTTTGGGATATCATCAATGGGCCATGTGCCCAATAGATTAATATTCTAGTGGCACACATGTAACACATGCAACTCTTGGAAGGAATTTAAATATAATCCAAGGTTTTGCCTTAGATTTCAAACCACTTCTTTGAGGGGATTTGAAACCGCAGTTACTTTATGGGGCATTTGGCGCATGGGATTAGGAGGGATAGAATTGCATTTGGTCCGTGCAATTCCATCCAGCATTTGGAGAGGATGGGAAAGGTTGGGATTAAATGGGATAGAATTGCATTTAATCCAATGGAATTGCATTCGGTCCCATGCAGTATTTAAGTAGATTTTGAAATCCACTATACATGTGGACCCCACATTGATGCATGTGTTTATCCATGCCATCCATCCATATACACTGTTTACACCTGACATTCTATTTATATGTGTGTACAAGTGAATGACATCCGTTGTGAATTTGGTCCGTTGATTATAATTTCATGGTACGCCAAACATGATTTTTCTTAATCCGGTGTTTTCCCATAGCAAAAATTTTATCCCAAACATGGAATTGGATGGCTACAATACCATGGTATTTCTAGACATGCAATCATTAAGCAATAATGATGTTAATCCCATCTAATACAATCCAATACCATTCAATTCCATGAACCAAACACGCTTATGGTGCCAAACATGCCAGGGGATCCCAAATTCATGGTGCCAAATGGCCCCTTTGTATGAAAGGTCATACAAACATTATCAAGATATTTTGGAAGGTAAAAGATGTGAAGGAAGAGTGAATGTAGTATGGGCTACGCAGTTATTATAGATCTAAACCATCCAACTCATAATCATATTCATTCATTGGATAGATTTTATTGTAGACATGCTAGGGACAAAAAAAAAAAAAAAAAACTTATAATCTTATGATCAACTATGTCAAACACTTATGAAAAGAGTAGGTTGTTAATAAAACAATCTAACGATCCAATTTTAACATGCATGCATGCTTTCCTTAGAAGTATAATTTCTTAGTTTTTAGCACATGACATTTCTCCTTAGTGGGTCTCAACTGATGAATGGCCTAGATTTTTTACACGTGTATCATTTTACATAACTATGACATGTATTCTAAAATCCCTCAGCTTAGGTGTAGGTGTATGTATTATATTCAATAGAAAGTTTTTAGTTAGAATGTAAGCATTAGTCTTTAAAAGAAATTGATTAGTTAATAACAAATATTTTTATTTTCAATGAGATTTTACTGATAATATCCTAAGCAAAACCACAAAAATTTAAAATGTCCCTGGAAATTTCCCAATAGATAAATTGCACTGAAATTTCAACTAACGTCCTCTTTCTCATAAAAGAAATGTACAGACAGCGATGCACATTTGGAAGTGTGGTGTGACACACCACCTATCTGGTTGGTGTGTTGACGTAGCAAAGTTCCGTAGGCCCACCATGATGCATGTGCTATATCCACACCGTCATCTATTTTGCAAGATCATTTTAAGGCATATCCATACCTAAGTAGACCACACCATAGAAAGCAGTGGGGACAATGATTCCCACCGTTGAAACTTTCCTAGGACCCACTTTGATGTTTATTTGCCATCCGTTTTCAACGGTAGGCGTTTAATCCCCACTATTTTCTGTGGTGTGGTCCACTTGAGGTTTAGATCAGCTTCATTTTCTTATAGAATTCCCTAAAATGATTTTGCAAAATGGATTGATGGTGTGGATATAACACATACATCATGGTGGGGCCGGAGAACTTTGCCACGTCAGCGCACCACCAAGGTTGGTTGTGTGTTGCACACCACGCAATCCGCTTCCTACATATTTCCTAGCTGTGTACCATAATTACATGTGGAATGAATGATTTTGACTCTTAATCTCGTGGACCACCACGTTGATGGATTGTGTTCGAATGGCTACAAAATCCAATCGTCTTGCTCATTGAATGGGGACCATATGCATGGACGCCACCAAATTGACAGCTGCTCACATGCATGCCATTGCAGGTGCCAAAACAGCAGATGCGTACAAAGTCCCGGTCTTTTCATGAGATGGGCCATATTTCTTAGACCATCTAGTCCAAAAAACATAAGGAGGTTCACTCATTAGGTAGGCCACGTGTGAAACAAATGTGTAAATGATATTTAATTTTCTAGCCGTTAATTTCTTTTACATACACCGGCCTGATTTTTGGGCCAGATGATAGTGATAGTGTGGCCCACATCACGGAGAGCTGGGGTCTTGCACACACGTTCCATGTTAGCACATGTGCTAGTGACGACATACATGGGCAAGGTTGCAGCTTAGCAAACCTTGATAGTCCCCACATGCATTGGCAGCGTTGATTGGAATAATAATATCAAATAGAGAGATGAAAGAGAGAGCGTCCAATGTAAGTGAGCCTCCATACTGGCCGTTCGTCAAAAAATCAAACGCATTGGTTTTTGGGGATTCGATCCATTTGTTAAGCTGACGTTTGCGGGTAGTGATCCAAACGGGCATCAAAACTCTCGTCTGTGATCGGATATTTTCTCTCTGCACTTGAGAAGGCTATAAAAGGAGAAGTGTAACACCCCATCCATTCCGTACTATTTTCAATGCTTATGTACATGATGATCGACGCCCTTAGCTAGACATAGATTGGTCGTTCATAGTACACACCCAACTGACCGAAACCTTAATACCTCAAAACCTATCTCATATCGACCGCCCCGTCGCCGCAATCGTGAAGGTACAACCCGTGCGTTTGTACGATACTCCGTTTGTGAGATACGCCGTAAAGAATAGTTAGTGTATTATGTGTGCATGACGCCATGTACTCCACTCCACACATGTGCACAACACATGTCATACACACATTCACATGCCACACATGGGTGAGAGAATGTCTACCCATGTGTGTGATGTCACACACCCATACCTCTCATCTCTCATGTGCATGAAAAGTCAACTCTCCTCCATGCCACACCTCATGCATGACATCATCACACCATGCCATCCCATACTCCTTTAATCCACCATTAATTATAAAGCATGAATTAATTACCATAATCCTAGCCTAAGCTAATATTAATCACATTAGCCTAACTTAACCAAAAATTTATTTATTTCTTTACAAATACCCCTCTATCCCTTAGCATTTCACCATTTTCCATATATATATATATATATATATATATATATATATATATATATAGAGAGAGAGAGAGAGAGAGAGAGAGAGAGAGAGGAGTGTGATCTTGGTGGGCCATCAACTCCATCAATCCCATCCCTTCCATCCATCTCAACCATCCATCTAATTCATCAAGGTGAGTACACCCACCCTACTCATTCTTATTTTGTTTTTGTTGTGTTTTTGTATGGTGGAGATGATGTTGATAATAATGATGTGATTAATGGTGTGGATGCATATGAGGATTCATACAAAATAATAATAATAATAATAATAATATCTTGTTATAGACGTTATGTGGGACCCATTGATAGTAGGCTCCACCAGAATTTTGTAGGCCATCCAAACCGTTCAAAGTGTGGCCCATTGGGCTGGCCACACACTCACACATACACACACTGCACACACCACATTTAAATAAATTAATTTTTTTAAAGTGTGGACACTAATTGCTGCCAGCGTCCAGCTGCTTTCAATAAAAGGGGGCTGGGGCTGTGGGTCCGCAACGGGCCCACCCATAATGTATGTATTTAATCCATGCCGTCCATTCAATTTTCCAGCTCATTTTAGCTAGGGAGCTGAAAAATGAAGCCAATCTGAATTTTTGGCGGGCCACATTATATAAAACAGCGATATTAGGTAATATTAAATGTTAGGGCCCACTGTGATGTTCTATACACCGAAATATATCGAATATTGGACTCATTGGACCCGTCAAAGTCAAGGAATCTAGCAGGTGGAGTGGATCGTCATGATGTAGGCCCCACCTACAAAATACCATAAAATAAATAAATAAATAAGAAACAGCATTGGACGCTGTTGCTGTCAGCGTCCTGCTGCTGACACTAGAAGGAAGTAGGCCCCACCATGATGCATGTCGAACATCAGCACCGTGCATTTGATGGGTCCCCTTAAAAAATGGATCACCCTCAAAATTCAGCCGTACACGGAACTCAAGTGGCCCACACCATCAAAAAATAAAAATAAAAATAAATTTATGAAGCTAAATAAATCAGCAATTTTCATGGGTCTGATCATGTGGTATATGTTATATCTAAACCATTCATCCATTTGGTAAGCTTGTCTTAAGGTTTGAGAAGAAAAATAAGATAGATCTAACTATCAAGTGGGCCACACTACAAAAGCAACAAGGATTAAACATCTACCATTGGAACCCTTTTTGGGTCAGAAGTTTTGGACCAATATGAAATTCGTTTTTCCCCTTAATTCAAGTCTTTGTGACCTTATGAACAGATTGAATGGAAAATAAACATTATGGTGGGCCCTGTGAATGGTTTAACGGTGAAATCATTATCCTCACTGCTAATTGAGGTGAGGTCCAGATAATCTTTGGTTATGATTCATTTTTGGATAATTTTCTAAAATGATCTCTAAAAATAGATGAACGGTGTAGGTATAATAAATACATCACTTTAGGACCCATGTAACTTTGATCTCCTTGAACCATTCATACAACTCGAAGCTCGAACATGTAAAATCACTTGTTAGGTCCACCTGAAATTTGGATGTATCTAAAACTTGGTCTGACCCCTCAACCTGGTGGGACACACATAATGGATGGGCTAGATTTATAAACTACATCTCTGTGAGCCCAACAAATGATTATGAATATTTAATGGAGGGTAAACCTCTCAACTTGTGTGTGGTATGGTCCACTTTGATGTAGGTGTTAAGTCAGTTAATTCACCATGGTTATGACATGATATATATTTAAGATCCTCGTCATTCATCTATTTTATTAACCCTTTTGACGATATGTTACCAAGACTCAGGCTCATCCAATGATTAGATAGTCGTACATCCTGAAATAATGCAAATTGAACTCTCATCATTGAAAATTTGTTATGGGCCATCCTGATGATGTATTAGATATTCAACCCATCTAGCCCATGTACCGGGTCCCCTTTAGGGCATTGTCCCAAAGATCAGTCCATCCAACCTGAATTGGACCATACAATACAAGGCCGTGAGAATAAGGACTTAACTATTGAATCCAACCTAAGGCCACCATGGTGTATCTATTTAATCCATGTGGACCATCCATTTCCTCATATCATTTTAGGATTTGAACTAGAATTAAAGAAGACCTAAGTCTTAAGTGGGTCACACACGACTTAACCTCATGGGAAAGCCCCATGAGCTCCACCACATAGAACTCATTCTAAATTCCATTGATGTGTGGGCCCAAGAATGTTAAGGCCCAGTTTGAGTGAACGCCATGTGGACCCATCAGTGGTAGCCTTGTTTGGGCCAACCATTGGGCCTCTTCGACAAGAGTTTGCAATCTCCATGTGTTGAACATATGACGAACTGGTATTGTAATTTTTGAAGTAATGATGATTAATCCCTTAAATGGGCTGATTGTAGACAGCCCTTGATCACATGGCACTTTGGTTAGAGTACGACCCTAAGTAATAAGATCATGTGACTTGTGTTTAAACCCTTAAACATGTTTAATTATAATAAATATGTAGACTCTATTGGTGTGAGGGTGTGATATACTATTTGGTCCAATAATCATATAGGTATTTGATGTATATATATAGCCACCTAATCATAGGCAATGGTGGAGTATATGTAGTATATGTAGTTATCTAATTGTATGAATGTGAAATATGTACAAGGCCACCTAACCGTATGAAATCAAGTAGCATTGATGATCATTCAACAACATAGGTTTGTGCTTATCGATATAGATACCGCCACTTGAATCACATATAACTAAGTTGTACACTAAACCAAATGTGATGTAGGGTTATGCTACCCAAGCTAATGCTATCAAAGTCCTGGATTCTATACGTCGTGATCTCTAAACCGTAAATGGTACGATGAAATGTGGCTCTTGGCCCTTAACCATGCGACACCAAATATGAGTCATTAACTATGTGACGTGTGAAGTGGTTGTAGTATAATAAGACTTATCATAATTGGTGTAGCCATGTATTCGTGGCCTATGGGTAAGGCCCATTGAGATATATTTTTTGCCCATATGATGAGGCTCATTGTGATGTATTTGAGGCCCATGTGTAGAGCCCACCTATTGTGTATTTGAAGCCCATAGGTTATGAAGCCTAATGTGGTGTATTCATGACCCATGTGCCGAGGCCCATTGTGTAACGCCCTGAAAATCGGGGGTCGAGCATAAACTCAACTCCCGAGTTCCAACGCATCACTTATGCAACATAACGAATGATGATTGAATGTTATCTGTATTAGTGCATTGAACATGAGCGAGATTATGCCAAAACAGCATATCATACTCCAGAGACAAGTGAGATAGCAAGCAGAAGACTGTGTTAGATATATAAACTATATAAACTGTAGTGAGTCTCCAAAGTGTGATAATGTTACCAGGTTAACTAATTACAAGTACAATTTCAAAATATACCAAAGGTGTAGTGTCATCTAGTTAACATCCCTGTAACCCCGTCGATCAAGACACGGCTCACATGAAGTCGCCAGAATACGGCATATACAAGAAGGCATCCTCGTCGTCGCAAAAGTCCGGCTTCGCCTCATAAGCATCGCTATCACCTGCAGCTACAACAGGGTCTGGTTGATGTGTACAACATCGTCCCGTAACATGGGAGTGAGTAGCTAACTCAGTGGAACAATAAAGCATAGGTTAACATGTTATCAAAACAGTCAAGCAGTAATGATAAAGCAGTACAATCAACATTCTTAAGTACTGTAATTAATGCAAGGATGAGATGCGATTATGATGCATGCCTTCACCAACATACTCCCTTGTGCGGCACCATCTTACGTCCGCGGCATGCTGGCACCCTCAGTGCTCCACATCTTCCAGGCACATGCAATGCGATAATGAGCATGATTACCGAGTGTTATTAGTCCATTTCAAACAACAGTATTGGGAAACTAAGGTACCTTCCTTATATCATTCCCAAACAATGATCCATTTTAGGGTCGTCAGTCCTAGATACTCTCATACGATGATGCGGTTCCAGGTCACTGTAAAGGCTGTCAGGGCTGTTACAACAATCCAATCGTTACACAACTCCCCCATCACATTTTTAACGGTTCATCACTAATTGATACAGGCCTAGTTCATACTCTATTCACCGCGGCAAAACTCGTCGCCTCACCGCAAATTCAGAGTATGCTCGAGGTCACTACAAAGGGCTCGTCACCAATCAGTGTAGGCCGACAGCTCGAATACAGTGTCCCATACCACCGTATTCGGCTCACGAGTCTGAGTTGCTCACTGTCCCTACTACGGGAGGCACGTGGCCCCAGCGTAGGCCGACAGCTTGACCACGGTGTCCCATACCACCATGCTCGGCTCATGAGTCTTAGCGGATCGAGGTACCACGATTAACGGGATTCCACTGGTAAGGTTAGTACCTCAGGTTCGAACAGAGGCGTCCAAACATGGTGAACATACAGAAGACAGATCGGGTTACTTGACGAGCCTAACTAGCACGAGCGCACAACCAACTGAACGACATGAAGTGCACAACACTTCGTGTAGCCTAACCACTGTCGTCAACTAAAGTACGACTCGGGTTCGTCAAACACATCCTACATGGCGAATGGATCTCAACCACGTACTCAAGTCTGTTACCGATTGTCTGGACTATAATCATAGCCCCAATCACAATCAATCCTTAACCAGAAGCATTTAGAGTAAAGCATCATAAACAAAGTAATTCAAGCATGTTAACAAACATGTCATAAAGCATGTTACAAAGCACAATGTAAACAAGAAATACAAACACATATATTTCATAGTAAGCAGTTAAATTAGACAACTAACATGGAGGAAACATATACATCTCTAAGTTAGTTGAGAATCTTATCTCAACACCTGCCTAAAGCACAATCATTTAAGTACTCACTCATACAAGCATTTTCACAAACACTTAGAATGCACTTCTTAACATACATAACGTATATTAACTAAAACATGTATTTGGGCGAATCCTTTCGCCGAGTAAGTATCATACACATATATAGCATATACATATAGTCATTTATCATGGTAAACACACTTTCAAAATTTATACGTATATGGTACTTTCTACGAATATGAGGAATACAGTATATCCAACATAGTTAACGTATAACCGAAAAACGAAACGGACAGCACTTTGTACATGTGCAATAACATACAGATCATGAATCTATCATTATCTGACATTGAAAGCGTTGAAAACCATAAGCTATACACCTAAAGTCCGCACCTTTTGTCGTAGAATCGTAACGAATTCGATAGATTTGCTAGGCTTCAGTATACAGCTATGTGGTAACCTATAACATGCTTTAGGTTAGTTATTTCATAACCTATAACTATCAAAACCCCAAAATAGATTAGGGTTAGGGTTTCTTACCTAGAAACAAAGCCGGCATCGCCGGGAAAGCGATTAGATAGGGGTGGTTGAGCTTGCATAGCGGCAGGTAGAGTATCAGGGAGATCCTCCCACATCTTTCACACTTTCTCTCTCTTTTCTCTCTTCTCTCTCCTAGGTTTTCTCAAATTCGTATTGAATGAGAGAGTGAGGGTTTAAGGTCCTTATATAGGTCCAGAACTCACCAAATTAGACTCAGGAACAAAGTATACTTAAGTTATGTCCAAATACAGACTGTTCCGTCTCAACGGAGCACTTCTGGCGGCTCCCCTTGAGCCAAAGGTCGGACTTAAGCTCACTAACACTGGATCTAAGTTTAGTTAAGTTTTTATTTTGGTCGGCTTCCCAGATCACGAGTGGCGGACCAGTTTCAGTTCAACGGTCAGTGAAACTCGATCGGAGATTTCAAGTACACTGACACGTAGGGGCAAATATCCCTGATCCAAGGGTGTAATCTGGTCAGATTCTGACGGTCGGAATCCTTATAACTGATCCGCAAGCGACACGTGTCAGATTACTTAAATTTATATTTTATTTTTAATTAATTTCACATTTCTCACACTCTTCACTCTAGGCTCAAGCGAATAGTCCCAGGACACTATCTGGATTTGATTTCCGAGATGGTTGTCAAGCCCAGCAAGGCGGTCCTAACCGTTTAACTTTGCATTAATCGGACTTTCAATGTGCGGTCCAGATCTAAAACGGAGTTTCGTAATGCTCCCGAGAGCAGCCAGGTAATGAGATTGATCCTAGCTTTTAGGGTAACCTAGCGTCAATGATTCTATAAGTTTTGGGTCTTGCAGATCGTATTTAAAGTAATTAGTGCGGATTTCGTATGAACTCTAGTTTAACACTAGTCAATCCTCGTCCAATTTCTAAAGGATTTAATCTTGAGTGACACCTACTCGAGGTGGGACTCGGGTCTTTGTACAGAATGATCAGCATCACCTAGACTTTAAAATTTGTGTCTAAAATGAAAGCACTTAGACGAGTTTGGCGAACAAGATAGTGAAAGGTGAGATTTGTGAAGGAAAGGTGAGGTTTTCAAGAGAATGGTTTGAAGAAGGGATTTAAGACCTTTGAATTTAGTGTTTGAGAAGTTAATCAGATGTTAGGATTGACCCATTACCTAAGGACGTCTAATTCCAGGTTGGTAAAAATTTGGGGTGTTACACATTGTGATGTGTAAGGCCCATATGATACGGCCCAATGTGATGTATATGCGGCCCATGAGTGAGGCCCAATGCGATGAATGTGTAGCCCTTGTGTGAGACGCAAAGCGATGTATATGAGGACCGATGTGATGTGTGATTTCACCATTGTATGTATTGATATTTATGTGGGCCACTCCCTGAGAGCAATGTTGGCTAAATGTCCACATTGATGGGCAATGATGTTTGAATGTCCACATTGTGACCTTCCCTTAGGCCTTGTTAGGCTCATTCTCACTGATTCCTATTGTCGAGGCCGATTATTGATGTCGATTATGAGTAGGTGATAGCATAGCATCATGATACATGCCCATACGCATCATCTGCATGTTTGTTATAAGAGGTGGTTGACCATTGCATATGTCATTGGGCATGACGATTATGAGACTTCCTGATAGGTGGAGATTGTCTCACATGAGTACATGATATGCGCCGGATTGCTGCATGACTGGATTGTATGATTCATGCATCTTGCATTATGATTACTGTATGCCCTTGCGACATCAAGGTCGTAGCCTCCATAGATATATCGTGGATGGCCAGACGGGACACCGAAAATTTGTTCCAGCATTGGACTGCCATAGATGACCCTAGGTGAAAATCCCTAAACCCTCCTGGTACCAGAGGATGACCCCAATGTCGAAACCGAGTGGATATATGAGCGCATGAGGGCCGAATACCAGGAGGTCGAGTCTCCCACTGTGTCGTGGTCGGTTGGAAAGGGGTGTGGCCTTACTCGCTAAAGGGTAGGGGGCATTACTAGGCTGAGTTTGACTAGCTCGTAAATGAGTCCGCTATCGACGTGCCGGATAAGTTTTGGCAGACTATTAGCCAGGAGGATAGTGAGGTTTCTTACGCTCACTTGGACTGTGTTGCTGAGAGAGGGGCAGTGCCATTTGGAATGTACTAAACCCCGGTGATGATCTTAGAGAGGAACTGTACTGATATGTGGACTTATTGAGCAGGAGTTGCATACTCATTCATTCATTATCCACTCGGGCCGGTGGTGCGCAACTATTTGTTACGTGTACCTTCGCAATGGCCAGGATTTCGATTGGGGCGCGTGACTAACTTGAGATTAGAAATTCTCATAATTCTGGAAGTAGGATCATCATCCCATAATAACTCGGCAGAGGTGAAGTTTTGAGTAGTGTCAACGTTAGCATAAGAGAGATAACATAACAAGGAAGAGTAAATGATGAATACTTTATGGCTCAAACCGAAACTATCAATAGACGGATGGCATTCCTTCATGAGAGATTGCTCGATAACCATCATTATAATATGAAAGCACATCAACTCGGTAATGTTCCTCTGGAAACATTGAATATTCCTCCGCGTAATGTTTGGTCTAACCTAAGTTTAATGGGCTGAAATATGCCATCTCAGGCAAGTATTAGAAGAAATGACTAACTTAACAGTCAAAATGAAAATGATATGAACCACACCTTACTCGGTACGGGACAATTCATGTCGAACAACGAGACACTTGGGTGATACATTCCAGTAACACAACCTGTCTAGGGTATACAAATTCCCCAGGTGGCTAATCAAAGACCTCAAGATCAAAGAGTAGCAGTTTTGCTCCCAATGGCTTGAGATGAACTAGTTAACTTGATAAATGAGGTAACTAACTAACATCATGGTCGTCATACCGACCGGCATGTTTACCGTAAACCATACCCGAATTGGGTCAAGCGGTATGTTGAAGTGTCGAGAGTTACTAAAATAAACAAGTTTTCATTATTTTATAGAGAAATAAGCCAATCTACGGTTAAACACATTGGTCGTTTCACTATAAAATGCAATGAATTCTCAACCAATGAATATGTGAAGATGAAATAGTTCACAAATTCATTAATCGATACTAGATTTACATGATATATTAATTTGCCAACAAATTTAGTTCAAACCTGGCAAGATATGAAAGAAATGTTTCATGCTTAGTTCTACCAAACTAAACCTGAATTTTCTTTAGTTGATTTGTCACGCCAGAGGCAACTACTGAGAAATACGTGACTCAATTTAGATAAGAAAAAGCAAAATGTCGAATATTTCTTCTAAAAGCTCGATTTGTTAAACTGATTGTAGAAGATGTAGACATTAAACTTCGAAAGAAGTTTGAAGGGATGAACTTTAAAGATTTGATCGATTTATCAAATAGAGTAACCAGCTACGAATGACTTCTACGAGAAGAGAACCAACGAAAAACTTGGCATCAGGAACCTATTATCATTATCTGAATTACGAAATAGCTTTGGCCGAAATAAACCTCAATAAACCGTTCATTTGTACAGCCCTAACAAAGTCCGATGATGAATCATCCCATCAAAGATCCAATGCATCCAAAGGGATTGTTGAACAAAACAAGCGATATTCTTTCAATATTACAAAGGCCGAGGAGATATTTGATCTCTTGCTGGCTCTCAAACTCATTAAACTTCCGCCGAAGCAAATGATTCCTCCGGCAAAAGAGTTGAAGAAAATGGAATATTCTAAATGGCATGGATCATGGTCTCATTTAACTAGAAAATGTATTACTTTCAAGAAAGTGATCCAAGATAATATAGGCTTTGGGATACTCAAATTCCCGGAAAGGGAAAACAAGGTCATGTTAGTCGACATTGAACAATTTCCATCGACAATGGGAATCAACTTGGTTACCACTAATTCGAGAAACATGAGTGTCCCCAGAAAGGTGGATATTAAATCAGCAAGGGAGCAATATGGTCATCGAGTGAACTACATATAAGATAACAAAGCTTGAAAGAAACATTAGGGGGCAGTGTTATTCTAGTAATAAATCAGTAGTCGAAGGAAACAGACTATGCGAGAAATGCCAAGAGAAAATTCAGCCACAGCATTTGACAAAGGCATATCATGCGCTAAACAAACAAGTGAATGTGCATGAAAATAGTACCGTTCAAAAATATTGAGCTGCTTATCCAAAGAGAACCTTACCAAGCTTGAAGCAAAATAACTTTTTCGGGTGTTATGACAGAAATCAACCAAGAATGGTTAAACTAGCTATGACTAAGGTCAACTGATGGGTCATAGCCGTCCACACTAAACTTCTGCAATACCCCGCAGAAAATGAGAAAAACTCAGAAATGCCACTGACAACGGCAAATAGAGGTGAAGAGAGTCGTGGAAATGCAAAAATCAAACATATAACAGACCAAAAAAGACCAAACATACATAATCAACAAGTTTTTGGTCAGAATTAGACCTGGACGAATAATTTCAACAAGAAACAAAAAGCTGAAATGATCACATCCATGCAAGAGCATATTAATTGACTAAGACGTGCAAGGGTCAGTTGTTAAAATCAAGCAAAAAAAAACCCTTTAGAAGAAAGTGTAAGTGACTCTTGATCTTTCAAAGAAGATTTGCTAATTGAAGAAATGTTGGCAAATGAGAAGATTTTAGAAGTGGATGTTGATTTTCAACAAGTAGCAAATCTAAACAATGTCAAAGAACCTGGCGACCAAGCAACGACAACTATCATATTCAGAATGTTACTGCCATTGAAATTAAATTGTAATGTTGTATTTACACTTCCACTAAATTTCTTGGCTAAGACAAATTAGTTCAGTAGCATTGAAAGCGATGTTAAAGAAACAATGGTGATGTTAGTCAAAGACGAGACTACAAATCAGCAACTAGTGAATTACAAGGGCACGTCCACCATCACTGTCGAACTAGTTATGCATGCAGAAATGTTAGTTTTCGACCAACCTTCTTATAAAATGTCGCAACATCCCAAACCCTGATTATATCAACACATATGAACAGCTACTCTGTTCCTCGCATCTAGGTAGACAATAGAGCTTCAGTTAAAATATTGCTGATAAACATGTTGAAAAAACTGGAGAAAATATACTCTAACATGATTGCTACAGAAGTGATTGTCATTGATTTTACCGGTGGCGTGATAGACACCGAAGCAATTCTACCGATCGAATTAACAGTCGGAAGTAAGAACACACTAATGGATTTCTTTGTGATGCTGTCAACCTCAAACTATAACACTCTCCTTGGAAGAGTTCGCATCCATTTGTCCTTCATCAGTTCCTTATATTTTGGATCAAATGGAAGGTTGAAATAGTTCCTGCTAACAACAAACCTTTTCTTGTGGAATCCAATGCCGCAAAGGCTTACCTTTACGAATATGATGTTGGGCTAATGATTTTCACGTGGCAAAATAGATGCTTTGAATTCCATGCGATCAATACTTCAGTATCTCATATGGGAACTAGATCATTTAAAGTTCAAATCTATTTTGGTTTATGAATGATAATTTAACCATTCTATTATCCGGTTGGATAGGATAGATCTTCGATTTCAATTGAGTTATCTAATTGAATCAAGTAAATTAGACATTAAGAATTACTATAAGTGAATCCTTAGTGCTCTAGTGCTTTGCTATACTAATTTTCCTATAAAATTATATTAGTTTCAATCATATTACTTCTTAAAATCCAATCTCATAATTAGTTTTACTTCTAGTTATAGTTCTAAAGTATTCTAAAAAATGCACAAATATAAGTCCATGTGGATTCGATCTCACCGAGTAAAAGTACATTGCAGCCCTGCACTTAAGGTTTGCTCAACACCAGTCAAATCAAGTTCTTTAGCTCTTAACTAATATATAGGTATTTTTTTCATATGACTGCTATCTTTCGTACCCCTTAATTGATATATAGGTATCTTTTTCATATAGATGCCTACCTTTTGTGCTATCAATCGAAAAATCTTTGCAACTAACCTAATGCTAGCTTGCCACCCCATGATGTAAGTGGGCTCACCATGATGTTTTTGAGAAATCTACCTCATACATCTATTTTGTTAGCTCATGTTACGGGTGAACCCAAAAGGAGAGATCCAAAACTCAATTGGGCCCTATGGAAGGAAACAATGAGGGAAATGCCTACCGTTGAAAACTTCTCAGGGTCCATCGTGTTGTTTATATGCCATCCAAATTGGTCATAAGGTCATTTCCACTGGAATGAATTGAAAATGCACATATAATAGCTTGATTCAAAACTTCTTTGGGCCCACGACTGCCCTCGAATGTTTCAATGGTGGGCGTTTAATACCTATTGTTTTCTACCATGTGGCCCACTTGAGTTTTTAATATGTCTGATTTTTTTTTTTGCCCACCTCCTAAAATGATCTAGATAAATTAATGGACAATACGGATTTCTCAAAAACGTCACAGTGATCCCTGAGTGTTTGAGTGGTGAGCGTCATGTTCCACTATTTCCTTCAATATGGTCCATTTGAGTTTTGATATGCATCATTTTTTAGCCCAACCCCGAACATGAGTTGGAAAAACAGATGGACGAGCTAGATTTTTCAAAAATATCATAGTGGGTTGTGCGACTATTTCTACCATGGGTGTTCAATACCCACTGCTTCCTACCATGTGGCCCACTTGAGTTTTAGATCTGCCTCATTTTTAGGCTCACCAACTAAAACGATATAGTTATAATGGTAGATTTCTCAAAAACATCACTGTGGCCCCATAACTTCTTGAGTCATCCCTGAATGGAAAGGGGCAGAGAGAGAGAGAGAGAAGAGAGAGAGAGAGAGAGAGAGAGAGAGATTCCTATTGTGTGGCCCACTTGAGTTTTGGATTTGCCTAATTTTTTAATCCACCCCTAAAATGATCTAGCTAAAATGGTAGTTTAGGTGGATTTCTCAAAAACACTGCAATGGACCTCAAGTGTTTCAACGATGGTTGTTCAATCTCCACTATTTCCTACCATGTGGCCACTTGAGTTTTGGGTGTGCCTCATTTTTGGGCTCACGCCCTAAAATGATCCTACAAAATTGATGGATGTGGTAGACTTCTTAAAAACATAACTGTGGGTCCACGCCTATTTCAATGGTAGGTGTTCAATACACATTGTTTCACGTTATGTGGCCCACTTGATTTTGGATGTACCTCATTTTTGGGCTCACGTCCTAAAATGATGTAGCGAAGCTTTTGAATGGGGTGGATTGCTCACAAACATCACGTTGAGCGTCACGACTGTTTCAACATTAATGCCCATTGTTTCTTGCTCCGTAGCCTACTGAAGTTTTTGATCTGAGTCATTTTTGGGATCACTCAATAAAAAATTTGGCAAAACTGGTGGATGGGATGATTTTTTTCAAAACATCAAATGGGTGTTAAATCCCCACTATTTCCTATTGTGTGGCACACTTGAGTTATAGTCCCGACTCATTTTTTGGTGTACACGTTAAAATGGTTTGGAGAAATTAATGGACAAGGTGGATTTATCATAAGTGGGCCTGTAACGTCTCAAAAAAATCCGTACAACGACCCGAGTACCACCTCAGGCAAAAATCACTAAGGACCAAATCCTTGAGAAATTAGACGAAAATTAATTAAGTGTTAAACTGAATTAAACCCTCGAGTAGCTTGAACAGCTTTCTATATGATCTGTAAGACCCAAAACTAGTAGAATCGCTAACGCTACGTTGCCTAAAAACCTAGGATCAATCTCTAAACCCAATTGCCCTCGGAAGCACATTGAAACTCCGTTTCAAACCTGGACCTCGCGTCGAAAGTCCGATAACCACAGAACTATATGGTTATGACCGCCTTACTGGACTTAACAACCATCTCAGAAATCAAGTCCTAATAGTATCCAGAAATGCACAACTTGAGCCCGGAGCGAAGTGTGTGAGAAACGCAAATACCTTTACAAAATGAATTCAGATTTAAGTGATTTGAGTCATTGCTTGCAGGCCAAATTTAAGGTTTCAGACTGTCAAAATCTGACCCAAATACACCCTTAGATCAGGAAAATTTCTCAGTACAGGTCAGTATACTTGTGGCCCTGATCGAGCGACGATAGCCATTGAACTGAAACTGGTTCTCCACGGTCGATCTCCAAACTCAATCGGACTGAAAACTTAACCTTGCATAGCTCCATTGTCAGAAAACTTTTTTCGGAACGTATGCAGAAGAGGTGCCTCCAGATGAGCTCCGTTGGCCCGAAACAACCAACTTTTGGCTATAACCTAAGTATAACATGGCCTTGGGGCCATTGGGGTCAGTTATAGGCCTATATAAAGACCTAAACCCACCCCTCTCATTCCATACGAATTTCAACCCTAGGAGAGAGAAGAGAGAAGAAAGAGAAGAGAGAGAAAGTGAGATACTGTTGTAGGGATTCATCCCCGCCACTCCACATGCCAAATCACCACTTCCATGTCGCGATACCGGCGATTTCGAATCCGTTATTGGGTAAGAAATCCTAACCCTAACCTGTTTTAGATATCCAAATAGGAAGACCGACAAAATAGCTAACCTATTTCATGATTCAGGTAGCCATTGTGCCGCAGAGAAAGACTTAGTGTACAAACTGAGTTCGTTACGAGTTTACCGGCGAAAGGTGCGGACTAGAAATGTTTAGGTTATGATTTTCAAGGCTTTCAATGTCAGTAATGATTTATGTCTGACTTGATTGCTATCACATATGTTTAGAGACGATGTTTTCCGCATATTACACATATATATGAACTACGTTGAAATAGATGCATTCCATGTGTTTGTTGAAATGTTTGTATGAATATGAAATTATGACTTGTGTTTGCCATGATTTATGTTTGAGGATACATGATTGTTGTACATGTGGCAACATCCTTGTGAAAGGATTTGCTATAATACCTGTTATAACTACTATATTACATGGATGTTGATATGTGTAGTCTAAGTGTTTAATAAAATACGTGGATGAGAAAATGCTTATTGAAATGTTTAATGAGGGTGTGAGAGGTGACTCTCAGTTCCCTTACCTATAGTTACAATTTCCTTCATGTAACCTAACTTACTACTATGTGTTTTATGTATGAAATACCTATGCATGACAACATGTGTACTATGTGTTTGTGGAATGCTCAAATGAGATTTGTATTTAGATTGGTTGTCACATGTTATCTTTGACTATAACATGTGAATGTTATCGTTTGGAGTGTGATTGGGGCTACGATGTAATCCAGGCAATCGGTAATGATTTCTGAGTTAGTGGCTGAGGTCGTTTCGCCACATAAGACATGTTTGAGGAATCTGAGTCGTACACTGATTGTCGACAGTGGTTAGGCCACCGAAGCGTTTACGCACTTCATGTCGATCAACTCAACGTACGCTTGTACCAGTCAAGCTTGTCAAGTAACCCGAATGGCCCAATGTATGTTCACCACGTATGGACGCTACTGCTTGAATCTAAGGTACCAACTTACTAGAGAAAAACCCATTTAACCTTGGTACCACGATCCGCTAAGACTCATGAGCCGGGCATGGTGGTATGGGACACCGTGGTCGAGCCGTCGGCCTACGCTGGGGCAACGAGCCTCCCCATAGTGTCCAGTGAGCAAACCAAACTCGTGAGCTGAATACGATGGTATGGGACACTGTATTCGAGCTATCGGCCTACGCTAAGGTGACGAGCCTTTCCCGTAGTGACCTCAAGTATAAACTAAGGCCTACGAGGATGGTGACGAGCCTCTCCATATTGACCTGAACTTGCCTATCCACTGCTTTATATCCAGGGGTGATGTTGCCTTATAACTTGTCTCTCGTATGTGATTAACTAGGATTGACGACCCTAGATGGATCATCGTTGGGGTAAATGATATAAAGGGAGGTACCTTAGCTTCCCAAACACGCTGTTTGAATAAATCTAAACAAGAATTTGGCTAACACGATCATGCACCGCATTGCGTGTGCTTTGGCGAGGAAGCACACGTTTAGGGAAGTTGTCATGCGCGATCGTGAGATGATGTCGCTGAGGGAGTGTAGGTGAGGGCATGCATCATTATCACATACCATCCTTACATTAACAAGAGTACTTTGGATATGATTGTTGTACTACTTTATCATTACTGCTTGATTGAATTGATAACATGTTAACCTTTGCCTTATAGCTCCACTGAGTTGATCACTCACTCTCACTCTAAGACGGTGTTTTAAAACACCAACCAAACTCTAGTTTAGTTGCAGATGATGGCAATGCTTACGAGGCGAAGCCTGATTTTTATGATGACGAGGAGGAGTTCTCCTACATGCAACTCTCTAGAGGGTCTATGTAAATATCGAGTTGTGCCATCGGGGCTACAAGGATCTGGACTAGATGACGTCATACTTTTGTAAATGTTTAGAATTATACATGTAAATGTTTAACCTGGTAACTTTCATACTCTGGGGACGTACAATCACTTATATGCTTTATATATCTATCACAGTCTTCCGCTTGCATAATTTAACTGTCTCTGGAGTATGATATGCTGATTTGGTATAATCTCATTCATGTTTAATGCACTAATACGGACAACATTTAATAATCATTATCTATGTTGAATAAGTGATGCGTTGGAACTCGGGAGTTGGGCTCCTGCTCGACCCCCAATTTTCAGGGCGTTACAGGACCCCACCAAAGCAATCCACATCTTTTTTAATTGCATGTCTCGCTACCCTTAAGTCCCTCTCTCTCCCATTAACTCTCTTCTCCCTACTCCTCTCTGCCATTTACCCTCTCCCAGCTACCCCTAGTATGGATGGCTTAGGTCTCAATAATCACATCTATTAGACAATCCTATTGTTGAAGTGGTGCCTTGGAAACCAATGTGCAGCCTCGATCTACTGGCCATGTGGATGTGATGGGATCGATCTCAGTTGTTGATCTTGATGACCATAGGTTCTTTAGACATATATGATGGCATTAACCAATATCTAATGTTACCTTAAACTTTGATGGTTCGAGCTATGTAATGAATTAATCTGTTAGTCCTTGGAAACTTGAGATTGAATATAGTAGTCACTGACCGACGAGAGTTGTGTTCTATGGATTTCAGTACCATAATGAGTTATTGATAATGTCTGGAATCGGGAAAATTCCAATTTCTTTTTCTGTATTATTCTTCACCCCAAATCGGGTTTAAATAAAGAGCTTACATGTGTATACAAGGAAATCTTACAATTATATCTAATTAGAACCAATCCTAATTAAAATATTTCTATACATGGCTAATTATAGATATGGAGAATAAAGTTAATGCTATACATGGTAAATGTACAACTAATGACATCTAATAAAATCTCACACCCCTCCTCAAACTGATGTGGGAGAACGAACCAACATTAGTTTGCTACTGAGAAACTTATGTTGGATGATGTCATGGATTTTGTAAATAAATCAGCAAGTTATAGTTCTGATGTCACATGAGGGAGAGAAATGATTCCAACCATGTATTTTTCTCGAACAAAGTGGCAGTCAACTTCAATGTACTTAGTGCGCTCGTGAAATACTGGATTGGAAGCCAACTGAATAGCAATCAGATTGTCGACATATAATGGAGTTGGCGAGGACAAATGAATCCCAAGATCTATTAACAAACTCCTAAACCAAGTAATTTCACTACAAGCTTCTGTCATTACACGGTATTCGGCTTCTGTGCTGGATCGAGATACCGTGGTTTGCTTCTTACATTTCCAGGTAACCAATGATTGTCCTAAGAAAACACAATAGCCAGTAGTAGATCTGTAACGCCCTGAAAATCGGGGGTCAAGTAGCAACTCAACACCCGAGTTCCAAAACATCACTTATGCAATACAAATGCTTATGATTGAATGTTGTCTGTGTTAGTGCAATAAACATGAGTGAGATTATACCAAAATAGTAATTCATACTCCAGATCCATGTATAAACGCAAGCGGAAGACTGAAAGATGTATATAAATGTATATAAAACAAAACAATCCCAATCTCAAGAGTATGAATACCAACTAAGTCACCATATACATGTATTTGTTCCCGAATCAAAATAACAAAATGGTACAACTGTGATCATGAACCCTGTAATCCCGTAAATCTGGATAGCTTACGCGAAGCCTCTAGCGAACTGCATGTAGGAAAACTCATCCCAATCTTCATATTAATCAGGGTCAGTCTCCTGCGGATCGTCGGTACCTGCGTCTAAGACAGAGTCTAGTGGGTGTCCAGAACACCGTCCCGTAACGTGGGAGTAGTATGTAAAGCTAGACGCTTAATTGCCACACAGGAAATGATAGAAGTAGTGGACCCAGTGTCCACCAACAAGGAGACGGGTATACCTTGAACGTGGGCAGTGCCCTCAAAAGCCATCGGGGCCGTAATCGACGTCTCAGGTGCTTCAGCAACAAGCGTATGTACTCGAGCCTGTTGCTGACGGTTCGGCTGTGGAACCATGGGCCGTTGAGGCGGCCTAAAGCGTGGTGCAGGAGGTCTGAAAGATGAGTGCGCAGGTGCAATCCGTAATGGTGGAGCCGATAAAGCCTGAGGGTCAGGGTGATCAATCTTCTGTGGTGGAGAGAACCCGCTATCCCTCATCCGAGCAAAGCAGCTCCCAACAGGATGTCCCCGCCTCCCACAGTAAGTACAAGTCACACTAGGGCGCCTCATCGGAACCACTGGTGACGCGCCCCTGGGAGGCGAATCAGTACGAGGCCTCTTGCCAAGGAAATGCCTGCTCAGCATATCCGGTCGTGGCCTAGGCACCATAGGACCACGAGAGCGTGTCACACGGTCTACATCCTGCTTCGCCTGAATGGACATATGAATCAACTCCGCATAAGATGATATACGGATATAGCACATCTTCGACCAGATGTCAGGACGCAAACCCTCAGAAAAACGCCTAATCCGCATCGGCTCATTAGCAAGGATAGTCGGAACGAAGCGGCCCAACTCAGTAAAGTGATGCTCATACTCAGTAACTGTCATGCCTCCCTGTCTGAGGCGTAGAAACTCGTTCTCCCTCTTGTGTCGGTAGGCTTGAGGATAGTATTTCTTGTGGAAGTGGAACTCAAAGGCAGCCCACGTCCATACATAACCTACGGCGACAGTCCGCAGTATACTGTCCCACCACAAGCTAGCCTCCTTCTCGAACATAAAGGCGACTAACTCGACCTGCTCAGCCTCAGTATAATGCAGCATCTTTAGTATCTTAGAGATGCGATCTAACCAATATTCAGCCTCCTTGGGTTTGTGAGAACCCATGAAAGTAGGAGGCCTCAAGCGCTGGAATCGCTCAAGAAGACCGCGAGTACTCACATCTCCCATAATGTAGGCAGCAGGTGAAGGTGGAGGTACATTCTCAAACTGAGCAGGAGGCTCGGCAGTCTCAGTAGGGCTTGTAGATGTCGGAGGTGGAGTCGCACTCCCACCCTGAGACAAGGCCTCAGCAATAGTGGCCATAAGTTGTTGGTGCTGCTGCTGCTGCTCTGGCCGCTGCTGCTGATGCATCATCAACATCAACTGCTCAAATCTATTAGTAGGTGGAGCAGCCTGTGGCTCATACTGTGTCGAAGAGGATGCCCGGTTCTGCTCGCGAACCGGTGGTGTAAAAGGTGACAGTCCACCGGTAGAACCAACAGAAGGCTGATCTGAGCCAGAACCCGGGTCCGTAGGACCACCTTTGCGAGGAGGAGTCTGGTCCATCGAGTCAGTGAGCAAGAGGGGTGTCGTGCTCCTCGTATACCTCCGTGGCATGCCCTATACAACATAGGGTACATCGCATGTGAGACAAAGCATGGCAACACAATACATAATCACTCAAGCATTCCACACACTTCATAGCAAAGAGGCTGTTTACATTTCATTACCAAAATTGTCATAATACATGGAATACAGAGTTACATGAATCATGACAGTACAACCAAGCTTCAAGTAATAAAAACCTACTACTAACTACTACATCCATCAACATGAAAACATAAACCGCCCAAATCGGTAAGCAAAACAAACTACAAACAACAACATGGATGAATAGGCATCCAAATCAGGCGATGGAGGAGGGGCATCCTTGTCCCGTACACAGCACAGGATAGTCCTCAATGTGCGAGACACCTTCTTAAAATTCTGTTTCATGAAGGTTTCGGTCACCTTAAGCTTGGCTCGGGTCTCACCAAGCTCGGCCCGAACCTGCCCAATCTCTTGCCGCAGGGCGGCTTGGCCCTCTTCAATGCGAATCATACGAGCATCCCTAACAGCCTAAACCGCGTCCTACTCTGGTGGCGTAGGAGGGGAGCTCTCCTCGGTATCCTGAGCATCTGGTTCTCTTCTTCTTCTTTTCATTTCAGCTTCACTCCCTTCCTCACTCTCTTCTTCTTCGCTCTCCGCCTCATCCTCACTCTCCTCATATCGGGCTCGTCGTCGTCGTGCCCCGAGTTCCATCTGATGGAGAGTACTCTCGTCGATTTGATGAATCGGTGCCGGCCTTTCCATCCCCAGACTGTAGCCAAACTCCCATGCAATCTTGCATATGATTGGCCAAAGGGAAGCGAATCAGAGCTTCTGGTGGAGCGTGCAGTACTCACTATCTGTCGCAACATGAATATAGGCACACACAAGTTCGCCCTCTGCCCCACTTGGTACAGAAAGTCTACCATGAGTCACTTACACTCGCTGCGATTACTGTGTCTGGGGTAGAGGTTGTATGTGAAGATGTGATGTAGTAGGCAGAAGTCATCTGACATATGGGACGCTAGCAACTCTTATTTGGCTGTCACTCAACCAGTCGGCCACCACAAAGGAAACGTGTGCGACGATCCCTTTCACGTACAGTCTTCAGATTCAGCTCGCTTGCATGCACCTCGCCAAGGGGCACATTCAGAAGTCGAGATATCAACCTGACATCAACTGTGGCAAACAGATCCACTCCACATGAGAGCCGGAACTGCAAAAGTTCCAGTGTAGGCTCGTGAATGTTGGCGTAGAAGGCCCAGACAGTACCTGCATTGGCGCGACCTCTGGCCTCAAATAGCGGACCCCAATGGGCCACCTCCGATTGCTCTAACAAGTAGTACTCACCGAAGAGTCGCCCATCCACCTGGGCTTCAAAGAGAACCCTACGGTCCTCATAAATTCCATGAGGTAGTGCCGCCAACTGAGCTCTCATAGCAGGATTTTGGAGATCGAGATCCCGCTTCGTCTGTAACTCCCGATCAATGCTCGTGCTAGCGGCGGCGCCTCTTGGTCACCTTGAACGTGTAGGGCGACTAGGCCCGGCCTCATCAACAACACTCTTCCTCTTTCCCATAAGAGAAAGGATGGTGGAGATGGAGAAAATGGCCGAAACAATTGCAAGAAAAGCCATAGAAAGGGAAGGAAAGAAAAGAAAAGGGCTGGAGGGTTGGTTATCCACGGACTTGGGTCTCAACAGACATTGTAGAGGCCCAAATGATAGAGATTGAAGGAGGAAAGTGGAGAGATAAGATGGGTGAGGAAGCTTACACGATTTTTGAGCTTCAAATGGGGTGTGAGAGCTCAAACAAGAGAAACGGAGAGGGAAGGGAGGAAAGGATTGTTGTGGATGATGGGAATGGATGGGTTGTGGTCGAAAATAGCAGATTGGACGATTGGAATGACGATTTGAGAGAGAAGACAGCAAGTTTAGAGAGAAAAGGGGGCTTGGAGGTGGGTTTTGTGAAGGAAGTAAGGTTTTGGAGTGGTAGCAGTGGATGGGACCTACCTCAGGGGGGTTCTTAAACCCCCAAACAAGATCGGCCCGCCCGGCCGGGCCCGAAATCCGGGCGAGGGCCTCGCCACTCTCTGGACAAGTGGGCGAGGGCTCGCCATTTTGGCGAGGCCCTCCTGCCCCCTAGGTCCCAAAAACATGTGGTTCCCACCCTGGGTCCCTCTGGATAAGCGTGGGTAGGCCCACGACCCCGTTTCGGGTAGTTTCGGGTAATTTCTTATACATACTAGCTTTTACTGATTTTTAACGACTGGGATGGGATGAGTTGTGATCTAGACCCGTCACTAGACGGCCTAGGAGTGTTTTAAGGTCGACCCATGCGACCAGGGTTGAGTACAGGCTCGTTTACAGCTATCATTTTCGGTGAACTTCATCGTTGGGCGAAGCTGGGATGCCTAAAACTGTTTCTACATTGTTCTCGCACCCTTCTAAGTCAAAATGCGTCAGTGTACGTCGTGAGACCATAACTCAGGTCCGGTTTAATCCAAATAATGCTCCGATGCCAACTTGTAACGCCCTGAAAATCAGGGGTCGAGCATAAACTCAACTACGGAGTTCCAACGCATCACTTATGCAACATAATGAATGATGATTGAATGTTATCTGTATTAGTGCATTAAACATGAGTGAGATTAAGCCAAAATAGCATATCATACTCCGGAGACAAGTGAGATAGCAAGCGGAAGACTGTGTTAGATATATAAACTATATAAACTGTGGTGAGTCTCCAGAGTGTGATAATGTTACCAAGTTAACTAATTACAAGTATAATTTCAAAATATACCAAAGGTGTAGTGTCATTTAGTCAACACCCCTGTAACTCCGTCGATCAAGACACGGCTCACATGAAGCTGCCAGAATACGGCCTATACAAGAAGGCATCCTCATCGTCGCAAAAGTCCGGCTCCGCCTCATAAGCATCGCCATCACCTGCAGCTACAACAGGGTCTGGTTGGTGTGTACAACACCGTCCCGTAATGTGGGAGTGAGTAGCTAACTCAGTGGAATAATAAAGTATAGGTTAACATGTTATCAAAACAGTCAAGCAGTAATGATAAAGCAGTACAATCAACATTCCTAAGTACTGTAATTAATGCAAGGATGAGATGCGATTATGATGCATGCCCTCATCAACATACTCCCTCGTGCGGCACCATCTTAAGTCTGCGGCATGCTGGTACCCTCAGTGCTCCCATCTTCCAGGCACATACAATGCGATGATGAGCATGATTACCGAGTTGTTATTAGTTCATTTCAAACAGCAGTATTAGGAAACTAAGGTACCTTCCTTATATCATTTCCAAACAATGATCCATTCTAGGGTCGTCAGTCCTAGATACTCTCATACGATAATGCGGTTCTAGGTCGCTGTAAAGGGCTGTCAGGGCTGTTACAGGCACTCGTTACACTGCTCCCCCATCACTTTATCAATACAGGCCTAGTTTATACTCTGTTTATTACGGGAAGGCTCGTCGTCTCTCCGCAGATTCAGAGTATACTCGAGGTCACTACACCGGGTACGGTCAGGGCTGCCAGGGCTATTACATGCACTCGTTGCACCGCTCCCCCATCACCCATCAAAGCAGTGTAGGCCGACAGCTCGAATATAGTGTCTCATACCACCATAATTGGCTCACGAGTCTGGCTGCTCAACGGTCACAACGGGGAGGCTCGTGGCCCCAACATAGGCCGACAGCTCGACCACAGTGTCCTATACCACCATGATCGGCTCATGAGTCTTGGCGGATCGAGGTACCACGGTTAAAGGGATTGCACTGGTAAGGTTAGTACCTCAAGTTCAAGCAGTAGCGTCCAAACATGGTGAACATACCTTAGACATATCGGGTTACTTGACGAGCCTGACTAGCTCGAGCACAATCAACTGAACGACATGAAGTGCATAAACACTTCGCGTGGCCTAACCACTGTCGCCAACGGAAGTACGACTCGATTCGTCAAACACATCCTACGTGGTGAAATGAATCTCAACCACGAACTCAAGTCTAGTACCGATTGTCTAGACTGTAATCATAGTCTCAATCGCAATCAATCCTTATTCAGAGCATGTGGAGTAAAGCATAATAAACAAAGTAATTCAAGCATGTTAACAAACATGTCATAAAGCATGTTACAAAGCACAATATAAACAAGAAATACAAACACATATATTTCATAGTAAGCGATTAAACTAAACAACCAACATGAAGGAAATCATATACGTTTCTAAGGTAGTTGAGAATCCCATCTCAACACCCACTTAAAGCATGATTATCTAAGCACTTACTCTTACAAGCATTTTCACAAACACTTAGAATATACTATTTTGACATACATAGTGTAAATTAGCAAAAATATGTATTAGGGCGACCCCTTTCGCCAAGTAAGTATTATACACATATATAATATGTTCATACAGTAAATAATTATGGCAAACACATTTCCAAAATTTATACATATACGGTACTTTCTACTAATACGAAGAATACAGTATATTCAACATAGTTAACGTATAATCGAAAAACGAAACGGACAGCACTTTGTACATGTGCAATGACATACAGATCATGAATCTATCATTATCTGACATTGAAAGCATTAAAAACTATAACCTATACGTCTAAAGTCCGCACCTTTTGTCGTATAATTGAAACGAATTCGATAGGTTTGCTAAGCTTCGGTATACGGCGATATGGTAACCTATAACATGCTTTAAGTTAGTTATTTCATAATTTACAACTATGAAAACCCCAAAACAGATTAGGGTTAAGGTTTCTTACCTAGAAACGAAGTCGAAATCGTCGGGAAAGTGATTAGAATGGGGTGGTTGAGCTTGTAGAGTGACGGGGTAAAGTAGTAGGGAGATTCTCCCACTTCTCTCACTCTTTCTCTCTCTTTTCTCACTTCTCCCTCCTAGGGTTTTTCTCAAATTCGTATGGCTGAATGAGAGAGGGTTTAAAGGTCCTTATATAGCCTAAAATCACACCAAAATAGACCTAAGGTCAAGGTATACTTAGGTTATATCCAAAGTGGACTTGTTTCCGCTCAACGGAGCACTTCTGCAAGCCCCCCTTGAGCCAAAGGTCGGACTTAAGCTCACAGACTCTGGATCTAGGTGGAGTTAAGTTTTCGTTCTAGTCAGATTCCCAGATCATGCGTGGCGGACCAGTTTCAGTTCAACGGTCACTGAATCACCATCGGGGATTTTAAGTACATTGTCATGTGTATGAAATTTCTCCTAATCCGAGGGTGTATTCTAGCCTGATTCTGACGGTCGGAATCCTTATAACTGATCCGCAAGCGACACGTGCCAGATTACTTAAATTTATATTTTATTTTTACTTAATTTCACATTTCTCACACTCTTCACTCTGGGCTCAAGCAAATAGCGCTGGGACATTATCTGGATTTGATCTACTAGATGGTTATCAAGCCAAGCAAGGCGGTCCTAACTCTATAACCTCATATTATTCAGATTTCTGATGTGCAGTCCAGATCTAATACGGAGTTTCCATGTGCTCCCGAGAACAAACGGGTAATGAGATTGATCCTAGATTTTAGGGTAATGTAGTGTCAACGATTCCACAAGTTTTGGGCCTTGCAAATCGTATTTAAAGTGATTCGTGTGGATTTCATATACAATCTAGTTGAACACTTACTTAACTTTGTCTAATTTCTAAAGGATTTGATCCTACGTGATTTCTGCCTGAGGTGGTACTCGGGGCATTGTACGGAATTTTTTGAGTCGTTACAAGATCGTCCTGCTCAGTCAGCATCAGAATAAGCAGATAACTGCAAATCATTTGAGGATGGAAAGAAAAGCGCCTCATCGAGGGTACCTCGAAGATATCGAATAATGCAATGAAGTGTTGTAATATGTAATGTACAAGGTGTTGCAACGAAGTATCTAATAACGTGAACTGCATGTGTGATATCAGGATGAGTCATAATGAGATAGACCAAGCTTCCCACTAACTACCTATAGGTTGTAACATCTGAGAGAGGATCTCCATCATCTTTCACATACTTGACATTTAATTCTAGAAGAGTTTCATAAGACTTGAAATCTGTAAGGTTTACTTGCTTGATCAAATCATTAGTATACTTCCGTTGACTGAGGAGATATTCTCGAAATGTATAAGATATTTCAAGTCCGAAAAAATATGTTAATGACCCCAGATCCTTCATATGAAATGAGGTGTGGAGTAATGATTTGAGATTGATAATGCCTTGCACGTCACTATCGGTTATGAGAATATCATCAACATATACTAACAAAACAACAAGACCTAAACCAATCTTGAGAATAAACAATGATGAGTCATATTGACTTTGGGAATAGCCAGCCTGGGTTAACACTCCATAGAACTTTTCAAACCATGTCTATGGTGCTTGTTTGAGCCCATACAAAGCTTTAGATAATTTGCAAACCAGTTTAGGATCATTTGATTTATAGTCAGGTGGTTGTTTTATGTAGACCTCCTCTTTAAGATCCTCATGGAGGAATGCATTCTTAACATCAAGCTAATTAAGTTGCCAACCTTTGGAAAAAAGAGATTGCAATCAACAATAGGACTATTTTTATTTTTTCAACAGGAGCGAAAGTTTCATCATAATCCACACCATACTCATGTTTATACCCTTGGGCCACGAGATGAGCTTTATATCAATCCAGGCTTCCATCTGATTTTAATTTCACGGTATATACCCATTTACTGCCGATAACTTGCTTCCCCTTAAGTAAAGGAACCAGAGGCTAGGTACCATTTTCTTCGAGAGCCTGAATTTTGTCATCCATAGCCTTTACCCAACATTGTTGTACAGATGCTTGAGAATAAGATGTAGGAACAACCAAATAATCTAATCCAGAAAATAAGGAATGATGAGAGGCAAGGAGATTTAACCAAGTAGGAGTAACGGATGGACGACTAGAATGACGTAATGGAACATTAGTGGAAGGAAGAATACTCACTGGCTCAATAGGAGGAGAATGCACTGGATCTGAAGAAGGTATCGCTGTTGGAGAGGGCACAAGAGTTGTAGGTTGCATCTGGTGTTGAAAAACTTAAAAATAGGGAGAAGAAGAGTGCACAAGAAGAATAGATTGAGATTCATCAAAGGAGGTCATATGAGAAATCGAAGAAGGCACAAGAAAAATAGATTGAGATTCATGGAAAGCTTTATAATATAGTAAATGCTCAAAGAAAGTAACATGACAAGACACCTGAACACGTCGGGCACACGAATCATAACAACGGTACCCCTTCTGATTTTCACCATAGCCAAGAAATACACATTTGGTTGCTCGAGAGTTGAGTTTATCTTGTTCTTTCTCTGGAAGATGGACAAAAGCAATGCAACCAAACACCCGTAGCCATCTATAATCAGGATCTTCACCATAAAGGAGGAATGATGGTGATTTTCTATTTATCAAGTCACTTGATGATAATTGATTGATCAGATATATCGCTATTAATTTTGCCTCAACCCATAAAAATTAGGAACATTTGCATAGTTCAACAATGTGGTAGTCATCTCAGTAATGTGCCTATTTTTGCGTTCTGCTACACCATTTTACTCTGGTGTGTGAGGGCAAGACCGTTGATGTATAGTACCATTCAAACTAAGAAAGTTCTGAAATTCTGAAGAGATATACTTGTCACTAGAATCTGATCATAGAATCTTAATTTTCTTTGAAATTTGGGTCTTTACATATGTTGAAAATTTTCTGTAGTAGTAAAAGGCTTCTGACTTGTGTTTCATGAAATATATCCACTAGTACCTTGAAAAGTCATCCACAAAGATAATATAATACACAGAACCACCAAGAGCCATAATAGGAGATGGACCCCAGACATCAGTATGAACAAGATCAAATAGGGTGGTAGCTTGAGAGTTGTTTAATGGAAACGGTAATGCAGTAGATTTACACAGTTTACAACTAACACAAGTTATATCAATAGAATTAGGACTAATATTTATATCATCATTCAATAGACCAGACTTAAATAAGGATAATAAATTCTTAGAATTAGGATGGCATAAACGAGTATGCCATAATTTCCAACACTTATTGGCAAAAGAAATGTCACTAGAAGATGGTAAAAAAAAAAAAAAAACATTTGGATGGGAGAACATGTAACGCCCTGAAAATCGGAGGTCGAGCATAAACTCCACTCCTGAGTTCCAACGCATCACTTATGCAACATAGATAATGATGATTGAATGTTGTTCATATTAATGCAATAAACATGAGTGGGATTATATCAAAACAGCATATCATACTCCAGAGACAGTTAAATTAAGCAAGCGGAAGACTGTGATTGATATATACAATATCTAAACTGTTGTACGTCTCTAAAGTATGAACATGTTACCAGGTTAAAGATAGACATGTATACACCAAAAATAACAAAGGAATATACATGGGTGTTTCAAAGTGCAAACTAAAGTAATCCATGTACTCCTGTCGATCAGAAGATGGTCTACATAGACCCGCCTGATAGCTGTATAAGGAGAACCCTCCTCTTCATCATATAAGTCTAGCTCCGCTTCGCAAGCATCGCCATCATCTAAAACTCAAACATGGTCTGGTTGGTGTGTACAACACTGTCCCGTAACGTGGGAGTGAGTGATCAACTCAGTGGAACAATAAAGCAAAGGTTAACATGTTATCAATTCAATCAGGCGGTAATGATAAAACAGTAAATCACACATCCCCAAGTACTCTTATTAATGCAAGTATGGTATGTACGTATGATGCATGCCCTCGCCTATGCTCCCTCGGCGACTCCTTACGATCGCGGCATGCCACACTTCCTCAGTACTTGACCATCAACGCCAAACGCACACGTAATGTGGTGCATGAACGTGATTACCAAGTTCCTTATTAGTCATTTTCATACAGCAGGATTGGGAAACTAAGGTACCTCTCTTATATCACTTCCCAAACAAGGATCCATTCTAGGGTCGTCAGTCCTAGTAAATCTCATACGATATTACGGTTCTAGGTTGCTGCAATGGGCTCGTTGTCAAATCAGTACAGGCCTAGTGTATACTTTGATTACTACGGAAAGGCTCGTCGCCTCTACGCAGGTTCAGAGTATGCTCGAGGTCACTACAAAGAGCTCGTCACCAAATCAGTGTAGGCCGACAGCTCGAATACAGTGTCTCATACCACCGTATTCGGCTCACGAGTCTGGGTTGTTCACTGGTCACTACAGGATGGCTCGTCGCCCTAGCGTAGGCCGACAGCTCGACCATGGTGTCCCATACCACCATGTCCGGCTCATGAGTCTTAGCGGATCGAGGTACCAAGGTTAACGGGGTTTCACTGGTAAGTTTGGTACCTTAGGTTCAAGCAGTAGCGTCCAAACATGGTGAACATACAATGGCCAATCGGGTTATTAGACAAGTTTGACTGGTACGAGCGTACGTTGAAGTAACCGATAAGGTACCACTGTCGACAACCATCATACGACTCGGATTCATCAAACGTGTCTTTTGTGGTGAAATGACTTCAGCTAAAACATCAAGGCCTGTTACCGATTGCCTGGACTATATAATAGCCCCAATCACATTCAATTACAACAAAATATCCTAGAAGATAGTTAAAGCAGTTATGAATCAAGATTGCAAATCATATAATCAAAGGTCCAATAATGTCCACTTTAGGGCTGCCAGGGCTGTTGCACGGAATCGTTACAACACTCCCCCATCACCCTTCACGGCACAACTTAAACATGGATTTATACATATGCATTACGTAGATAAACAGACACTATAATATATGATACATGGAAGAAATCATACACATAGTTAAAGTAGTTGAGAATCATATCTCAACACCCTTATACATTTCAATTCACTAACTACCTACTCATTCAGACAATTTTACAAACATTTAGACTACACTTTCCAACATACCTGTAATATGCTAGTTAAAACACCTGTCGTAGCGAATCCTTTCACAAAGGATTTGCCACATGAACCACGATCATGCATTCACGACCAATAGTCATGACAAGCATAAATCATAGTTCCATATTCATTCGAACATTTCTACAAACACTTAGGTTATACGTTATAACATACACAATGTATGTTGGGATAACATGTATTAGGCTAATCTGTTCACACAGAAGTTGATACACATGCATCTAGCATACATAGACAGCAATTAATCATGGCAAGCACAAATCCGTATTTCATACGTATACGGTATTTTCTACAAATACGAGGAATACAGTATATTCAACATAGTTAACGTATATCTGAAAAACGAAACGGACAGCACTTTGTACATGTGTAATAGCATCCACGTCAGTAATATATCATTAACTGACATTGAAAGCCTTGAATACCATAACCTATACGTTTAAAGTCTGCACCTTATGCCGTAGACGCGAAACGAAATCAGTTTAGACACTAAGTCTTTGTCAACGGCACCACAACAACCTACAACAGAAAATAGGTTAGCTATTCCACCATCTGTTCTATTTGAATCTCTACAACAGGTTAGGGTTAGGATTTCTTACCCAAATACGGCATTGGAAACACCAGAAGAACTACACGGGAGTGGTGTTTCACAGCAGGTGGATTAGCAGGGAAGAATCCCCACTTCTCTCTCTCTCTCTCTCTCTTTTCTCTCTTTTCTTTCTTCTCTCTCCTAGGGTTTCTCAAATTCGTATGGGATGAGAGAGTGAGGGCTTAAGGCCCTTATATAGTCCCAAAACTGATGGGAATGGCCCCAAGGCCAAAGTATACTTAGGTTATGTCCACAACCCATCTGTTTCGGCTCAACGGAGCACTTCTGGAGCCCCCCTTGAGCCAAAGGTCGAACTTAAGCTCCCTGACTATGGATCTAGGTCGAGTTAAGTTTTCGTTTCAGTCGGGTTTCCAGATCACATGTGGCGGACCAATTTCAGTTCAACGGTCACCAAAACTTGATCAGGGGCACAAGTACACTGACCTGTGTATGAAATTTCTCCTGATCCGAGGGTGTATTTGGGTCAGATTCTGATGGTCTGATTGCTTATATTCGGCCCGCAAGCGACAAGTCTCAGATTTAAATTAATTTCTAAAGGAAACCACGTTTTCTCACACTCTTCGCTCCGGGTTTAAGCGAATAGCCTCAGGACACTATCTGGAGTTGATTTCCGAGATGGTTGTCAAGTCCAGCAAGACGGTCCTGAATATATAATTTCGTAGTAATCAGACTTTTGACGTGCAGTCCAGATCCGATACGGAGTTTCAATGTCCTCCCGAGAGCAACTGTGTAATGAGATTGATCCTAGATTTTAGGGTATCCTAGCATCACTGATTCTACAAGTTTTGGGTCTTACAGATCGTATTTAAAGTGGATCAAACGGATTTCGTAGCTAATCTAGGTTAGCACTTAGTTAATTTTGTCAAAATCCTAAAGGATTTGATCCTGAGTGGTTTCTATCTGAGATGATACTCAGGTTTTTTACGGATTTTTAAAGTATTGTTCTTCATCACCTAAACTTTAGGATTCCTGCCTAATATGAAAGTACTTAAAATATTTAAAGAACAAGGTGGTGAAAGGTGAAATGGGAGATTTGAAGGAAATGGGTTAAAAAGGGATTTTGGCCTTTGGGATTGAGTTTTGAGAAATTAATAAGGTGTTAGGATTGACCCATTGCCTAAGGACGTCTAATTCCAAGTGGCAAAAATCCAAGGTGTTACAAAACAGAAAGATGAAACTCCAAGATGAACAACCGCCCTCTCTTATAGCCCTTCCGAATCAGCCTCCCTGTTTCCAGAGCCTGTATGAAACAACCAAATTGAGAAAACCAGACCAAATAGTTATTCTCAATGAGTTGGGCAACAGAAACCAAGTTAGCAGACAACTTGGGAACATAAAATACTTTTTGAATGAAGAAATTACGAGATGATGAAGGTGAAACTTTCAAGGAACCAATAAGTGATATAGATAACTTGTTGCCATCTGCAGTTGTAACGCCCTGAAATTCGAGGGTCGAGTAGCAACTCAACACCTGAGTTCCAAAACATCACTTATGCAACATAAATGCTTATGATTGAATGTTGTCTATGTTAGTGCAATAATCATGAGTGGGATTATACCAAAACAGTAATTCATACTCCAAATCAAGTTATAAAAGATAAGCAGAAGACTGAAAGATGTATATAGATGTCTACAAAGCCAGCAATGTCACAATCGGTCTCCAGAGTATGAACACCTTACTGAGTCACCATAACATGTATTTGTTTCAAAAATCAAAATGCCAAAAATGGTACAACTATGATGGTACACCGTGTAGCCCCGTCATCTGACTGGCCTAAGCATAACCTCCAGAGAACTGCATGTAGGAGAACTCATCCTGATCGTCGTAGTAATCAGGCTCAGCCTCCTGTGTATCGTCAATACCTACATCTAAGATAGAGTCTGGTGGGTGTCCAGAACACCGTCCCGTAACATGGGAGTGAGTAGCTAACTCAGTGGAACAATAAAGCATAGGTTAACATGTTATCAATTCAGTCAAGCAGTAATGATAAAGCAGTACAATCAAACACTCCTAAATACTCTTATTAATGCAAGTATGAATGCAGTCATGATGCATGCCCTCACCAATGCTCCCTCATACGGCACCATCTTACGTCTGCGGCATGCATTCATCCCTCAGTGCTCCACACATCTTCCAGGCACATGCAGTGCGATGATGAGCATGATTACTGAATTGTTATTAGTCCTTTTCAAATAGCAGGATTGGAAAACTGAGGTATCTTCCTTATATCATTCCCAAACAATGATCCATTCTAGGGTCGTCAATCCTAGATAATCTCATACGATAGTGTGATTCTAGGTAGCTGCAAGGGCTGCCAGGGCTGTTACACAAAATCGTTGCACCACTCCCCCATCACCTTATCAATACAGGCCTAGTTTGTACTCTTGTTGCTACGGAAGGGTCGTCGCCTCCACGTAGACTCAGAGTACTCTCGAGGTCACTACAAAGGGCTGTCAGGGCTGTTGCACGGAATCGTTACACTACTCCCCCATCACCTTATCAGTGTAGGCCGACAGCTCGAATACAGTATCTCATACCACCATATTCGGCTCACGAGTCTGGTTACTCAATGGTCACTACGGGGAGGCCCGTGGCCCCAGCGTAGGCCGACAGCTCGACCACGATGTCCCATACCACCATACCTGGCTCATGAGTCTTAGCGGAACGAAGTACCATGGTTAACGAGATTCCACTAGCAACCTTGGTACCTTCGGTTCAAACAGAGGCATCCAAACATGGTGAACATATATAAGACAAATCGGGTTACTTGACGAGCTCAACTATCACGAGCGCACAACCAGCTGAACGACATGAAGTGCCTAAGCACTTCGCGTGGCCTAACCACTGTCGTTAACCGAAGTACGACTCGAGCTCGTCAAACGCACCCTACGTGGCGAATGAATCTCAACCACGAACTTAAGTCTGTTACCGATCGTCTGGGCTAAATCATAGCCCCAATCACATTCCATTTCATCATGTAATCATGTGAGACAATCCACCGTAATGGATTTCATAGTTCAAGAATTTCAATCGCATAAGCATATTATGAAACAGTATTTACAATCAAGCATATTACAACACAAACATGATTTCACACACAATCATTGCATAAGTAAAGCAAAATTTACAATAAAGTGTACATGTAGAAAATCATTCACACAATTAAGGTAACCGAAATTTGTATCTCGAGCCTCATACAAGAGTACTAGATGATCGCTAGCACATTCAGACCTTTTCACAAACACATAGACTACAAACATCATCATACATGATGTATGATGAATTGCACATGTGTTAGACCGAATCCTTTCACTAGGGAGTTGCCCCATATATCACGTGTATACCCACGACGGAAATCATGGCATGCATGACTCCGGGATCCGTGTTTACTTAAACATTTCCATAAACACTTGGGCTACACATTTATCACATATAACATATTTTTGCCGTGATGTGATTTGGGGCAAGTCCTTTCGCTAAGGAGTTGTCACACATGTATTAAGCCTATATTCACGACAAATAAACATGTTAAGCACAAATCTAAAATTCAAACAAAATCAAACATTTCAACATATGCATAGAATAGCCTAAATCCTACATATCTCATATAAACTCGTATAACGAAACAAACGACGCATTTTGCATGTGTAATAGCACCCTTGTCAGTTATAAATCATTAACCGACATTGAAAGCCTTGAAAACCATAACCTATATACCTAAAGTTCGCACCTTACGCCGTAGAAGCGTAATAAATTTGGTAGGAATGCTAAGTCTTCTTCCACGACAATATAACGACCTAAAGCACAAGTAGTGTTAGCTATTTCGCTAATTGAATCAATTGAAACCCTAAATCAGATAGGGTTAGGGTTTTCTTACCTAGAAATGAAGTCGGAATCGCCGGAAAAGCGATTAGATCGGGATGGTTAAGCTTAGATAGCGGCAGGGTAGAGTATCAGGGAGATCCTCCCACTCTTCTCACACTTTCTCTTTCTTTTCTCTCTTCTCTCTCCTAGGGTTTTCTCAAATTCGTATGGGCTGAATGAGAGAGTGTTTAAGGTCCTTCTATAGCCTAAAACATCACCAAAATAGACCCAGGGTCAAGGTATACTTAGATTATATCCAAAGTGAGCTTGTTCCGTCTCAACGGAGCACTTCTGGAGGCTCCTTTTCTGCGTGCAGTCGAACTTAAGCTCACCAACCTTGGATCTAGGTGGAGTTAAGTTTTCGTTCCAATCAGATTCTCAGATCGCACGTGGCGGACCAGTTTCAGTTCAATGGTCACTGAAACTCGATCGGGGATTTCAAGTACACACTGCCATGTATATGAAATTTCTCCTGATCCGAGGGTGTATTTGGGTCAGATTCTGACAGTCTGATTGCTTATATCAGGCCCGCAAGTAACAAGTCTCAGATTACTTAAATGAGATTTGATTTCTAAAGAAAATCAGGTTTTCTCACACTCTTCACTCCGGGCTCAAGCGAATAGTCGTGGGACACTATCTGGATTTGACCTTCGAGATGGTTATCAAGCCCAGCAAGGCGGTCCTAAGTCTATAACTTCGTATTATTCGAATTTTTGATGTGCGGTCCGAATCTGATACGGAGTTTCAATGTGCTTCCTAGAGCAGTCGGGTAATGAGTTCGATCCTAGATTTTAGGGTAACCGAACATCAATGATTCTACAAGTTTTGGGTCTTGCAGATCGTATTTAAAGTGATTCGAGGGAATTTCATGACTAATCTAGTTTAGCACTTAGCTAACTTTGTCTAATTCCTAAAGGATTTGATCGTAAGTGATTTCTGCCTGAGGTGGTACTCGGGCCATTGTACGGAACTTTCTGAGTCGTTACAATCTACCCCCCTTAATGAAAAATTTTGTCCTCAAAATTTGTACCTTTTCGTACTCCTCGAGAAGCTGAGGGTAGTTCTTTCTGACCTCAGCTTCGGTCTCCCAAGTAGCCTCCTCTTCTGTATGATATGTCCATAACACCTTCACGAGTGGAATGACCTTGCTACGCAACACCTGCTCCTTCCTGTCAAGGATATGCGTCGGGCGCAGCACATATGTAGCATCCTCGCTCAACTGTACCTGCTCCCATCTGATAATATGTGAAGGATCAGGAACGTATTTCTTCAGCATAGATACATGAAATATGTTGTGTACCGCTGTAAGTGGTGTGGGCAAATCAAGGCGATATGCCACAGCACCCACTCGATCAAGTATCAGAAACGGACCAATGAACCTCGGTGTGAGCTTCCCCTTCTTCCCAAACCGAAGGGCTCCCTTCATAGGGAAAACTCTAAGGAATATATGATCTCCAACCTCAAACTAGAGCGGTCGCCGCCTCGTATTGGCGTAGCTCTTCTGTCTACTCTGTGCTGTAAGAAGTCGACGCCTGATAATGTTGATCTTCTCTGAGGTTGCCTGTACTAATTTCGGCCCAATCAAACTGCGTTCGCCAACCTCAGCCCAGCAATGAGGCGCTCTGCAAGGACGACCATACAAGGCCTCATATGGAACCATACCAATACTCGCCTGAAAGCTGTTGTTATACGCGAACTTTGCATAAGGAAGACAGTCATCCCAACTGTCCTTGAAATCCAAGACACAGGCCCGTAACATGTCCTCCAAAATCTAATTCACCCGCTCTGTCTATCCGTCGGTCTGAGGGTGAAACGCAGTACTGAACTTCAGCTTCACACCCATCGCTTCCTGGATACGAGTCCAGAAGATAGATGTGAATCGCGTGTTTCGGTCCGACACGATCTCTAAAGGAACTCCATGCAGACAGACTGTCTCTCTGATGTACAACCTGGCCAAGTCGTCTGCAGAGTTCGTGACTCTGATAGGGAGAAAATGAGCCGATTTGGTCAACCGGTCCACAATCACCTAGATGGAATCATGTCCCTTCCTCGTATTCGGCAGCCCCGATATGAAATCCATAGAGATGAAGTCCCACTTCCATTCAGCTATGGGCATGGGCTGAAGCAGTCCAGGAGGTAGGCGATGTTCTGCCTTGACCTGTTGGCACGTGAGACAGTGGGAAACATATTCTGCTATATGCGCCTTCATGTTATCCCACCAATACGATGGCCTCATGTCCTAGTACGTCTTCGTGCTACTAGGATGCATCGCAAGCTTCGATCTGTGGGCAGTCTAGAGAAGCTCCTGTCTCAAGTCAGGAATGTCAGGGACGCATAGGCGGCCACGGTAACGTAGGCCCTCATCAGTGTCAACTCTCCACTCGGAGTCCCTGGCATCGCTAACTTGCTCTCGAAGCTCAACCAACCGTTCATTGCCCTTCTGGGCCTCAATAATCCTGTCATCAATTAGTAGTCGCACCCAAATGTGCGCGACACTCTCAAATGGCTCCTCCACTGTGAGTTTCTACTCGAAGTCCCGTACGAACTCCAACATATCCCACTCTGCTATCATCAGTGGAGCTGCAAATGCTATAGCCTTCTTGCGGCTCAACGCATCTGCCACAAGGTTGGCCTTACCACGATGGTAGGAAACCTCGAACTTGAAGTCCTTCAAGGTCTCCATCCATCGGCGCTGTCTCATATTCAAGTCCTGTTGGGTGAATATATACTTAAGGCTCTTGTGGTCGTAGAAAAGCTCGAACTCCTCTCCGTAGAGGTAATGTCTCCAGAGCTTCAATGCGAATATGACCACTGCTGACTCAAGGTCGTGTGTAGGGTAATTCTCCTCGTGCTTTCTCAACTGTCTCGAGGCATACGCAATCACCCTGTCCTTCTGCATAAAAACACAACCCAAACCAACTCGAGACGCGTCAGTGTATATAGTGTACTTGACCCCTTGCTCTGGCAATACTAGGACAAGGGCGGACGTTAATCTGTCCTTCAGTTCCTGAAAAGCTGCTTCCGCCTTCTCATTCCAGGCGAACTTCAGATCCTTCCGTGTCAACTAAGACAACGGTCTAGCGATCTTCGAGAAATCCAGAATGAATCGTCGATAATAGCCCGCCAGACCAAGAAAGCTCCTCACCTCGGTAACCGAACCAGGCTGCTTCCAGTCCTGAACTGCGGGTACCTTAGCAAGGTCCACTGTTATCCCATCCTTGGACACCACATGTCCCAGGAACTTGACTTCCTCCTGCCAGAAGTCGCACTTCTTATACTGCGCGAACAACTGGTTCTTCCTCAGAGTATCTAGCACCGCCCGTAAGTGTTCCTCGTGCTTTTCCAGACTCGCGGAGTATATCAGGATGTCATCTATAAATACGATAACGAATCGGTACAAAAATGGCCGAAATACCCGGTTCATCAAATCCATGAACACGGCCGGTGCGTTCGTAAGGCCGAACGACATCACAAGGAACTCGTAATGCCCAAAACAGGTCCTGAAAGCCGTCTTCTACACGTCCTCATCCATGACGCGCAACTGATGATACCCTTACTGCAGATCAATCTTCGAAAAATACTTCGCCCCCTCAACTGATCAAACAGATCATCTATTCTGGGTAGAGGATACTTGTTCTTCACCGTGACTTGGTTCAATCTGCAGTAATCAATACACAATCGCTGAGAACCATCCTTCTTCCTCACAAATAACACGGGTGCACCCCAAGGGGACACACTAGGTCGAATGAAACCCTTCTCTAGCAACCTGTCAATCTGTTTCCTCAACTCCTCCATCTCACATGGAGGCATACGATAAGTCGGCAATGAGATAGGTGTCGCACCAGGCGTAAGATCAATGGTGAAGTTGATCTCGCGCCAAGGAGGTAAACCAGGAATCGTCGCAAACACACCTGCAAAATCCTGAACCACAAGCGTATTTCCCAATGTCGGACCATCAACCTGCTCTAACAGGGTAGCGTAGCTACTGATGCGGTAATACCAACTACTTGCACTGGGAAAGTAAAGACCGTGCCATCAGGTCCACGTGTTGTCACGATCCGAGTATCGCAATCAATCTCGGCCTTCATCTCCACGAGCCAGTCCATGCCGAGAATCACATCATAATGTTGGAGCGGTGCGACCAACAGGTCGACAGTCACTGTCCTGCTCCCTAGGTCTATCAAACAACCTCTACACATCGTAGTGGAGTCTGAGAAAATCTCTGTGGCAGTAAGGAGTCTCATCCCAATCATAGGACTAGTTTTCAACCCTAGTCGCTTGACCGCAGCACATGAAACAATAGAGATAGTAGACCCGGTGTCCACCAATAGAAAGACTGGAATACCTTGTACATGTGCAGTGACCTCGAAGGCCATCGGTGCTATGCTTGATGCCTCAGGTGACTCAGCTGCGAGTGAGTGCACCCGAGCCTGCTGCTGACGGTTCGACTGTGGAACCATGGGCTGTTGAGGCGGCCTGAAATGAGATGCAGAAGGTCGGAAGGAAGGATGAGCAGGGGCAGTCCATAGAGGTGGAGCTGATATAGCCTGTGGGCGAGGGCGATCAATCCTCTGTGGTGGAGAAAACCAGATATCCCTCATCCGAGCAAAGCAGCTCTCTGCAGGGTGACCGGTCTCCCACAGTATGTACAAGTCACACCTAGACGCCTCATCGGAACTACTGGCGTCGTGGTCCTTGGGGGAGAGTCGATGCGAGGCCTCTTGCCGAGGAAAGACCTGCTCTGAATATCTGGTCGTGGTCTTGTAACCATAGTACCGTGAGAACGTGTCAGCCAATCAACATCCCGCTCTGCCCTCATAGACATATGTATCAGCTCGGCATAGGAGGGTATACTGAAGCAGCACATCTTCGACCGAATGTCCGGTCGCAAGCCCTCTGAAAAACATCGTATCCGCATCTGCTCGTCAGCAAGAATGGTCGAGACATATCTGCCCAACTCAGTGAATCGATGCTCATACTCTGTAACTGTTATGCCTCCCTGCCTGAGGTGTAAAAAATCGTTCTCCCTCTCTTGTCAGTAGATCTGAGGGTAGTATTTCTCATGGAAACGGAACTCGAAAGCCGCCCATGTCCATGCATATTCAACTGCCACTGTCCGTAGGACACTGTCTCACCATAAGCTAGCCTCCTTCTCAAACATAAAGGTGGCCAGCTCAACCTGCTGATGCTCCGTACAATGGAGCATCCGTAGCATCTTGGAGATGCGGTCTAACCAGTATTCAGCCTCCTCGGGTCTGTGAGAACCCGTGAAAGTAGGAGGCCTCAAGCGCTGGAATCGCTCGAGAAGACCGCGAGTACCCACGTCCCCCATAGGGTACGCAGCAGGTGTGGGTGGAGGCACATCCTCAGCTTGAGCAGGAGGCTCGGTAGTCACAGCAGGACGTGTAGATGGTGAAGGTGGAGTCGCACTTCCACCCTGAGATAAGGCCCCTGCAATAGTGGCCATAAGCTGCTAGTGCTGTTGTTGCTGCTACATCTGCTGCTGTTGCATCATCATCATCAACTGCTCAAACCTATCAGTAGATGGAGCAGTCTGTGGCTCATACTGTGTCGAAGAGGATGCCCAGTTCTGCTTATGAACCAGTGGTGTAAAAGGTGGCAGTCTAGCTGTAGGACCAGTGGAAGGCTGAGACGTAGGTCTTGTCTCACGATCCGGGCCCAAGCCAGGGTCCGTACGACCATCTCCGTAGGAAGGAGCCTGGTCCATCGTATTAGTGAGTAGGAGGTGTACCGTGCTCTCCGTATATTTCCGTGGCATGCCCTATACAACATAGGGTGCAACGCATGTGAGATGAAGCATAGCAACACAATACACAATCACTTAAGCATTCCACACACTTCATAGCAAAAGAGGTTGTATGCATTTCATTACCAAAATTGTCATAATACATGGAATACAGAGTTACATGAATCATGACAGGAGATGCATGGGAGCTAATACAACCAAAGCCTCAAACATCCAAAACATTCTACTAACTACTACACCCAACAACATAAAAACATAAGCATCCTAAGACAGTAACCAAAGTAAAATACAAGACAACAGTATGGATGACTAGACATCTGAGTCTGGCGATGGAGGAGGGGCACTCTTATCCTGCAGACAACATAGGATAGTCTTCAAAGTGCTAGTCACCTTCTTGAACTTGTGCTTCACAAGGCCCCGAAGGTCCATAACATCCTGTCGCAGGACCGCCTGACCCTGTCGTAGCTCAGCATGATCCTCCTCCAGTCGAGCTATGCGAGCATCCCAAGCAGCCCGATCAGTATCTTGCACCGGTGCCGTAGGAGGGGAGCTCTCCTCAGTATCTTGGGCCTCTTCTTCTTCTTCCTGTTCCTCCTCCATCTCATCACCACTTCTTTCCTCACTCTCCTCCTCTAGATCAACGCTTTCCTCCCCTTTGCTATCAGACTCCTCCCCATACTCGTCGAGTTGAGCTTGGCGCTGTCGAGGGCTGATCCCCATGTTGTTAAGCGTAGCATCGCTTATGATCCGGATCGGCGCAATATCATCCATATTAAGTCTATAGCCGACCTCTCGAGCAAGCTTACATACCAGACGGCCGAACGGGAGTGAGATGTCTCTTCTGACAGACCGTGCGGTCTGGATTATCTGGAGTAGGGCGAACGTGGGCAGGCACAACTTCTCTCTATGTCCAACCCTTTACAAGAATTCCACCATCAAACGAGTACATTCAGTGCGGTTGCCCCACCTGGATACACATTGTAAGTGAAAATGTAGTGAAGCAAATGGAAATCATCTGTTAATCTCGTCGATGGGAGGCAGTTGCCTCTAGTCCAAGGAACCAGTCGGCCACAAAGGTATCGCGTACGATGGTCTCTTTCTCGCACACTCTTGAAATAATCCTCACCAGCATGTACTTGACCACGTGGAATTCCCATGACCCGGGACACTAAGTCCACGTTGATTGTGTAATTCCGCCTTGCGATGGAAACAGGAAACTGTAGAGGTTCTAGCGATGGGTCTCGGATATGGGCGTAAAAAGTACGAACCGTATTCTCACATGCGTCAGACTTAGCTTCGAACATGGGACCCCACTCAACGTCCACCAAGCGGTCCATAATTGGGTGTAGCCCAAACAGCCTCTCATCTACGTGAGCTTTAAAGACAACCCTGCGTCACGAAACCGACCGTATTCAAAGCCTATCGGCAGCGTTCTCTCTATCAGGATTTGGGGATCCAGGTCTCACTTCAACCTTAGCTCCTGGGCTGCGCTAGAGCTAGCTTCAACACCAGCTCTTCTCCTTGAACGGGTTGGGCGAATAGGCCCAGCATCATCCGCGACACTCTTCCTCTTTCCCATGAGAGAAAAGATGGTGGAGATGGAGAAAATGGCTGCAACAAACTCAAATAGGGCCATGGGAAGCGACGAAAAGTGATGGAAAGAGAGAGAAAGGGCTGGAGTTGCTAATCCTCCACAGGTTTCGGCCTCAAGAGAGGTTGTAAAGGCCCAAAGAACAGGGATTTGAGAAGGAAAATGGAGAGATGGAGTGGGGTAGGGAGTGTGCACGATTTTTTGCTACAAATAGGGCATGTAAGAGCCCAAATAAGAGAGAGAATGGAGAGGGTAGGGAGGTAGAGAGTGTTATAGACGATGGAAATGGATGGGTTGTGACTGAAAATGATGGATTGGACGATTGGGAGGGAGATTTGAGAGAGAAAACAGCAAGTTGAAAGAGAAAATAGGGCTTGGAAGGGTGGAAAGTGAAAAAGGGGGCAAAACAGACCACATATAGGGGTCCCCACGAAATTTCCCAGACCCCACACTCACCTAGGGGTTGGCCCGACGCTGACTCGCACCAGCCCGATTGGCCCGGCCCAAGGGGACCGCGGTGGACCGCGGTAGGCGCAGCCCCGCCGCGGTCCTCTGGACCCAGGGCGGTGCCGCCGCGATAGGGCGGTGGCCACCCCCTCCCAAGGTGCCAATGACACCTCGGGTCCACCATGGGTCCCCCCGGATTGCATTGTGTGGCCCTCGACTCTGTTTCGAGTCGTTTCAAGTCATTCCGAGTATGTTCTGATACATAATGGTATTTTACCGATTTTCAATGGCTAGGATTGGGTGGATTGTGATCTAGACCCGACATTTGACGGTCTAGAAGTGTGTTGGGGGCGACTCGTGCGATCAGGATTGAGTACAGACTCGATTTCGGCGTTCGTTTTCAGTGAACTTTACCGTTGGACGAAACTGGGATACCTACGACTGTTTCTATATGCTCTCGCACCCTCCTAAGTCAAAATGTGTCAGCGTATATCGTGAGACCATAACTCAGGTCCGGTTTAATCCAAATCATGCTTTGATACCAACTTGTAACACCCTGAAATTCGAGGGTCGAGTAGCAACTCAACACCTGAGTTCCAAAACATCACTTATGCAACATAAATGCTTATGATTGAATGTTGTCTATGTTAGTGCAATAATCATGAGTGGGATTATACCAAAACAGTAATTCATACTCCAGATCAAGTTATAAAACATAAGCAGAAGACTGAAAGATGTATATAGATGTCTACAAAGCCAGAAATGTCACAATCGGTCTCCAGAGTATGAACACCTTACTGAGTCACCATATACATGTATTTGTTTTAAAAATCAAAATACCAAAAATGGTACAACTATGATGGTACACCCTATAGCCCCGTCATCTGACTGGCCTAAGCGTAGCATCCAGAGAACTGCATGTAGGAGAACTCATCCTGATCGTCGTAGTAATCAGGCTCAGCCTCCTGTGTATCATCAATACCTGCATCTAAGACAGAGTCTGGTAGGTGTCCAGAACACCGTCCCGTAACGTGGGAGTGAGTAGCTAACTCAGTGGAACAATAAAGCATAGGTTAACATGTTATCAATTCAGTCAAGCAGTAATGATAAAGCAGTACAACCAAACACTTCTAAATACTCTTATTAATGCAAGTATGAATGCAGTCATGATGCATGCCCTCACCAATGCTCCCTCATACGGCACCATCTTACGTCTGCGGAATGCGTTCATCCCTCACTGCTCCACATCTTCCAGGCACATGCAGTGCGATGATGAGCATGATTACCGAGTTGTTATTAGTCCTTTTCAAACAGCAGGATTGGGAAACTGAGGTACCTTCCTTATATCATTCCCAAACAATTATCCATTCTAGGGTCGTCAATCCTAGATAATCTCATACAATAGTGTGGTTCTAGGTCGCTGCAAGGGCTGTCAGGGCTGTTACATGGAATCGTTGCACTACTCCCCCATCACCTTGTAAATACAGGCCTAGTTTGTACTCTTGTTGCTACGGAAGGGTCGTCGCCTCCACGTAGACTCAGAGTACTCTCAAGGTCACTACAAAGGGTTGTCAAGGCTGTTATACGGAATCGTTACACCACTCCCCCATCACCTTATCAGTATAGGCCGACAGCTCGAATACAGTGTCCCATACCACCATATTCGGCTCACGAGTCTGGTTGCTCAATGGTCACTACGGGGAGGCCCGTGGCCCCAGCGTAGACCGACAGCTTGACCACGGTGTCCCATACCACCATGCCCGGCTTATGAGTCTTAGCGGATCGAGGTACCATGGTTAACGGGATTCCACTAGTAAGCTTGGTACCTTAGGTTCAAATAGAGGCATCCAAACATGGTGAACATATATAAGACAGATCGGGTTACTTGACAAGTTCGACTAGCACGAGCGCACAACCAGCTGAACGACATAAAGTGCATAAGCACTTCGCGTGGCCTAACCACTGTCGCCAACTGAAGTACGACTCGGGTTCGTCAAACACATCCTACGTGGCGAATGAATCTCAACCACGAACTCAAGTCTGTTACTGATCGTCTGGGCTAAATCATAGCCCCAATCACATTCCATTTCATCATGTAATCATGTGAGACAATCCACCGTAATGGATTTCATAGTTCAAGAATTTCAATCACATAAGCATATTATGAAACAGTATTTACAATCAAGCATATTACAACACAAACATGAATTCACACACAATCATTGCATAAGTAAAGCAGAATTTACAAAAAAGCGTACATGTAAGAAATCATTCACACAATTAAGGTAACCGAGATTTGTATCTCGAGCCTCATACAAGAGTACTAGATGATCGCTAGCACATTCAGACCTTTTCACAAACACATAGACTACAAACATCATCATACATGATGTATGATGAATTGCACATATGCTAGACCAAATCCTTTCACTAGGGAGTTGCCCCATATATCACACGTGTATACCCACGACGGAAATCATGGCATGTATGACTCCGGGATCCGTGTTTACTTAAACATTTCCACAAACACTTGGGCTACACATTTATCACATATAACGTATTTTTGCCGTGACGTGCTTGAGGGCAAGTCCTTTCGCTAAGGAGTTGTCACACATGTATTAAGCCTATATTCACGACAAATAAACATGTTAAGCACAAATTCAAAATCCAAACAAAATCAAACATTTCAAGATATGCATAGAATAGCCTAAATCCTACATATCTCATATAAACTCGTATAATGAAACAAATGACGCATTTTGCATGTGTAATAGCACCCTTGTCAGTTATAAATCATTAACCGACATTGAAAGCCTTGAAAACCATAACTTATACACCTAAAGTCCGCACCTTACGTCGTAGAAGCGTAATAAATTTGGTAGGAATGCTAAGTCTTATTCCACGACAGTATAACGACCTAAAGCACAAGTAGTGTTAGCTATTTCGCTAATTGAATCAATTGAAACCCTAAATCAGATTAGGGTTAGGATTTTCTTACCTAGAAATGAAGTCGGAATCGCCAAAAAAGTGATTAGATTGGGATGGTTAAGCTTAGATAGCGGTAGGGTAGAGTATCAGGGAGATCCTCCCACTCTTCTCACACTTTCTCTTTCTTTTCTCTCTTCTCTCTCCTAGGGTTTTCTCAAATTCGTATGGGCTGAATGAGAGAGTCTTTAAGGTCCTTATATAGCCTAAAACATCACCAAAATAGACCCAGGGTCAAGGTATACTTAGGTTATATCCAAAGTGAGCTTGTTCCGTCTCAACGGAGCACTTCTGGAGGCCCCTTTTCTGCGTGCGGTCGAACTTAAGCTCACCAACCTTGGATCTAGGTGGAGTCAAGTTTTCGTTCCAGTTGGATTCTCAGATCGCACGTGGCAGACCAGTTTCAGTTCAACGGTCACTAAAACTCGATCGAGGATTTCAAGTACACTGCCATGTATATGAAATTTCTCCTGATCTGAGGGTGTATTTGGGTCAAATTCTTATGGTCTGATTGCTTATATCAGGCCCGCAAGTAACAAGTCTCAGATTACTTAAATAAGATTTGATTTCTAAAGAAAACCAGGTTTTCTCACACTCTTCACTCCGGGCTCAAGCGAATAGCCGTGGGACAGTATCTAGATTTGACCTTCGAGAGGTTATCAAGCCCAGCAAGGCGGTCCTAAGTCTATAACTTCGTATTATTCGGATTTTTGATATGCGGTCCAGATCCGATACGGAGTTTCAATGTGCTCCCGAGAGCAGTCGGGTAATGAGTTCAATCCTAGATTTTAGGGTAACCGAACATCAATGATTCTACAAGTTTTAGGTCTTGCAGATCGTATTTAAAGTGATTCAAAAGGCGAGCACTGAAATGAGCGAGTAGACTCGTGACGCTTAACGACTGCGGTTTCATAAAGAGTGCTTCGAAAGGTGTCAGCAGGTGCGCGGAGCCGGAGCCCGGCATGTTCGCCCGCTGGGCCGAGTGTTCGCCCACTTCAGAGTCTTCGCCTTTAGATAACAAAAGTGTCCGCCCCGTCAGTTATTAGGTCGCCAAACTACGACGAGAGTTTCGCCTTTTGAAGCAACAAGCAGCTGAAAAACGTGACGCGCCCTAGCGCGCAACGGCTTTTCAGCTAGCCGTTGCTTGCTGGCGCGCGGGACTTTTTCAGCTCCAGTAGCGTAGGGCGACCGGGCCAGGCCGAGTCAGAAAGGCTTTGATGACTCGACGGTGAATATTAGGGAAAGGAGAGCGAGGGGAAGAGGGGGCAGCCCTCGGCCCGATCATCCAATTCGCTCCAACAGACAGGCATGGTTCAGTAGTCAAAGCAACTTCGTCACTTTCGTGTACCCATCGGACGGCAGCCCTTTCGGGGGTTCCTTAGGGACCGATTCACTCTGCGTAGATTGACTGAACGCAGAAAGCCTTCCACTGGCAGGCGATCGTGTTTTTCACAGGATTTCTCGTTACTCATGTCAGCATTCTCACTTCTGATATCTCCAAGCTTATAGTCTACAAATCGAACCGGAAGAACAGAAGGACGAGTAGATCGTGGACGAACCTGGGGTGTCGTAGGCGGATCAGAAGCTGGGAGAGTCACCTCAGGAGCTGCCGCAGGCTGATCATCAACTGCACCACGGAGAAGCCTGTCAAGAACGGGCGTATGAACATCTGCAACATTCCTGCGAACATAAGTGTGAGTGACAGGCAATGTTGCACGCTCAGAAGACGAAGACGAGGGAGATGATGACGAAGTCTCAGGAAAAAAAGGAAGCAAGGGAACAGATGACTCCGAAGATCCTGAAGAGGAGGATGCATAAAAAGGCACACTCTCGATAAAGAAAACATGACGAGACACTCGAAGTCGACGCCTTTACGTATAGGGGGGGGGTCATAACAGCGATAGCCTTTCTGGTTAGCAGCATAACCCATAAAGACACATCGAGCAGCCCTGGCAGACAGCTTATCCCTTTCTGTCCTAGGAAGAAGAACATTTGGTACAACCAAACACACGCAGTCTGAAATAATCCGGACGAATTCCAGTTAGGCGCTCAACTGGATAAATACCAGACAAAAGGGGAGTTGGCATACGATTAATCAAGTATACAGAGGTAAGGACAGCTTCTGCCCAAAACTCCCGAGGAACAGAAGCAGAGAGTAGCAAGGAACGAGCAGTCTCCATAATATGGCGATGCTTGCGCTCTGCAACTCCATTTTGTTCAGGAGTCTGCGGACAAGAACGTTGGGGCTCAATACCCCGAGACGATAGAAAATCCTGAAAGGAAGAGGAGATATACTCTCCCCCTGAATCCGAACGCAAGACTTTCACCTTAGTAGAATATCGTGTCTCAACCATAGCACAAAATTACGAAAAAATAGAAAGCAATTCAGAACGAAGTCTCATAAAGTCAATCCAAGTAAATCTCGAAGAATCATCAATGAAGGTCACGTCACATAATAGAAGGGATCCACCTTTAAAAGAGGTGCAGGTCCCCAAACATCAGAGTGCACTAACTCAAAAGGAGCTGCTGAAACACTATCACTAGATGAAAAAGGAAGGGCTAAGTGTTTTGCCAACGTCACAACCTAGCCATTATGTTTTCAAACGACTGTAAGTTAACCTTCCCCAAAGCACCTGAACGTCGCAAGCTCCTTAAGCCTAGGACTAGACACATGACCTAACCGATGAGGAATTGAGTAAGGGCGGACTAAACCTTATCATATCCAAAGGTAAAGGAGGTAAGATCCGATCTTACCTCCGGTCTTACCTCCGATAAGGAGCTTAAAGCATCTTTGAGTTAGGAAAGGGGGCCCTGAAAGGGCACTTTTCTTTAATCAAATCTTTAATTAAGAGATTGATATGATAGATAGTACTTCAGAGAATCTTATCTTAAGATTCTCTGTAGTAACATCTACATGGGAACAAAAGGGCAACACGACCCCCATAGGGGAGGGCGGGTTGCCAGCTCTATTTTTCCTCCGGGATACTGTATGGAGGTGGGCTAATCTAGTTTAGCACTTAGCTAACTTTGTCTAATTTCTAAAGGATTTGATCGTAAGTGATTTCTGCCTGAGGTGGTACTCGGGCCATTGTACGGAACTTTTCGAGTCGTTACAGCAGTAGAGATGGAACTCATGCCTCTATATGGAACACAATTAGTTAAACAAGAAATGTCCTCAATCTTGTGATTGGAAGCCCCTGAATCAATATACCAGGTTTTGGTATATTCAATATTACCTATAGAACTTGAGGAACCCATAGCCTGAAGAATCTGTTGAATTTATTCTGGAAAAAGCAAATTTGGCTGCACTGATGAGGGTGAGACGAAAGAGGAAGAATCAGTCTTCTCAGAAGGAGATGTCACAAATGCACGTCCATGTCGCTGGTACTGAGGGGGTAAAGGAGGTCGAATCGAGCAATTTGCTATGTCGTGTCCTTCTTGTTTGCAGTATCAACAAAATAGAGTACTTGGATCAGATGATTTCAAAGGCTTTTTCTTGTTGGTACAACGACTAGCTACATGACCAAATTCATGACAATTATAACACTTAACTTTTGACATGTCACGTGACCTTCCCGTAACATTGCAAGTAATGAGGGCAGCATCAAGAATAGTTTCTCACATGAAAGTATTCTTGATGCTGCCCTCATTACTCGCCATCAAATCTAGTTTCAAACGTGTCTCTTCTGCCATCAAATCTAATATGACTGCCTCAAGAGATGGAAGTTGAGGCCGATTCATCAGTGCGGCCCGGGTTGACTCAAACTCCGAATGGAGTTTATATACGAATTGCATCAATTTACTTGTTTCTCGAAGTGTCTTCATTGTCTCTACTGCTGCGGCAAGGATCACTGGATCCATAAGTTGAATCTCATGTGAAAGATAAGTAAGTTTAGAATAAAAGTCCTAGACACTCAGAGATCCTTGCTCCAGTTTTGACAACTCGTACTCTACTTGATATCTACGAGCATAATTTGATTGTTGATAATATATTTTCAAGTAAGACCATATTTCTTATGTTGTCTCGAAAGATGTGAGATTAATCGCAATGTTGCTCTCAACACTGTTAAGGATCCATGTGACCACCTTCGAATTATTAGTGGGTGGTCCAAGTTATGAGATCTTTTTCATCAATTGATTTTCCCACAGAATCATCCACATAGCCATAAAGGTTCTTTCCTACTAAAAAATGCTTGAAATGAAATTGCCACAAGGAAAAATTCTTCATATCCAACTTAACATGGATTGTCTCAATCTTATCTGAGAAATTCATTAATGCCATAGAAAAACAACTACAGAGATTAAAGGTGAAAAATATACCGCTGTATGAATTGGGCAAAGTGACCCCAATTTGAGAAGAGGGGAAAAAAAAAAAAAAAAAGGACAACCTTGATTGCAACAAGATGGGAATGGCGTTTGTTGGTTCTGTTGATCGTGCAGAAGAGGAATGGACTGTTGTGCAGCAATGCACCAAGAGAAATCTGGATCATTTGAAGATTTCAGATCAATAGCTCTTATACCATGATAATGTCTGGAATATGAGAAATTTCAAATGCTTTTTCTATATTACTCTTCACCTCGAATCGGGTTTAAATAAAGAACTTACATGTGTATACAAGGAAATCTTATTTAGAGCTACATTTGATTAAATCAGGAACTCATCAAGTGATTTTACCTACCACACCTATCACTTATAAGTTTTAATTGGATTTACAAAGGTTTTCAATAATTAAAGTTTCATTTTAACCGTTAAAACTTATTTTATCGTACTTTATGATAATTTGATGACCCAAATATGATGTTCCAATACTCAACCAACGTGGGTCTGAATCTATGATAGATGACCTAAATAGTAGAATGATTATATCATGAATATGTACATGCATGAAGCAATTTGATAGGCTTCCTTCACGATGGATATACCAAAATCTATAGGATAATTGAGCACCACACTAATGTGTTGATCTAGAACCGTAATTCCTTCTTAGTTAGAGGATCGACATCGGCAAGATAAATCGATAAAAAAGCATCCCGCAACCAAATTCCATAGGTAAAATCTAAATTGTTAATCATGATACTTGATCTTTGTAGAAATTTGAGATGATCACACATGGGGATTCTTGAGAAATCACTTAATTGAATTTTCAAAAGTACCTAAGTTCCACTACATTCATACCCGAAGAATCTAACACCCATTCATCTGACTTGTGGCCATTAAAGTGTAGGAGGAAACAAAGACATTTTAAAGGTCAAATATGCAGTGGGATAAATTCTTGAAGGGATTAGATTTTTTATGGGCCTTCTTTTTGAAATGTAGGCCATCCTTCCTAATGCCAATACATGGGAGGACCCGATTGATACACTATTATGCTCATGCAGTCATGCTCATTGTTGTTAAAACCTTCCTAGGGCCCATTGTCATGTTTATTTGCCATCCAACCCGTTCATAAGATCACACAAACTTGAATGATGGGAAATTACAGATATTAACTTGGTCCAAAAGCTCTGTGCCCCCAGTAATTTTTCAACGATGGGTGTTCAATCCTCATCGTTTCGTGCGATGAGGTCTACCAATGATACCTATGTGACATCCACTCCGTCCATCCAATTTGTAAGCTGGTGGAAGGGCAGGAGTCCAAAGACTAGACAGATTCAACACTCGGGTGGACCACCGCACATGAAAAGTATTTTGAATGGTTTGCAATCGATCTAATTTTTTCCTGTGGTGTGGCCCACCCAAGTTTTGGATTTGGCTAATTTTTTGGCCTGATGTCCTTTCATGAGCTGTTTGAAAGGATGGACAGAGAGATATCATACGGACACACTGTAATGAGCTCAATCAAACTAGCTCATACCATGTGTTTTTGTCTTGTCTCACGAAACAATGCAGTGCCATTGGTTGTCATTGAAAAGAAAGTATCTCCCATCAAATGAGATAAAACCATGAAAAGTCACCACTGTGAGGGCAAAATTATTATTTTCACACTTTTCTTAGCCATCCATCATTCAAGGTCAACATAAGAAGTTGATTGTCTATAGCTTGAAATGAAAAACAATTCTATGAAAATAATTTAAAAGTAAGCAGTTTCACTACATTACTTTGAAAAAATAAATAAATAAATAAAAACCTTAATATATAATAGGTATTAGTTGCGTTAAAGTATTAATAAAATTAATTGGAAAGCTATGTACCCAACATGCCCAACGTGTATTATAACCGGCTAAGTCTTTCAATGAGTCCCTCAGATGCAGGGCTGTCAGCGGGTCAAGTCCTAGAGTACCCTAAGATGACATTATCGAACCATAGCTAACATAAGGCTGCACAAATTGCCCAGGTACAAGCCTTCAGCAGCCTGTTGTCCCAAGGATGATTTAGTACTATGCCCCAGAAAAAAAAAATCTTCTACTGAGGACATCCGTAACGGTTTCAATTTGTAGCACAGATTGATAGAGAAATATAGAGATGAGGTTGGAAACAGTACAAAGATTAGTGAGTAGGATCTTCCAATATGGGAGATTTTTTTGCTACCTTGTGCATCTCCATCCACAACAGTAACGAAAAAGAACAATGGTCAAAACAGCAAACCTGTTTGTCATTCACGGCCTTGGCAGGTGTGCAAATGGGTCAGATTGGATCTTGATTTCGAGGGGAGTTACAGACCCAACCTGTTTAATAATCAGGTATATAACTAAGGCCCAAACCTGATCCATTAATACATATGTTGAGCCTGGGTTGGGTCCAAGTCGAAATAAGCTGGGCTTAGTCTAATTTCTAATTCCCTATCTTAAGCATACTTCATGTTTTCTCTACGGAGGTTCTTATATTTTGGCAATCGACGTAAATACCTTTAATTTCAGGGATTTCAGAGGGTCAGTCAGGTCAAGTTTGAGAGTTTCCAGACCCGACCCATTTGATAGACCCAGACCAAACCCAGCGGATCAAATTTAAGATCCAGACCAGTTTCTTATGAAGGTTATAGCTCCAATGACCCATCAGATTCACCCAGCACATTTACACAACTAGCCAATGGGCTAAGCATGGAATGGTTTGGGCTAGAGGCTAGCTGGGCTGTTGAATAATTTTTTATTTTGATTGGCCCAGGTTGGCCATTAGCACCAAGGATTTTAAGATTTAAATGATAAGGGAGTATATACTTACGGGACATGCTCCTTGTTGCATTGGGACTCTCCTAGGGCCCGTTGGGATACCACCAAATGAGTTACTTTTTAACTTATGCTAAGTAATTAAGTTACTTTTTTTACTTTAGTTTGTTAAGCACATTGTAAAAGTAACTTACGTGCCAAAAGCTACTTATCCTGATATGTAATTTTTTTTAGCTTTTTAAACTTATAATTTTTCTATTTCTTTCTCCCAAGGTCCATGTCAAAAGGCTCTCTCACTGTCCATATCAAAGGAGGCCCAACCTAATGGACCTTCCACATTGAAGGTGGGCTCACAGTGGATGGCCCACATAAAAGCTGGGCCCCACATGATGGATGACACCATATTAATGTTTGCCCACATATGGATGGTCCACATCAAAGGTCAGCACATAATGATAAAAAGCCCACATCTAAAGCGGGCTGGTATGATGTACGATGGATGGTCTACATCAAAGGTGGGCTCTACATGATGTGCAGTTGACATTGAAACTAGCCCCCACAGGATAGATGGCCCATACTGAGGTGGCCCCACATGATGGATGGTCCACATCAAAGGTCAGCCCCTAATGATGAATGACCCACATCTACGGCGAGCCCTGCATGACAGGCAACCCATGTTGAAGATAGGACCCACATGATGGACAGTCCATGTCAAATGTGGGCTCCACATGATGGGCAATTAATAATGGCTGGCCCCACATGATGGATGATCCACATCAAGGTAGGCCCCACATGATGGACAGTCCACATCAAATGTCAGCCCTAATGATGAGTGGCCCATATCCAAGGCAGGCCCTACATGATGGACGGCCCATATTGGACATGGGGCCCACATGATGGACAATCCACATAAAGGTAGGCTCCACATGATGAGTGGTGGATATTGAAGGTGGGCCCCACATGATGGACAATAACATTGATGGTGGGCCCCACTTGATGGATGACCAACACCAAAGGTGGGCCCTATATAATGAATGGTGGCCATTAAAGGTCCCGCCATAATGATGGATGGCCCACATCAAGGTGCGCGCCATATTATGGACGGCCCACATCCAAGGTGGGGCCGACACAATGAAAGGTCCACATCGAAAGTTGGCCCTACATGATGAATGATGGATGTGAGGGAGACCAAACTGACTTGAGCGAGATAATTAGCTATGATGTTGGAAACCAAACGTGTTTTTCTACTTTTTGGTTGATAAGTAGTTGGTTACCAACCATACTTATCAACTGAATAAGAATAAGTATAAACCAAGATAAGCTACTTATGAAAATAAGTAACTTATCCAAAGTAACTTATGATCCAAACACTCCCTTAGGGCCCGTTCAGATACCACCAAATAAGTTACTTTTTCTACTTACATGAGTAGATACGTAACTTAATTGAGAAAAATAAGTTTGGTTTAAGATCAATTATAAGTAACTCTTTTAGTTAAAGGTGCTTAATCACTTGAGCTTGACAAGTAGAAACCAGGATAAGCTACTTGAGGCATAAGTAGCTTAAGTAACTTACGATTCAAATGCCCCTTAAAAAATTGAATCGATTGATCTAGAATGTCCATTGGGTCCAAACACACATTGCATCCGAAGATCTTATCTAATCAATGGCTTCTAATATGTACGGTTAAGATCATTTGTACAAAAATAGGTCAAACCAACAATCTGATCCATCTATTTGTTTTCCATCGTGGATTACTATGTTCTAAATTTCCCTTCTGTCAGCCAATCCTAACCATCCAGTCCAAGGGTTAGAAAAAGGGACAGGTACAAATAATAATAATAATAATAAGGCCAATCTAGGATGGATCTGATCAACTTATCAGTCTTATTTTTCAATGATAGCCCTTGAAATGTGTTTTAGACTTAATGGACAGTTGTGACCGATCTATTGGACTGTCCAAGTTACCTGATGCAACTAGGAGACTATAACTTGGTGCTCTGAGACCTCTGGAGCATTTCTCTAAGCTTACAGCTAAAATTGAGATAAGAGTCTGTATTTAAAAACCAAACAGGACTCCTATCCTGCAGGATCGTCATCCAACCGTTAAAATAAAAGCCCAAAATGAATGTTCATCAAAGAACTTGGACTGGGATTGTGCCGTAAAACTAGATAAAATGAAACTGCAAAAGGGAACAAAAGAAAAGAAACAACAAACATCCGGCAAAACTGGCTAAGGATGCATACCATTCAAGGAATAGAATTGGAATTGGTATTTATACAAAAGAGAAGAGAAGAGGTTAGAAAGGAAAGAGAGACTGGGAGAAAACCATAATCTATGACTTAAGGACAGCTCCTGTTGTTATCTTCCAACCTGACTTGGAACAAGACATCTCATACCTTGTTGTGTATGTGGTGCTGTACGAATCATTGTGCTCTGGGTGAGCAATGTCTGTCAACTGGGCCGCCTCCTCAAGCGTTGCCTCCACCATGGCCCAGCGGCCATCCAATGATACTGTCACACTGTCAATGGTCAGCCCCAAAAGGGTGTACTCCCAGAACCAGCCATGTTGTGTGATTTCCGCTGCACGGTCTGTCCATATCTTCAGCATCTGCCCCTCCAAAACCTGGGCCAGTGCATCCAAAGGTTAGGATGTGTTTGGTGAACATTCAAGGGAGAAAATTATCAGATTAAAGATGTTTCCATCTTCTGAAAGTGGCTATAATACCCTTGACTATATATTAGAGAGATTTATGTTTGTATGGAAACCGTGACAGTACTCAACCTGACTTCCTTCAACCATTAGGGCCCGTCTGGATGCACCCTCCAAATGGGCATTTCAGGCCTACATGCCATTTTGATCCGAATGGCAGTTGAATTTGTGCATTTGGATGCATTTTGCAAACCCCCGTCTCATCCCCGGTCAATAAAATAGGCGCTAAAGTGCCAACTCGGCAAACACCAATCAGATTGGTTTTTACTGAGTCAACCGAAAAAAGCAGGTTTGAAACCCCTTTCCAGAAAACCCCCTTTGGGGGAAGTGCGTCCAAACAGGCCCTTATAGAGCTCCTACAAAGATGCTAAGTAGAGCCCTAGCCCTTGATTAAAAACCTGAAGATATCACGAACATGCCCTTGTTGAAATGATGCCGGATAGATAACAAGGGCATTTTAGGAAAATCCTGGGTTAATTTTGACGCAACTTAGCTGAAACAGATTTTAAAAATATGGTATTTAAGATTCACATCACCTCTGAAAGCTTGCAATCACCATTCACTATGAATAAAGAAACTAGAAGCAGAATCACATGAGAATTCTCTCACCTCTGGCAATTTCACGAGACAATGATCAGGTCCAAGAGCCTGAGATTTTATATCCTGCCATTTGCGAACTAGACTTTCGGCAAACCTTGCATCCATTCTGGGCATTTCCTCTACTGGATTCTCATCTGCACAGACACATGTAGGCAACAATTAAAACATCCCTTCTAAATAAAGGAAAGACCAATAAAAGAAAAACAGGAATCATGGAAGACCCAAAAAAAAGAAAGAAAGAAAGAAAAAGACTACGTAAAATAATAAATTTTATAAAATAAAATTTAAAAAAACAGCTTCCACTGATGGTCATGTACATTGGGTGAATAAAATACCACTTGATCAGCTCCCACAGAAACAACAAATAACATGGATTGCCCATAAACAAAAACAAAAACAAAAAAGAAGCTAATCTGTGAAGATCCAAAGATTTTTAATAATAGCTAGGAAGTGTTGGAAACTCACTTTAAAATACTAGCCATTATGCAAAGACATGCAATTTTTTGGATCAGGGTGTTAATTAGTTTGTAGGAATTGGAGAAGCCAAAATTAAGAGTTACCTTGCATTAAAGGCATGACTATAGTTTTCAAAAAAAAATTACACCTTTAGAACAGCCATAATTTTTTCTTGAAGAAAATGCCTCTATAATGCAGTAATTGTAGGACTACTCTGCTACTTCTATGGTTGTATGTCTCTGTCATATGTGAAATATCCATTTAGTTTCGTGAGGGCTGTGACTTTTGGATTTGCAGCAGTTGAAACAATGGTAAAGATTCAAGTATTTAGTTTCACGAAGGCTGTGCCTTTTGGATTTGCAGCAGTTGAAACAATGGTAAGGATTCAAGTACTCATTGTCACTAGATTCCTTCACTCCCTCTTCATTATGAATAAAATACCAATGCAGCAGAGGATTAGATGCACCTTTCAACTTAAATATTGTATGGCCTTTGGGTCCATACCTGGCAATCAAGAAACATTTCTGGGCTTCCAGGATTGCAAATATTCATGTGGTCAAACATGAGGATGAACAGCAACTGTGACCTGATGGACCACAGTCAACTGACTGGGATTGCACATGAGGATTTGGTTGGCAATGATTATCTGAAGGGAAGGGGAGAGTTTGGGGCAGAACTTCTAGAGGAAGTAAGAGGAATTTGTGAGAACTGAAATCAGGAAGTTGTGGATAACGAGGCCAGCAGTAGTGGACAAGAATCAGGAAGCTTCGCTCAGACAGGTAATAGACGGTTGGTGTGTGTTGTGGATAGTATTGCTTTTTGAAATCATGTGGGGTCTTTGGAAGAATGAAATGGAAGGGTATTCAATGGTAAGTAGGTTTCAATAGTCTTAATCAAAAGCGAGCACTTGCCTCTTCAGAGTTCCTTGGCAGCTCTTGAGAGGATATTAAAAGGGACTGAAACACTATGTTGTTAGTGGGAGGGAAGACAAACAAATCTGGTGATGGTGTCTTGGGCTTTTGGCAGTTTTCCAAGCTCAATTTTGAAAGTGATTCTGCATGCACTGCCAACCCTTCGAGCACTGGAGGCTCATTGAGAGACGAGAAGGGTGAGAGCCAGCTCGATCTTTCTCTGAGATTTGCAGGGTGGAGAATGCTCCAGCAAAGAAGCTTTCTCCATTGAAAACCAGTTAGCTTTTGGTCAATACATCTTTCTATGGTAAGTTGATTATTGAAGGAAGCTCCCTCGAGGCCTGCATCTTGTGGACACGTTGTGCTGTAATTCCTGAAGAAGCTAAATGGGATGGCTAACACACTCAACTGTGAGGCTGTGATACAACGGTCAGTCATTATCAGCCATACCTTCCCCTCAATGCAGTGGTTTTGTTTTGGTTGCAACCAATTTTAGTCAACATTATATGTGATTGGAGCACAACCATAATTTCTCAAAAAGATTCAGAAGAGATCGAAAAGCTGGCAAAGTTTCTCAAAGAAAAGCTGAAACTTTGGAATGAAGAAACGTTCGGGAATATCAGGGCTGAGAAGGATTCTCTTAAAACTCATTGAACAAGGTAGCTGAAAAAAGGGAGTAATGTCAGGAAGAGCATAAAAAATGAAAAATCTTTTGTCGGATCTCGAAAGAATGCTAAAAAGGGAAGAAATCTGTCGAAAACAAAAACCTTGAGTGAAGTGGATCAAGGAGGGTGACTGGAATACAGCTTACTTGCACAAAATTGCAAATGCAAGGAGAAGAGTAAATCATATCATACCAAATCAGGGAGGAGTTTTCAACTATTACTGACAGGAACTCTATATGTAGTTGCTTTCCTGAGAACTATAAAAGGTTTTATTCAAATGAGTGCGCCCTCAAGCTAGTTGGATAAAAGGAAGCTTCACTTTATAAGAAATCAAAGATGCAGTGTGTGAGGCTATGGGTGATGGTGTTCCAGGACTGATGGATTTACATTTGCATTTTATCAGTCTTGCAGGGATATAATTAGGCCCCATTTGGATGCAATTCCTTGAAAGGGGTTTCCGAAAAAGGAGGTTTCAAAGCCTGTTTTCCAATTGACTAGGCAAAAACCAATCGGACTGGTCTTTGCCAAGTGTTTTAGCGCTTATTTTATCGAGCAAGAGATGAGACGGAGGTTTGCAAAGTGAATCCAAACACCATTTGGATCAAAACGGCATTTATGCCTCAAACTCCCCTTCAGAGAGTGAGTCCAAATGGGGCCTTAAGATGATTTAGTGGCAATTTTTGACGAATTTCATGGTAGACCAATCATTAGCAGAAATGTGAATGCTTTGTTTATTGCCCTTATTTCAAAAGTTGAAGGGGCTGAAGAGTTTAAGGACTTCAGACCGATCAATCTGGTTGGGAGTCTTTATAAATCCTTGAAAGGTCCTTGCGGCTCGATTAAAATTTGTCCTGGTGATGTCATCACATCCCTGCAGAGTGCTCTCTTGGCTGACCAAAATATTTAAGATGGTCCTTTCATTGTGAAGTGGTTGATGAATGTCACAATATGAGTATCAAGGGCTTCCTACTAGAGGTGGATATGGAGAAGGCCTACGACTATGTGGATTGGAAATTCCTAGAGTTCAGTTTCACAAGAATGGGTTTCAGTAGCAAATGGTAAAAAGGGACTAAAACGTGTATATTCTCAGCTGGCTTTCAGTTTTGGTTAACAGTAGTCCAACAGGTATCTTCCAATCAAGTAGAGGGATCAGAAAAGGGGACCCACTTCCTTCTCTATTATTCATTGTTGTCGCGCATACTCTTAGTAGGATGACGTTAAAAGCTTCATCTTTGGGCATCATTTCCGGTATAAGGATAAATGATCAAGTAGATGGGGGTAGTCATGTGCAACATACTAACGACACAATTGTATTTGGATATGGGTCATTCCAGGAGTCTCAATCTTTCATGGCCATTCTCAAAGTGTGTGAGATTGTGAGTGGTCAAAGTCAAAGAGTTAATCTAGTCAAAAGCAGCATTACAAGGTTAAACCTAGAGATGGGATGTTGAGAAATGAGGTAAGAAGGCTCCCGTGCAATACTGGTACTACTAAGGTTTTTTTTAATATGAGTACTAGTAGGGTGTTATTATAATTTTTCCAAATCTGCTTATATAAATAATTAGGGGGCTGACACACCTAGGGTTAAGCTCTCCAAAACTTCTTTCTCCTTTTTTCTTCCTATTTTTCTTCTAATTTTCTTCTCTTCTTCTGTTTCATCTCTATTGCTAGTTCTCTTCATTCTATTTCTTCATAGCATCAGAGCCTAGGAAAACACCTGCGTACTTTCTACGTTGATCAGATGTTTCTTAGATGAGACCCACTGCTAACGTCGTCATGCCGAGTTGCGTAGCACAATTCCCTAGAAAGGAGCTGTTTTCTGTGGGAACTGGGAAGATTGTCAACTACTAGTAGTTCAAAGGCTACTCCTAATGTTTCCAGGGCAACAAGTTCCATATCTCCCATAGGTGCTTATGGTGACAATCCTAGTGTGCAAATCATAACTATGAAGTTAGACAGCATTAATTTCCTTGAATGGTCTCAATCCGCCAAGATATATATCGGCGGACGAGGAAAACTAGAGTATGCGAATGGCCGGATGAAGGAACTAGCTACTGATGATTGTTCATATGATAAATAGGCGTAAGAAAAGTTGATGGTCATGTCTTTGCTACTTATCTCTGTGCAACCTCATGTCAATAGTGGATTTGTGTTCCTACAAACAACCAAAGAAGTTTGAAATAAAGTTACCAAAACTTTCCCAGCGGCAGAATATTGCTCGTGTCCATCAGCTATGCCAGGAGATTGCTACTATTCGTTGGAAGGAGGAGAGTTTGGCTACTCACCATTCCACTCTTCAGGGTCTATGGGAAGAGTTTGATCATTATCAGTTATTACAATGGAATACTAATGCTGATAAGGAGAGACATCAAATACAGGTCGAACAAAATAGAATACTCTATTTCTTATATGGTTTGAACTCTTGAGTATGAGTTGACCCATGTGCAGATTTTGGGAAGGGATGAGCTTTCATCATTGAACCAAGTTTATTCTCTAGTTCAAAGGGCAAAAAAGGTCAAAAGAAAAAGGGTGGAAAAGGTCAAAAGAATAAACTCTCTAATAAGAAGGATAAGTTGATATGCGACCATTCTAGGAAAACCCGCCATACACGGGGGACTTGTTCCAAATAGACCGATGAAGTTTAACCATCCTGGACAGCCTCCTTCCTCCAATGGCCTTGTCGTTGTCTCTGCTCCTCCTTCCTCAGGTGACGCCTCCCCTTTTCTCTGGGCAGTCCTCATCAGCCTCGGACATCTTATCTATTACGGATTTGAAACACTTTCATCTACTTTCCTAACCAAACGATTCATCTATTTCTATTTCATTTGCACAATCAGGTATACATGCATCTGCTAACCTTGTCTGTCATTCATCATCCGGCCCAACCTGAATCATTGATTCAGGTGCATCTGATCACGTAACAGATCCGTCATTCATTTTTTCCTCATATAACCTATCATCTGGAAGAGATAATGTGAGAATTGTTGATGGATCTCTATCTTCTATATCTGGGAAGGGTGACATGAACTTAATGATCACTTGTCTCTATCCTTTATTCTTCATGTTCCAAATTTATCCACAAATTTATTTGTTAATACACAGAATATGGGTCGTACAACTCTCTCTCTCTCGTGCTACAGTACCGTGCATATTATTCTACAGTCTGTAACTTTCATTCCTACACATTGTATTTTCCAGGACTTGGTGACGAGAAAAATGATTGGGAGTGATTGTGAAGCGGATGGTCTCTACCTTCTGGATGTTATTGGTTCTCCTTCAGCCTTACAATGACCCATTAGGGGCCAATAAATTATTTTTCAGAGAGATTGTAATGGTCATTATAGCTCGTACCATAACGGTAACGATGGTGGCTATTATGGCCATCATTACCGTTACAGCACACCTTGCCTAGGAGTGAAACGCATTTGGTAGATGAACTTAGTTTTTTCAGTTAAATGATGGAGGATAAGAGATCGAATGCTGGCTTTTTATAGGTTCCTATTCATGAGGTTAGAGCCCAAGATTAATCAACATCAATGGCTTAGAGGAGTTTCTACACCAGATGAGCTCCAACAGACCTCAGATCAGGTCAGAAACCCATGGTCAAGGATTCAATTTAAAGGAACCTCTGATGATTCCAGGCTCCAATTATGTAGTTGGAGACCCAATAGTTGGAGGCATGCATCCAATTAATGAATGTTCTTTGGGCCATGGCTGGGTTGAAAACAATGGATCACTAGTTTCAAATTCAAAACACATTTTACCAACTAATATCCAAACATGCAGAAGTGGAATCCAACGGGAAAAGCAAAACATTAGTATTTCTACTTTTTTATTATTGAAATATACTAGTATTTATACTTGCCCATTTCTCACATAAACAATGTCACAATTCCCAGAATTTGTCTGACAAAAAGAAATCCCATCAATACTTTGTTGAATATTCACAGATGGGTACCCTAAGGAAGAGAGATTTTGTAGCTTCCATCAACGAAATTGATCTTCCAAGGAATAACAGTATTGAGTTTACAAACTCAGGAGAATCTTTGAACCCATGTGATAGCAACAAGCACGGAAACAGAGGAGATAAAAAGCAGAAGACTAACTGTTGAGTGCAAAAGTATAAAGAAAGAGAAAGAAAAGAAGAGAATGCTGGGAGAAGAGGACCCAAATTAGGGTTGACACCCTCACTCTCCCTCTCTTATGTTAATGGATTTTCATAAAAAGTGCCCTTAATAATAAAATTACGAATCCCCATCATGTAGTAAACAACTATTAACAAAAGAGCAAGCATAGAAACAAATATGAGCCTAGGTGGCCTATACAGTGGTAGGGCCCACATCCACATCCACATCATTAACACTCCCCCTTAAGTTGGAGCATAGATGTTGTCGACACGAAGCTTGGAGTAAATACGTGTAGCCTGATTGTAACAACAGGCCTTGGTGAACACATCAGCAAGTTGATCCTGAGATCGGATGTATGGTGTAGAAATTTTTCCATTGGAGACCTAATATATGAAATGACAATCGACTTTGATATGTTTAATTCTTTCATGATAGAACGGATTGTTCGCGAGAACGAATGTCTCTTGATTATCACAAATAGCTGCATAGTTAGACTCACAGTAAACCACATTTCATGCAACAGTTTCTGGAGCAGGTTACTCAGATCCTAAACAGGCCATACCTAAGGTCACAAATGTAACCGTAAGGGTGGAAATAGGTGTAGAAGTAGTGGAAATGGGCTGATTCAGCAGCTTTTCAGCAACTTGGAGTACTCTTAGTGTAACCATTTCACCAGTCATACGTAGTTGTGGGGCAGTAGACGTATAACTAGCTGGATGAGTTCCACTACTCTCTCCAATGTAAGATGCTTGATTAGTCGACAACAACTTTCCATGAAGATTCCAACATTTTTCAACAAATTGATTGGAGAGCCCACAACGCGTGCACTTCCTATGTCCACGACCTCCTCCCATTTCGCCACAATCACCTTGATTACCTCTTTCATCGCGGCCTCGACCAGTAAAAGATGATAAAGCCAAATTGTCATTGGCTCCACTCGTAGAGCCCAAAGATACAAATTGGAGGTGAGCATACATCTCGTTCAGAGACGTCATATCTTTGACACCCAATATCTATGCACGAACCAATTCATACTCACGTTTCAATCCTGATAAGAACTTGGCCATATAGAACTCTTCACATTACTAATGTAGCTTCTCCAAATCAGTAGTAAGAGGCCAATACACATTCAGCTCCTGCCACATTCCTTCGAGTTTGGAATAGTATTCACCCAGAGATTTATCACCTTGTTGATGCTCAAATATTTTTTTCATATAACTGAAACGTACAATAAATGTTTTCATCAAGTGACGACCTCTCTCGCAATGCATCCCACACTTCCTTTGCAGTGTCCAGAAACATCATATTCACATCGATGAATGGTTCCATACTATTCTACAACCATGTCATAATTTGGGCATTCTCCTTAATCCATTGATCACAAGTACTAGAACTCTCATCAGGTTTCTCTGTATTCAAATATCTTAAATTTCCCTTGGCCGTCAAAAACACTTGGATGGACTTAAATCACTGGAGATAGTTTGTTCCATTTAGTTCTTATCTACACCCTTGAAAAATCAGGTGGACTTATGAATCCAGATTTTGGATCACTTTTTATCTCTATCAAAACAAGAGAAAAAGAGAAAACCGTTAAGTCTTTTACAAAGAGGAAAAAAAAAAAGAGAGGGGGGGGGGGGGGATGACCTAGCACTATTGACAAACAACCCACTTGTACGCTTCACACAATGTGCATGAGAGAAATCAGCCCACATGTCCACACTTTTCCATTGGCTATGAAGAAGAAGAAGGAGAGGGAGAGGGAGAAGAAGAAACCCTAGTTTCCTAAAAGATTTTCAGCATATAAAAGAATAGAGAAAGAAAAGAAGAAAGAGAAGAAGAAGGGTTGGGAAAAGAGAGGGACCCAAATTAGGGTTGACGCCTCCACTCTCCCTCTTTAATATTAATGAATTTTCATAATAACAAAAGTGCCTTTAACAATAAGAATTCCTATCATGTCCTAAACCACTATTAACAAAAGAGCAAGCATAGAAAATTAGAAACAAATATAAGTGAGCCAAGGTGGGCCGTACAATGGTACAGCCCACATCCATATCCATTAACAATGAGAATGGTTACTGAAAGGCTGGTGGAGATGCCAAACAAAGATATGGAAATTGTGTTAGTACAGAACTAAGGTCAGCAGAAACAATCAAAACACTAAAAGGAGTCATCAGTGCAATTGCTGGCAATCAACAACTCAGCATGTTGTTCCTACTTCACCACCATCATCATCACCCTAGCCCATCAATTGGGGGTCAGATTTCATGATTTGCTTCTCCCTTACATTTAAACATCCAGTTATTTTCAAAAAAAAAAAAAAAAACATAGTATTTCTTTTGAATTCAACTACTATTTTCAATGCCAGCGTGCTCCTTAAGAACCTTGGATTCCTTCTAAAAGCCTACAATATATGGCCATTTAAGAAGTCTGTTCTTTTCTTTTCTATTTCCTGAGCTTCCTTTTGGAAAAGGAAAAAACGAAGAAGAAAAGTGGTGTCAGATCTTACCCAAATTGATAACATCAGCAGCCATTGCTGAACCTGTTTCTTTTCGTGAAAGCAAAGACCCACGCATAGCTGGTAAATACTTCAATCCAGCCAAAGTTAACAGTCCAACCACCACACCAGCGCACATAATCTTGACGGTTGCATCCTTTATTCTGTCCGTTATTAATTCCTGATCGCCCGATTCTTCAGAGATAGTCTTCCCAGATATCTCAGCCAAAGTACCAGAATTATCTCGGTCAGTTTTATCCACCTGTTCCTCAGCTTCCGAGGCAAGAACGGAATCATTCCTATAGTCATGTTCCTCTCTCCTCATCCTTTCTTCCCTATTACCCAAAGGAAACACTTTCTGCAATGCCTGAATTGCACTTGTCTTCACATTATCAAGTGCTGCGGTGGCTTCTGCCCCAATCCTTGCTATGGCAGCAGCTGCAGCTAAAGGTGAACCCCCACCACCTTCCAGCCTTTCCAGATATCTGAGAACGGTGGGGTCATCATAGTAATCTCCAAGCTTGAACTGTATATCTTGGGTATCTCTAAACCTAGGAAAAACCACTTCCAGCAGCCAAGTCTCCAATAGTTTGCAAAGCCCAGGAAGGAGATCATCGTCCTTGTCATCCTTTGAATTTTCCAACACAAATGCCACAATAGATGGGTCTCTATAGGGTGAGCTGTCACTGTCTAAGCCCAACCATGAGCGACAGTCATCAAGCTCACCTACAAGAAGTGAACAAAGCCCACGTTCAAGTGCAAAATCTACCTCACGGTCTGCTCTTGAGGTGTGATCTGAAACAGTGCCTAGACCTGTTACCTTGGTCTGTTGAAGTTGCAGAAACAGATTGTCTGCATCCTGGATCAGCTGGGGCTTTTTACCAACAAAAGCCTGTGCAACAAGCGCAAGTGCCACCCCATAAACTTCAAAGCTTTCCGCCGGTATGTTACTGGGTGTTGCAGCAAATAAATCCACCTTAATGACAAAAAAGAAAAGGAAGCATACTTGAGACACAGGTAAACAGAAAATAGACAAGATTTGAAACAAGGTTTATGAAAATAGTCTCTAGCAAACCTGCTCAGCCGCTGTCATACGCAAGAAGGCTTCGTTCATGAAGTCTTCACGGGTGAATCCTCCAGCAATAGCAGCAGCACCTCCTCGTCCAACAGCCCATAAGATATTACGCACACCTTGAAGACCCTCTTCCCGTCTTATCCGGTGCTCTTCATCAAGAGGCAAAGCTAGAAGCTCCAGAACAGAGCGTGGGGTGATCTCTTCCAGTGTCTCGTCAATCTGTTTTTGTAGATCCAGCGCCAGGTTGCTTGCTCCTTCCTCCTGCATGAGGAACATATTCTCACAGTCATGAGGAATCATAGATTTTTTTTTTTTTTTTTATTTGCACATTGACAGTTTTATTGATAAGAGGCTGTAACCTAAAGAAGACAAAAAACAGCAAAACAGAAAAAGGAAGAAAAATTACAGCTCTAGCTAACTATCAGGGAAATGAACAATTGCCTATGATGCAATCATCCAACCCATCACATGCATTTTAGCCCTCCCAAAAACCTCCAAAACTTGCTCCTTCCGGTTCCCGAAGCAATAATTATTCCTTTCGAACCAAGATAATATCAAGATAAATAACAAATATTGATTCAGAGGAAAACTAACAAACCAAAGACAAGTGACAAAAAGCCATAGAATCATTAACTTCTGATGTAAAAAGAAAGAAGCCAAAATGAATAAAGTGGTCAGGTCTATTTTATCAAACACATCAGCTTTCCAATAAAGTAATACACATCCGGCTTACCAAGTCCTTTTAAATGATTCTGTGATCATAAGACTGCTTAGAAATATGAGAAACAAAAAGGCAAAAGAATTCCAAATGCTCAGTTTGTTCAGTGTTCACCCAAGGAATTATCATATCTGAGAAGAAAAAGATAAAAATATCAATACTCCGAGACTGTGTGAATCTTGTGCACCTTATTACACAGAGGAGATTACCAGTGCCTCCTAGTGCTTTTGCTTTCTGTTGTGTGGTAGGCCTCAACAAAGTTCTAACTATTGATCACCTTCGTAGCAGAAGGAGAACAAGACAGTTGTATAATGTGCTTCAGAAATGCTGAATTGGTGGACCAACTGCTAGTTCAATGTAGTTCAATGTAGTTCAGTCAGTGAAGAACCTGATGGACACGTGGAGGTACGGGTTTCATTCAATGAGAGGAGATGCTCTATGGGATCTGTCTTGACACTACATTGTGGTCCTTGGGGAAGGAGCACAACACTAACACGTTCATAAACGTAACTGCCAAGGCCAACAAGGTTGCCTAACGTATTTGGAGTGGAGTTGGTCCATGGGCTATCGTGTGCAAAAAGTTCGTAGATATAAGAAGAAAACGACCTTTCCCATTGTTGGCTGGAGATCCTAGAGGACTTGAGACATCAACCCGCAATTTGTGTCCATAGGATCACACCTCCCAGACATGTGGTTAAGTTGAACTTCAATGAGAGTTGACAGGGAAACAGGGGCTAGCAGGGTGGGGTAACATGAGGAATGGAAGGCAAGAGGTCAAAAGGATGTTCTCAGGGCCAGTAGGGATATGTATTAGTCTTAAGCAAGTCAGAGTCCTCTGTACTGGAGTTAGAGAAATCCTAGGAATCAATGAAGGGGCGATGGAGATTGAAGGGAACTCTTAGGGACAACGGAAACAACAACCAGTAAAGAGTTAAATCTTTGTCATAAGAGAAAATGCCTCTGAATAGCCGACTGACTCCTAGGGTCTGAGAGTACCCTTTAGCAACCAATCGAGCCTTTAAACATTCAACTAAACCATCGAGGTTGTACTTAACTGTATAAACCCATCAATGGCCAACCGCACATTTTCCAGCAGGTAAGTCATCTAGAGACCGTGTTTGGTTATGATGGAGAGCAGCCAGCTTATCTTCCATAGCTCATTTCCATCTATCATGACTGAGAGCTTCCTAAACAACCGAGGAAGAAAGACAGACAACAAGGGAAAAGCAGATTTGTGAAAGGAAGATAATAAACTAGCAAAGGAAACAAGGAGAGGCGGGTTTAAGGCATCTTGGTGGGATGAATTTGGCACTTATTGGCAAATGATTGTGGCGCTTTGGGACGGAAGAACATAGCTTATGACGAGTTATCATTGCATCCAAATACGGTCTAAGGAATTGGGGGTGGGAAACGAGTTCTTCCTTATATAGAGCGTCTCACATTTGGAAAGCTATTATGTCTGTTGGGCTGTTTTAGCAAAGGATTTCTTTCGCCATTGGAGAGGGCTCCATACTTAGATTCTAGGAGGATATCTGGTGCGGCAACTTTCCCCTGCATGTGAAATATCCCAATATAGCTCGCCTTGCCCCAATCGTTGATTTAAAAGAGGTGGAGTGCTATTCCCTTTCCAGGTTGGTTGTGGATTGGGGTCCACCTTGCAAGCGAAATCTCTCAAATAATGAGATGGAAGAGTAACTTTGGCTTTTGGGTCCGTTTCCAGAATATATGCCCTCCCAGGAGTACGGATTACATGGTTTGGTCAGCCAATAGTTCGGGTTGTTTCTCGGTCAAATCTTTTTATAGCATCATTCAAGCTCGAGATTCTGAGCCCAATGGGGGTCATGCTTATCACTTCTAGTTTTATGGGGTCCCACCTAAAGTTGCGGCTTTCACATGGTTGGTAGTAAGGAATCGGGTGATCACATTGATAATGTTCAAAAAAGATCTCTTCCGATTCCCAATGTGCGGCACCTGCTTGCAGGATGCAAAGATAGTCGACCATCTCTTCATTTCATGCTTTTTTCTTATTTAGTACGGTCTTCTATTTCGGTGGATTTTGAGGTGTGGGTGATGTCGGGGTCGGGGTCGGATCTCCTATGTGCGTGGCATGGGGGGGGGGGGGGGGGGGGGGGGGCACAGGTCTTCATGGCTTATGACTCTTCCGGCTGTTTGGTGGAGGAACAGGCGCCACTTCGAGAATTCCTCAAGATTAGTTCGGTCGGTTGTGAGTCAAATTGAAGTGTGGGTCTCGAAATGGAAAATATCCAATTGTAATCGGTAGAGGGAATGTCGGTCCTCGTGGGCCTCTTTCATTTTCTTTTTCCTTTGTATTCTTTCCCCGTTTTGCTAGCTTGCGAGCAGGTCTTTAACAAAACTCCATTATCCTTCAGAAAAAACTAGTAAAGGAAACAAAATTAGAAAAAAGAATGTTGAGCGCAAGAAGCTAAGAACGTATACCCTTGTGAAGAGAGATGGGTAAGTCGCCTTCATTAAATGCTTAAAAAGGAGATTCAAAAGGATGATGATTTTTTAAAGAAGCAAGAGGATTGGCAGGAGCTACAATTGTATGAATTTCATTACCACGCATGGAACATCTAGAGTAGACCAACAATGACAGAACTAAATGTTGTATAGGCATTTCATCCAATGAAAGTTCTATGCTAGGCACAATGGAAAGAGTAGCAGACATCTTTTCGAACTACAAGGACTTGCCACCTTTAGAAAAATAAGGAGTATGTTCAAAGAATGCGACACCAATTGATGCATAAAGTTTACAAGAGACATAATAATAACATTTGTATCCTCGTTGGGTGAGCATCCAAGAAAGACACACTTGATGGCATTTGGTTCAAACTTATTAAAAACATGATCTAACTAATATATGAAATACACACACCCAAACGTTTAGGAGGAAAAAAAATGTAGTAATACCAGGACATAAGACAAAAAAAGTAGAATTACCATCTAAAACATATGAAAGCATCCGATTTATTAAATGGCATGCAATTAAAACTACATCACTCCAAAACATTTTTGGAACCTTCGTATTAAATAACAACACCCTAGAAAACTTCAACTAAGTGTTGATTCTTACTTTCAACCATACCATTTTATTATAACATGTGTGCACATGAGGTCTAATGAATAATGTCATGAGATATGCATTCCCTAGCATTATTTGAATGTAAAATATACACCCTAGCATTGAATTGTGCTTGCACTTTCATATAAAAATCCTTAAAACAAGAAAATACTTTAGAGTGATCTTTCATTAAATATACCAAGTCATGTGAGAATAATCTTCCACAAAGATAATAAGTACTTAAAATCAAATTAACTAGTTGTACAAAGTAGACTCCGAATATCAAAATATACTAAAGAGAAAGGAATATCAATCCTTTTGGCCACGCAAGGTGGAAAAGAAACTCTATGGTGTTGCTTAACTAGAAAGCTTCAAACTCTAACTCAAACACGTGAGGCAACAACAGAACAAGACCTTTTAAACTATTCAATGAAGGATGACCAAGCCTATAATGCGACTAATGAGGTGAGATATTGGTCCGCAACGCAGCTCCAATTATTCCACTATTTAAATAATAAAAATCATTCACTTTATGTCCACCAATCATCATTCTCATCTTTAGATCTTAAAATTCGCAATAGGATCATCCCGTCTTTAGATCTTAAAATTCACAATAGGAATGATAAAATGTAACAGAACAGTTAAGGATCTAGTTAGCTTACTAGGAATGATAAAATGTAACAGAACAGTTCAAGGATCTAGTTAGATTACTACCAAAAATTTCAAAGAAAACTTAGGAAGATATAACATTGATGACAAACGAAGAAATGGAGTAGGCTAAGCAGTACCCTCAACCTAGACACACGGATTGTAGTGTTGTCAACTAATGTTATAGAGGAAATAGGAATAGACTTATCTAACTAAATTACAACATTATGCTTACCAGTCATATGGTTTGAAGATCCAGAATCAATAACCCAAAGAACACTTTTAAAAGAAGTAAAAGATATAACATACTTGATTGAGCAAGAATGGTAATGGAGGAGGATGCATGGGTGGAACGATCTTTTAACAATTTGGCATACTCATCCTTGGATAACGTAATTGTATCACCTGCCGTACTTGATTCGTAATGGGTTGAGATGGGCTCAACGAAATAGCCTTCGGAACATTCGTTAGAAGATTGAACCTTATTCACCCTGTCCTACCGGTGAGATCCCAACACATATGGACAGTGTGGTTAGAAAGACCACAATGAAAGCACTACTAAGTACTAAGAACACAACCATGGCAGCTACAAAAATCTATACCATGACTTTCCCAAGTATTTTGACCTCGAAAACAACCTCCCCCTGAATCTCCACCACCAGATAGTTTAACACAACTCTAGCCACCACGACTTCATCTCCATCTCCCCTGTCACATGAAGAAATAAATGCCGAGCAATCAAATGTGGAAAACTTAGTGTATTTATACTAACCGCATGCTGAACACAGGCAAACACCTCTATACTAGATAGAATTTCACTACCTCCAAGAATCAAAGCCCGCATGAGTTTGAACTCGGGGTGATGATCAAAAACGAATTTGGCAACATGAAATTCCTCTTTCTATTATTTTATGGTCTCATAATCAGTTGACAGGGCCGATATGTATTCAATTCTTCCCACATACCCCATAACACCGAATAATATTCGCCTACACTCTTATCCCTTTTTTTTTTCTTAAAATGCAAAGATGTTTTAAAGAAACTTGTACATACGAGTTAATTTCTTCTCACCCAAATATACCTCTGTCAAATTTTTCCAAACTTCTTTTGTTGTTTTAAAAAAAGATGACATTTGCACTAATACCTGGTCCCATGTCATTCCATAACAGGGCTCTATTCTGAGCATCTTCTACCACCCAATCTTCATAATCTATTGAACTTTAAGCGGGCCTAGAGGATGTCAGATACCTTAATTTTCTTCTTCCTGTAAGAAACATTTCTACCAATGTGACCCATTATAAATAATTTGCACCATTAAGTTTGGTCGATGCAATTTGAAGATTCGTTGACTTAGGGGCAAAAGACTATTCTTAGTATCATTATTGACGTCATATCTAGGGAAGAGAAGAAATCAAACACACAAAAAAGAACTTGAACTTGAACTCAACCAATACTTGCTTCAAGAGAGAATAGATCCATGAATTACCACATGCATACAAACCGATTGATAACGAGTACGAGAAAACAGTTCATTTCCATTCACAACCTCTACATCCACACTTGTATGCAGAGGTGGGCCTCAAGTACGCTCACAAGGCACAACTACACAACCCACCATATGGTGATTGAACAAAGAATGAAGGGGATTTGCATAAATCACCCCCCAAATGATTTAGAGTTTTACCTTGTAGGGTAAAAAAAAAAAAAAAAAAAAAAAATTGGAAGAAAAGATAAAGAAAGTGATAGAAAGGGGAATGAACAAGGTACCCGAACTATTAGTACTCTGATACCATGTTCTTGAGTTAGATTAAGAAAGAGAAGAAAGAATATGAGAAAAATCAAGAGAAAGAGAATAAGGTGTCAATAGATGGCGACACCTCTAGACTCTCCTCGTCTTATTATTAGGGCTTTCATAATAAATGTGAAAGTACAAAATTACCCACATACTTAAGTTTTTACATCAAACGAAGCTCACACTTAACCTCTATTCAAACACATCAGCTATACTTACCTGGACGAGGTTGATCCGTGATCAGGAAGGCGGATGGCCTAGGGCATCTGCTTCCATTGCACTCAAGAGGTGGGTTGTCTTACCATCTCCCCATTTAAATAAAAATTAAAAAATTAAAAATTAAATAATAATAAATAAATAAATAAATAAATAACACATCATCTTAAGGACTAAAAGAAGAAATAATAATGTGAAACCATAATCTCCATGTAAAGTGAGCCACATATGGCCACATGTGAGATCATCACAATCCATCAAAACGTGATAGGAATATTAATTTTATCATATTAAAAAAATAGTCAACATGGTATCAAAGAGGATGGTTGACACCCACTACGATTAGGGCCTGTTTGATTTTTCATATCATTTGTAAATAAGTAATTATTGCTAGCTGAGCTTGTTTGAAAATCCAATGGTATTTCCACCTCGAAAACCGCTTCAAAAGGAGTGACTAAAATTTGTGGGCCCCACCATAATATATATGGCATGTTCACACCGTCCATTCATTTTACCCAAACACTTTGGGCCTGAGTCAAATATATGAGGCAGATCCAAAGCTCAAGTGGCCCACATCAAAGGAAACAATGGCCTTAAAACGTCCACAGTTGAAAGCTATTTCCTTTATAGGGCCCACATTGATGTTTATTTGTTATCTAACCCGTTCATAAGTTCACACAAACATGGATAAGGGAGAAAACACAAATACCAGGTTGATCCAAAACTCCTAGGGGGCCCAAGAAGTTTTTAACGATAAGCATTCAATTTCCATTGTTTCCTATTGTGTGGTCCTGATGGGGACATCCCACGTGCACGCATGCGCACGCCACCCCCCTACGCACGTACGCACAAAGACGGAGGGCCCCACCATCGATCTAGATGGATGACGACGTCTAGGGAGGGCCTCCTAGCTAGAAGATAAAGTTTTGGTTGGTCGAAATGGGCCCGATAGTTAAGAAAAAACCCATCATGGGATCTCATGATCGTGGCCCACTAGTCAGATTTAGATCATATTTTAGGTTTTGCATATTTATGTTATTTAGAACATCATGAACGCTTTAAATTTTTTTGATTGGTTTTTATTTTGGTTTACTTCATCGCCAAGTAATAGGTTGCACACATGGCGCGAGTTTTGGGGTATAGGGTTTTCCTATAAATAGGCACCCCTTGTAATTGTTTTGATTCATTCAAGCTTAATAAAAATTCTTACTTTATTTTTCTGCTCTCTTCGTGAGTTGTGGGAGAATTCAAGTGGGTGTGAAGCCCTCCCTTTTCGAAGGGTTAACTACCATGGTGTGAAGCCACATCGACCCCGACTCACTCCCATCCTCATCTCTTTTTTCATCTTCCACCATCCTCCGTACTTCAAATTCGTCTTTGATTGCAGCAAAATTCCAGATTTCGGACCTACAGGAGGGCTGAAACTTCGGCGGAGCACCACGCACAGGCCGTAGCTCGGATCGACCTGAAACTTCGGGGTTTTGGAGCATACCCCTGGCCGACCAGGGCCAATGAGAGTTTTTTTTTTGCAATCATCGCCCCCTCACACGTGCGGCCAAGTACCTACGCATGTGCGAGCGCCCCAGGCCCGCTGTCCACACGCGGGATCGTCTTTTGGCTCAAGTTTTCATTCTCTTTTATCCTCTCATATATGTTTTTCATAAACCGTAGCCCTAGATTGTGTTTTCCCTAATTTGTTTGCACCTTTTTTCCGCCCTAGAGTTCCTTAGATTGAAATTGGTGAATCCCTTGGGTTAGGAACTAACTTTTGTGCATGTGAGGCTGATTATTACTTATCATCGAGTGTCGTTTGGTTCATAATTTTACTGATCCAGTCCTAGCCCGTGTAGGCCTGGACCCGTGCCGATTCCCCTAGTTGAATACTTGAGCTTTTGTGTGGGATGTGGAATTTTCTGTGATTGTTTCTGAACTTAGTATAATCTAACACCTGAAATCTTGCATAACATGTTTATTTTCCATGTCCTGCATCAAATTTGGTATCAGAGCTTAGGGTTCTTATAAGGGAATTCATTACATATTTAGGGTTTAGTTTGTTTGAGTCCTTCATGCATCCAGTTGATTACATATAGCTGCTAGAAGACCATAGTCCCTGATATATATTGCTGAATTTTAGTAACGGTGTGTAGTCTCCTTCATATAAAGTCTCATAGGGTCATTTAGTTCTTTTAGATGCATATAGTCGTCGTAGCAGGTCTTTAGGTTGAGCAAGTCGGTGTATGCCCACACGTACGGGTCGTGGTTTCGGTTTGCACCTCACACTGAACATGGAGCAACTGCAAGAAGCAGTGGCCAAGTTAACCCAACAGGTTGAGTCCTTGAATAAGCACTTGGAACAACGCATAGATAAACACCTTGACCAAATAGAGGCCTCCTTCGGGGCAAACCCCACCACTGGGGAAGATGTCCAATCTCAGGCAGTTGGTCAGGAGGTTAGGCCAAGGAATGGAGGCGGCCAACGAGCTGGTCATGGGCACGCACCTATGCACCCACGCCGTGAGGGACATCATGAACAATATGACCCAGATGCGCAACTCCCAAAAGGGGTTAGAGTAGACGCCCCTACGTTTGATGGTCACTTGGACCCTAAAGCTTTCCTAAATTAGTTGGCGGATATGGACCACTACTTCGAGTGGTATGACATGTCGGATGGTATACGAGTCCGATTCGCCCAGATGAAGCTTGTGGGCCAAGCAAAGAGGTTTTAGGCGACAGTTGAGCGAAATAAAGAAAGAGCGAGGGAACTCCCAATAGTCCATTGGGGAGAAATGAAAGAAACGTTTAAAGAGAAGTACCTCACTTTCTCTTATCACCTGCGGTTGATTGAAAAGTGGCGGTCTCTTCGACAAGGTTCCATGAGTGTTGCTGACTATATTGAGAAATTTGAAGAGTACTTGACCCGTTGTGAGGTTGATGAGGACCCCGTACTCACCCTTGCTCGTTTTAAAACGGGCCTCCGTCCTAACATTAGGAGAAAATTGCTCGCCAAATACATAGACACTATCGAACAGTTGTATCAAGTAGTGTTGGACGTCGAGCAATATCTCAAAGCGTCTGTTGGAAGGCGGTTTGATTTTCGCGATTCTAGTGCTAAGGCCAATCCCTCTGGGACTAAACCTGACACTGGATATCAAAATAAACCTTCCAACAATTTGCAGCCTAGGTCCAAGGATGATAAGGGTAAAGAAATTGTCGGATCTAGTTCACGGGGAAGTGGAGCCACTAGGTGTTTTAGGTGTCAGGGTTTTGGTCATTTTGTTCACCAGTGCAGCACGAGAGAGGGCACCAAAGTATTCTTTATTGATGGGCAGGTAGAAGTAGTGCCCCCAGAGGGTGACGGCGAAGAAGAAGAATATGAGCCCGTAGAGACCCCTAGTGATGAAGAAGAGGGAGCGCGAGAGTCTGTGACCCTCACAATTGTACGTTGTGCTTTGGCTCAAGCCAAGAACACTGATGACTGTCGCCGCAACACGATCTTCACACTTATGCAAAATGTGGAGAAAAGAGTTGTAAATTGATCGTAGATAGTGGTAGTTGTGCCAACATGACATCGACTAACACTGTGAGCCGTTTGGGCTTGAAGCTGGAAGCTCATCCTCAACCCTATAGAGTTTCCTAGGTTGGCGAAACCTCCATTCCAGTATCAAACCATTGTCTTGTTCCTATTCAGTTAGGATCTTATAACACGCTTTGCTGTGATGTTGTTCCCATGGACGTTGGCCATATTATTCTGGCAGACCATGGCTCTACGATAGGGATGTCACCATATTTGGTCATTCAAATGTGTGTACATTCTGGTTTGAAGGCAAGAAGGTCAAGTTAAACCCTCTGCCACCCAAGAGTACGACTGGAAAGGAATCCACCACACAGAGTAGTGTGGGCGGCTTGAAAGAAGCAAAGGAATCGAAGTCCAAGTCCAAACCGCTCCATATTCTGAATGCCAAAGACTTTGAGCGACAGACAGAGGCGGACGCGGACGCGATGGAATACGCCCTTGTGGCTAGGGAGAGTGTACCAAAGGCTAGCGTAGAGTTACCTACCAAGGCCATTCAGATAGTACATGAGTTTCGTAATGTCTTCCCTGATGATCTACCAAATGAGTTTCCCTCTATGAGGGATATACAACATGTCATCGATTTAATCCCTGGGGCGACTCTACCAAACCTCTCGCATTAAAGAATGAACCCAAAGGAGCACGCTGAGTTGAAGAGGCAGATTGATGAGCTCCTATAGAAGGGTTTCATTCGAGAGAGCGTAAGCCCGTGTGCCGTGCCCACCCTTCTTACACCTAAGAAGGATGGCACATGGAGGATGTGTGTTGATAGTAGAATCATCAACAAAATCACGGTCAAGTATCGGTTCCCCATACCGCGTCTTGATGACATGTTGGATATGATGGCCAATGCTACTATCTTCTCAAAAATTGACCTCAAAAGTGGTATCACCAAATCCGTGTACGCCGGGGTGATGAGTGGAAGATAGCCTTCAAGACGAAGGACGGGCTATACGAGTGGCTAGTTATGCCTTTTGGGTTAACTAACGCCCCAAGCACTTTCACGTATGTGATGACCCAAGTGTTGAGGCCCTTCATGGGAAAGTTCTTGGTCGTATATTTTGATGATATCTTGATTTATAACATGACCAAGGAACAACACCTCAACCACTTGAGGCAGGTTTGTGGGATCCTTAGGGCCGAGAAGTTGTATGTCAACCTAAAGAAGTGCGCGTTTTTGTCTAGTAGTGTGATCTTCTTAGGTTTTATTGTGTCAGCTGAGGGCATATCGACGGATCCCGAGAAGGTAAGGCCATTGTCAATTGGCCTGAACCCCGCAATATTCATGAGGTGTGCAGCTTTCACAGGCTTAGCCACCTTCTATAGGCAGTTCATTCGAGGTTTCAGTTCCATTATGGCTCCCATCACGGATTGCATAAAGAAAGGAGAATTAAAATGGACAAAGGAAGCCTCGAAGGCCTTCCAGGAGATAAAGGTCAAGATAACCGAAGCTCCAGTCACGCGACTTTCGGATTTTTTAAAAGCTTTTGAAGTCGCATGTGACGCGTCAGAAGTCAGCATAGGAGGAGTACTTAGTCTGGAAGGGCACACTGTCGCCTTTTTCAGTGAGAAACTGAATGAGGCGAAACAAAGATATTCCGCCTATGACAAGGAATTCTATGCGGTAGTGCAATCACTGCGTCATTGGCGTCACTACCTATTGCCGCAAGAATTCGTCTTATTCTCAAATCATGAGGCCTTGAGATATCTGAACTCTCAGAAGAAATTAAACCCTAGGCATGCCAAATGGGTCCAATTCCTTTAAGAGTATACTTTTGTGCTTAAGCACAAGGCCGGTGTAGAGAATAAGCCTGCCGATGTGTTGAGTCGTCGAGTCGCATTACTCGCCTCCATGAGTGTCAAAGTTATGGGCCTTGAGCGCATCAAGGAAGAATATTTTAAGTGTCCAGATTTTGGAGTTGTGTATGCGTCATTGTTAGAGAGTCCGTCAAGAGCTAGCAGTGAATACCTGATTTTAGAAGGATACTTGTTTAGGAGTGACCGTCTGTGCATACCACGTACCTCTCTCCGCGATTTTCTTGTCTGGGAGTTACATTTGGGAGGGATAGCGGATCATTTCGGTCGAGATAAGACTACTGCCCTAGTTGAGGATAGGTTTCATTGGCCAAGCCTCGAGCGAGACATGGCCAAAATTATATGGCAATGTCGTACTTGTCAATTAGCAAAACATAAACAAAATACAGGATTATATACACCTTTGCCAGTACCATTCATCCCTTGGCAAGACATCAGTATGGACTTCATTCTTGGACTCCCCAAGACTATTCGGAAACACGATTCCATATTCGTTGTCGTGGACCATTTCTCTAAAATGGTCCACTTCATTCCTTGTTCTAAGACCTCTGATGCGTCTCATGTTGTCAAGCTGTTCTTTAGTGAGGTCATCAAACTGCATGGGTTACCTAAAATCATAATGTCTGACCGTGACGTGCAATTCATGAGTTACTTTTGGAAGACACTATGGCACATGATGAATACTGGGCTCCAATTTTCTTCTGCCTATCACCCTCAAACCGATGGTCAGACTGAGGTGGTTAATAGGAGCCTAGGGAATTTGCTCAGATGTTTAGTAGGGGAACACACCAGGACATGTGACGTCGTACTACCCATAGCCGAATTTGCATTCAATAGTTCTGTCAAAAGGTCCACAGGTCTAAGTCCTTTTGAAGTTGTTACTAGTTATAAGCCTAGGAAGCCTATTGATTTTGTCCCTATGTCTGTCTCATAGGCCATCAGAGTCTGCAGAGTCTTTTGCGCATCACATCCATTCATTGCATCAAGAAATCAGGGGAAAGATCATTACTAGTAATGAACATTACAAATTTTTTGCAGACTAGCATAAACGTTTCAAGGAATTCAATATAGGGGACTCTGTGATGGTCCACATTATGCCCGAGCAGTATCCTCAGGGAGTCGTTCGTAAATTGCACGCATGTAGCGCTGGACCCTTCAAAATTATAAAACGAAACGGTCTCAATGCGTATGTGGTAGATCTACCACCTTCCATGAGAATTAGTTCCACATTCCATGTGGAGGATCTAGTTGCTTTTCAGGGGACCACTAATACTTTGTCCGGCTCTTCGCCCACCCATCCTGATTCCCCAGACCTGTCCTTTGATACATGGCCTCTTCCCGGCTTTTCTTCCCAGCCTCTACCTCCCTTACCTAACCTTCCCACACCCAGAGAGGAAATAGAGGATATCCTGGACTATCAGATAGTTTCAACGTCGGACGGCGGGTTTCAAAAGTACCTGGTTAAATGGAAGTCATGCCCAACTTCATACAGTACATGGCTCACTGAGGAGAAGCTTTAGAGACTTGATCCTGACATCTTAGAGCGGTTCAGAAGTTTTGTTTCGCCAGTAGCGAAATCTTCGCAGCCGAGAAAAGTTGATGGGAACATCCCAAGTGCACGCACGCGCACGTCGCCCCCCTACGCACGTACGCACGAAGACGAGGGCATCACCATCGATCTGGATGGATGACGATGTCTAGGGAGGGCCTCCTAGCTAGAAGACAGTTTTTGTTCGTCGAAGTAGGCCCGATAGTTAAGAAAAGTTCATCATGAGATCTCATGATCGTAGCCCACTAGTCAGATTTAGACTATATTTTAGGTTTTGCTTATTTATGTTATTTAAAACATCATAAACGCTTTAGATTTTTTTGATTGGTTTTTATTTTAGTTTACTTCATCGCCAAGTAATAGGTTGCGCACATGGCGCAAGTTTTGGGGTATAGGGTTTTCCTATAAATAGGCACCCCTTGTAGTTATTTTGATTCATTCAAGCTTAATAAAAATTTCTGTTTTATTTTTCTACTCTCTTCGTGAGTTGTGGGAGAATTCAAGTGGGTGCGAAGCCCTCCCTTCTCGAAGGGCTAACTACCGTGGTGTGAAGCCACATCAACCCCGACTCACCCCCATCCTCCCTTATCTCTCTTTTCATCTTCCACCATCCTCCGTACTTCAAATTCGTCTTTGATTGCAGCAGATTTCTTCTTTGTAGCAGAATTCCAGATTTCGGCCCTGCAGGAGAACTGAAACTTCGGCGGAGCACCACGCACAGGCCGTAGCTCGGATCAACCCGAAACTTCGGGGTTTTGGAGCATACCCCCAGCCGACCAAGGCCAAGGAGAGTTTTTTTGCAATCGTCGCCCCCTCGCACATGCGGCCAAGTACCTGCGCACGTGCGGCCAAGTACCTGCGCACGTGCGAGCGCCCCAGGCCTGTTGTCCACAGGTGGGATCGTCTTTTAGCTCAGGTTTTCATTCTCCTTTATCCTCTCATATATGTTTTTCATGAACCCTAGCCCTAGATTGTGTTTTTCCTAATTTGTTTGCACCTTTTTTCCACCCTAGGGTTCCTTGGATTGAAATTGGTGAATCCCTTGGGTTAGGGACTGACTTCTGTGCATGTGTGGCTGATTATTACTTATCATCGAGTGTCATTTGGTTCATAGTATTACTGATCTAGTCCTAGCCCGTGTAGGCCTAGACTCCTGCCGATTCCCCTTGTTGAATGCTTGAGCTTTTGTGTGCGATGTGGAATTTTCTATGATTGTTTCTGAACTTAGTATAATCCAACGCCTGAAATCTTGCATAACATGTTTATTTTCCATGTCCTGCATCAGGTCCACTTAAGCTTTGGATATGCCTCATTTTTTAGCTCATGCCTTAAAATTAGCTGACATAGCGGATGGACGGTGTGGATGAGCCACATACATCACAGTGGGCCCTACGTTTATTTCACACTTGTCCTCGATCTTAGTGTTTCAAAAGCAAGTGTCAACGTCAACATTGGGAATGATGTGGTAATTACTTAAGTAATTATTACCTATTTACAGTGCATTTACATGTTATCTAGAAAATCAAACACGCCCTTAATGCTTTTTGAAGAGAATCTCCATCCATAGAATTCCAAATGGAGAAGTCTGCCCAAAATTGCAGTGATGTCTCTTCCAACTTGAAAGTAACATAATTTCAATTTGGGGCCATGACAATGCTAAGGACATTATAATGTGGCTATTCCAGCTTTATTAGACTAACAATTCAATTCAATTGTGCATCCAAACACACCACCAGCAACCTGCAGTGACACTCTGGCCTCAAAAGAACTGAAAGTGACAATGCAGGCCCTTCCATCGATGAATTCTCATCTGCAATTTCAAACAAGGTTACGAACACAGGGAAAATCACCTACTGCAGTACCACTAAATAGCAACCTCAGAAAACATGTAAATAAATATATACAATCTATGAATATATTTTATGCCTATCAGAGCAATAATGAAACACAAACATTTTTCCTTAGAAAGATACAAAGATAAGGAGGCAGTAGGATTGAGAAGGCATTTGAAAGAATCATTTACACTACCTGTAAAAGCTTCAAAGCCCTCTCCAGCACTTCACAGCTCTTTATGAAATCTGGTGGAGACAAAGCCATGGCATCCCTTGAAAAATCCACGTAAGCAAGAGCCACTGCCAGCACGACGTCTTGTTTGAACGTCTTGGGGAGCCTTTCACGCAACAGGTTCTGACCGATTTCCAGAACTAGTTGGGTCTCTCCCGCTTCTTGCAACACGCACAGAGCACCAGGAACCTACAAATTAAAATAATATAAAAATAAGAAAAAGAAAAAAGGCAGGATTCATTGTGGTATAAAGCCCTTGCTTTCAATTGAAATTCAACATCAAACACAAGTAAATGCAAAACCTTGTCCCAAGGCACATCGGTAATGAGAGTGGCATCCTCATCTTCAACAAGGCCCTGGTTGTACTCGCCTCTGGAAAGAGGATTGGAGAGCGTCTCGCAAGCAGCGAGCAGAATCTGCCTCCGGCTCATTAGAGCATCTTGGCTGAAGCCATATTGGGGTGGCTTGGAAACCTTGGCCTCATAAGCTCTCCTAATACCATCTCCCAAGAAGTGGGTTTCAGCCCCCAATACCTGCAAAAACAATTAAACAAATAAGGCGGTTGGACACACTATCAAATTGAATGACGGCTTTTAATCTAATAGAAATCCAAATAACCAGATTGCGATTTCATCAGCATCCATTTTGAGCCTCTCGGTTTCAAACTGTAATCGTGAAACATCACTATTATTTTTTTCATTCGTCTTATACGTGTGTTTGGCTGCACTAAATTTCATGAAATTTTGCACCAAACTAGACTGATTAATCATGATATTTGGTGCAACCAAATGCACCCTTCATTACAAGGGCGCATTTGGACGCACTATCAAATTGAGTGGTGGCCATTAATCTAATAGAAGTCCAAATAACCAGATTCCAATTTCATCAGCATCCATTTTGAGGCTCTCAGTTCCAAAATGCAATCACAAAACATCACCAGTTTTTGTCAATTCATTTTTTAGGGTGCTTTTTGGTTGCACAAATTAGCCTAGTTAATCATGATATTTGGTTGCAACCAAACACACCCTTAATTAAGCTGATTGTACACAGTTCAATTCAGTTGTGCATCCAAACACGTCCTAAATGAATTCCAAAAACCATACTACATTGCTTAACAAGAGAGAGACAAGAGTGGCAAGAGTGGCGACAGCAGAGAGCAGACCTGATAGAAATCGATGGGGAGAGAAATCCTTCTCTCGGGAGGAGGAGGTGCGATGGGCGGTGGCGGAGATGGCGGTTGGAGAAGAGAAGCGAGGGCGATGTCGGAGGAGGAAGTTGAGGAGGGGTCTGTGGTGGGGAGGAACTGGAAGTCGCCGAGGAGGCGATCGGCCCATTTACTAGAGTAGGCGGTGGTAGCGAAGGTGTTATCGTGCGCACCAGAGAGGGAACGTCCGAGGAAGAGATGGTGGTCTGCAGAAGCAAGAGAGGGTTTGGGTCGAGTGGAGAAGTGAGGAGAGGAGCGAGTCTTCTTTCGAGTAAGAAGATAAGATCTTGGCGGGCTGCATAGACCAATGCCCACGTGTTTCAAGGCCTCCATTGCAGAGAAGAGCAGGTTCCCTCTCTCAGCTCTCTCTCTCTCTCTCACTCTGTTCTAAGGAGGATCACTGGCTGGGGTCGGTGGGGGCGTGCTTCCGGTAATCCAGACCGTTGTTCTGTTCAGTGCTGCGAGAGTTCCTGTGACACAAAGCTCTTTCGGGCCCACCGAGATGTGCGTATGACATCCACTCCGTCCACCAATTTTTCCAGCTTATGTTAGAATGTTGGCCTAAAAATGAGAGAGACCCAAAACTTGAGTGGGCCACACCATAGTAAACAGTGGAGATGAAAACGTGCACCATTGAATGCTTCCTGAGCCTACTGTGGTGTTTATATACCATCCAAACCGTTCATAAGCGACTCCCACCAAGATGATGGGAAAACACGAGCACCATCCTGATACAGAAGTTCCAGGGGTGCAAGGTTGATGGACGTTCGTTCTCCATTGTTTCTTATGATGTCGCCCACTTGAGTTCGAGTCTCTTTCATTTTTGGATCGCGGACTGTGTATTGAGGAGTTCATTGGCGTGGTGTGGATACACTATGGGCCCATCGGTGTTTTATCACTGGGGGCGTCGGCGGGTTCAACCCAGCCCACCCACAACCGATCTAACATTGGGTTGGGCTCCGGTAGGACGTATCTGGTTTGGTCTTATGCTTGGGTTGTACAAACACCGGCCTGATAAATTTTAGGTTGGGCTTCGGTCGAGGTCTCGGGTTGCCTGCCCTAACTCGAACTCAATCCATATATAAGTTACCTATAAATTACAATTGAGTGTGGACCCTTTGTGTTGAAGGCACATAAATTTCCAGTGCCGTCAGGTCTCGTTGGTCCACATCATTTCCACTGACTGAAGCTAACAGGATGCGCAGATTTCTCTCTTCAAAATAGATTGCGTGCTACAACAACACAACTTTTAAAAGAGTAGTTATCCTATATTTTAGCTTGTTTGTTTAGAAAAAATAAAATTCTTTAGGATAAATAACTACACATAATTTATAAAATCATAAGTATAAAAAATAAGACATGTATTGAAATATGATAGAATAATGTAATAACGAAAATATTAGCATATATCCACCCACCAACTCGACTGAGCCCGCTTGGGTTGGGTTAGAGTTGAGGTATAGGAATCTTGGGTTGGGCTAGGGTTGAGCGCCAACTTGACCTGACCCACCCGACTTTTAGCCCCAACTGAAGCACATCCAAAGCTAAAGTGGACCACACAGGAAATAGTGGGGATAATAGCATCTGCCATTGAAATCTTTTGAGGGCCACAGTGATGTTTATTTGCCATTCAATCTATTTACAAGGTCACACGGACATGGGGAAAAACACAAATATCAGATTGATTCAAATCTTCCATGGCCTCCAAGAAGTTTTCAATGGTGGGCGTTCAATTGCTATTGTTTCCTATGGTTTAGTCCACTTGAGCTTTGGATATGATTCAACTTTGGGCTCATGCTCTAAAATGAGCTACTAAAAAGGATAGATGGTATAAATAAGATAGATAAATAACGGTGGAACTACAAAGTTTGTTAACCTTTCTACGACATATGTGTGGCATTCATGTCATCCACCATTTTTTTCGACTGATGTCATGTCAGATTTGTTTCTCTCAATTTAATCTGTCACACATGTGAGCGAGGGCATAGATTAGATGCACGTGTGCGTGAATAAGATGCATAGGTGTGCTAGAGTATGCCTGACTTAAGGGTTGATTGAATTTTTGGTGTCCCCTTCACTAAGACAGTTAATTGGAGACTAGACATAGGATCCAGAGTCCTCTCAACAATTGTTATTGTGCTCTATTCGAGTGATTTGTGAAGGGAAATGAGGCTAATCCCTTTAAACGAGTTCTTTTTGCCTTGTGACAATAGACACGAGTTTACAGATTTTAGGGCTTGTTCTTTTACCAACACATTGAGTTCAAAGTGAAATTGTGGTTTTATCGTTACAAGCGAAGCTTAAATATAGGGCTAATGTCCTAAAGGGGGGTGAATATAACTTTTTAAATTTTAACTGAATAAATTATATACACTTGCTTATAAAAACGTATGTAAAGTAGTACAAATAATAAAAAGTATAACTATTAAGTATACCCAAGTGAAAACATCATCAGGCATTATGTCAAACATATTTGCTGCATTAAAGTAAATAGTGTATATTGTTCAGCAAAATATAACAGATAAAAGATAAAACATTCATCCCATTGCACACGATGTATAGTGATTCGGTTGCATGCCTACTCCACTCCCGGCAGACGCACTCTCCTATAGTATGTTGGATTTCACGATTCAGATGGTTTTAAATCAAGTTCATCATAAACCTTCACAACCCACAAAAGGTCAACACAATTTTCATCAATCAATAGCATGCGCAAGGTCTTAGGGTGTAAGACCGTAACCCAAGTGTGCACGCCGTTCCTTTAAGTCTCGTGGTCCTATCGGTCGAATTCCGGCAACTCACGACCTACGGATAGCGTTTGCGGTCGTCCTTGAGATCGGTCATGTAGACCCGACCCGACTCAACCCGAGACCTATGCCTTTGCGACCACATCGTCATTGCAGTTCCAACGCCGCGTCTCGTGCATCCATCCGAGTTGTAGATCATAAGTTGTAGGCGCGCATCATTTTGAGCCTTTGATCATGTTTGTGGGACCCACCTAGTAAAGTGTACACGTTTTCCCATGGGACCCACCCTAGTGCATCTTCTCTCATAAAGGCTACCCCACCTAGCCTACCTAAAGCCTAGCAACTCATGATGAGTTTTCTTCCCCAAAACCCATCATTGCTTCTCTAAACAAGAAAATCTATCATTATTTTTCTTCCCAACATCTTACATGGCAATTATGACTCCTCTACAACTACTCTCTCTCCCTTCTCTTTCATTTTCTCTTCTTTCTTTCCTTGCTAGCCTTGGACGTCCAACCCATCTTCCCTCCACTTCAGCCCCTTTTCTTCCTTATTTCCCCTCCATCTCACCATTACAATCCCATCTTGGCCATAGATTCATGACCCTTGAAGCTTGAGGTACATGGTGATGGTAGAAGCTTGGAGATCCAAGAGGTGCGTGCTCTCCTAGAATAGAAATTTTGAATTCTTTGCTTAGATCTTCTTCTTTCTTTCATGAGGGAGGTGTAGGACCCAGCAATTAATGGTGGAGATCCTACATAATCCCATGGATGTGGCCAACGGCCCACTATGTGCATGCATGATCCATGCACGGGGCCATTCTCTATGGGCCCCATCATGGTAGTTTTCTTAATATCATGGCATGATTGGATCATCTAGACCCTAGATCCCTAATGGGGGTGGCATCCCCACCTTATATTTTGATTATAGACCCATAAGATCTAAGATGTACTTGTTAACATATGCAAGATGTATGGATGTGATTGATTTTGAAGGGCTCATAGTGGCGGAGCCCTTCTTATGGCCGGATCATCTATCTCTCTCTCTCCCCCTATTTATTTCCTAATGAGTGCGGCCCATTTGATGGGCCTGGGACGTCTAGAAATTTCAGCAAGGTGGGACGCCTAGGTTGTCCATTTTCTAGACATGGGTGTCCTACTTGCTGCCTATTTGTTGCATGCAAGGTATTATGGCTTGGGATTTTGGTCTGGACATTTGTGGGGCCCACTAAAGATGGCCACACCATGTCCTATCTGATGTATTTCTCCTTATCCTTCATCTTATGGGCTGGTATGTCCAGCTACATATTGTTGTCCAGAAAATACTGGACCGTTTCATGGACTGATGTAGTTGTCTTTGGCATGGAGTTTACCCATGTTTGTAGCCTCTTTTCTCCTTGATGTGGGGTGTCCCTTGGAGGAGTGGACCTCACCTTGATGTATGTTGAACCCCATCTCCATCAACCCTCGACAATGCACCCAAAGGAGTAGGCCCATAGGGGTGGACGGGCTAATTTTCTGGACCGTCCGGCCATGCTATATTAAGGGAAAACACTTTTATCAGCTTGATTTTTTTTAGTGGTGGGCCACTTTTGTGAACCCCACCTTGCTATACTTTTAAGGGTAATTATTAGCCACCTTAATCTCTTGCTAGACCCACTTCTTTATTACCATTTAGGCCCATAGCATCGTCTCCTTAGCCTAGTGGGCCACCCCAAACCTTTGGCCCCCACTAGTAGTATGTATCCTCCACATTTTTCAGAAATTGTCTAAGTATCTAGACTTAACCTTGTTAGAAAAGAGTACAACATCACCGCATGACATACTTGGTTATCTTCATGACCCATTCCCATGTGCATCATATGTGTGCTTAATGTGATTGGTCATGGTTTATGTCATTGGGCAGGTCGTTATGGGACTCCTAGGGTGATGGAGTTGTCCCTTACTTGGCGCGCTGGATGCGTAGGATTGGATGCATGATTGATTGGTGTGATTCATGCATCTGGCATTGCATAACACGTTGAAATTTGCCCTTCCTCCATCAGGGTTGTAGCCTCCACATGTATATCATGGATGGCTAGATTTGGACACCGAAAATGTTTACTTGAGCATTTAGGGCATGTAAGATGTCCTTGGGTGAAAGAACTTAAACCTTCATGGTACCAGGAGACGCCTCAACGCCGAAACCGAGTGGAAAACATGAGCACCCGAGTGCCTTATACCATTAGGCTGCGACTCTCACTTTTACAAGGTTGGTTGAGATGGAGTTTGGCCTTACCCGCATGAGTGAGAGGGCAATAGCTAGGCTGAGTCTGACCAGCTCGTAAATGGGTCCGCTACCGACAAGCCTTGTTAGTGATTGGCTGACCACGGGCAGGTAACGAGGTCTCTTACGCTCGTTGGGCTATGCGGCTAGGAGAGTGGCAATCCATCTGTAGTGCATTTGACCCCGGTGGATTCCCTAGAGTAAAACTATACTGATCTGTTGGATTGATATGAAGATGAGTTTGATCATATTGCATGTTGCACGTGGCATCGGCTCCATAAGCCCTGCATTGTATTGTTAGTCATGGGAAGGCTGTCAGTATCCCTACATTACATTTCATAGCCTTATTATGGCTACCGGTGTTTATGGTTCTTATTGCATATCCTTCGTATTCTGTGATTACATTCACGGCGTTTGTCCTACACACACTTACACCGCCCTCTAAGCTTTCTAAAAGCTTATGCACGATCGATGCGTGCAGTACACCGCCCTCTAAGCTTTCTAAAAGCTTATGCACGATCGATGCGTGCAGGTGATCCTAGGCAGGAGAGCGGAGCAGCAGCTGGAGCGTGTCGTTGATCCTCTTGGAGTTTTCTTCTTGTTATCATTGTATTTCCCCTTTTTGGAACTCTATATTGTAAAAGTTTAAATTCCTAGTGGATTTTGTAATGTGTACCTGTAGTTATTTCCTTTGGTTACTATATTATGATCTTGGGTATGCTCTTATGGATTGAACTTATGTTATAGGAATCCTCCTTGTGGGATCCCAGGATCGGAACCTAGTGAATGGCGTCAGGAGCCGAGAATGGGGTTCCATGAAGGGTGTTACGGTCAGAACCGACTATTGGGTTCCTTGTGAGTCTGGTCACCAAGTCTGGGACGTGACATAAGGAGTTTGGATCTCAAACTCTAATACGAAGTTCTACACAAGAACGACGAACGTACTCTTTAAGGCTCGTATCCTAGTCCGTACTGTTTCGTCAACTCCCGCGATCCTTCCCGACGAATTCCGGCAACCTGCGACCTATAATCGAAGTTTGCACGCGATCCTAAGTCATATCTTGTAGGTTTGAGTCAGCTTAATCTGAGACTTGTACTATTGCGATAGCACCGTCGCCTCAGTTCCAACGCCACGTCTTGCATACCAATCCGATATCCAGGTCAGAAGATGTGGGCCTGTGTTCAGTTCGAGGAAAAACACCACGCGTTTGCAATCCCAAGACAATCTCTACAACCCATCCAATCAATCAATTAATCAATCAATCAAAGTACACACTCATACTTTCTTTCTCCCCAAGTCAAGCAACCAGCAAGTCAACTATCTCCCTCTCTCTCTTACACACCCATACATGTCAAGTACAACTATCACCTCACACCCATCACCTCTCTTACAACCACCCATTCTCCCTCTCTTTCTCTTCACATTTTCCAAGCAACAAAGAGCAAAGAAGAAGTGCACGTCCAAGCTATTCCATGAGAGAAAAGTGAGTTGTGTGTGGCCCACTTCCTCTCCCTAGATTTATCATCCTAGCCGTTCATCTCTCATCACCTTCCGTCAAAGTAAGACACAAGGAGAACGGCGTTCCATCAGACTAAGAAGATCAAACGGTGGGTGCTTCATATGCCTAGATTTTCATGTTTTGATGATGGGCCAAGTGGGGCTTACCGATTAATGGTATGGATCTCACTTTGGACCATAGGTGTAGCCAATGGCCCACCTTGATTCTCATGATCATTCCATGATGGGGACATTCTCCATGGACCCCATCATGATGTTTATTCTCCTTACATGAATAGGGTCATCTGGACCTTACATTTTGGAGGAGAAAGGATCTCCACTGTTGATTTTCGATTTGATGGGCCCACGTGTAATGGAACCCACTTGATGTATGATTGAATGCAAGAAAGGGCCCATAGTGTCGGGGTCCCTCCATCATCACGTGTTTATTTCTCTCTCTCTCTCCCTCTCTCTTTCATATTTTTTGGTGTGATGATGTGGCCGTGTGGCCCACCCAGATGAACCCCATCTTGATGTATGTATTACCCACGCCATCCAACCTTTTTTGGTGGCCCACGTCTATAGGTTGGGCCCACCTTAAATGTATGTGTTGTGCCCAAACCGTCCAGCGTCCAGGGACACTAGACGTGAACTAGAAACAAAAATATTAGCTTGGTTCAACAAGCTTTTGGGAGGGCCACTTGTGTAGGCCCCACCTTGATGTATGAACCCAATCCACACCGTCCATTCCATTCCCCAGCTCATTTTAGACATTGAGCTGAAAAATGAACCCAATCCGATTTTCTAGCGGGCCATAGCATAGAAAATATTAATTTTTACCGTTAAAATCGACTAGGACCCACCTTAAGCCAAAACATACTGAATATTGGTTGGTCTTGAGCCATGAAATGCAATGACTGGAGTGGATTCACCTGATGTGGGCCCCACATACGAAAAACCGTAAAAAAATTGTTTTTTTCAAAAAAAAAATAGCATGCAGCGCCTGCCGCTGTTGGACACTGCAGCAGGACACTGCTATGTTTGGCGGGCGGGCAGGGACCACGGTCCCAACCGTGGGCCCCACTATGATGTGTGTAGAACATCCACACCATGCATTTGGTGGGCCCCCTCCAAAAATCAGTCGTACGTGGTGCTCAGGTGGCCCACATCGCAGGGAACAGTGGGATCGAACGTTTGCCATTGAAACCCTTTTGGGTTGTCACAGAAGTTTTGAATCATTATGAAATTTGTTTTTCCTCTTCATCTGGGTGTGCGTGACCTTATCAACAGATTGGATGGCATATAAACGTTATGGTGGGCCCCACGTGGGACCCACTGATGTATGTACTGTATTCCACACGTGTGGACACACCATGAAGTAAGTGTTTTATCTACGCTCGCCCCCCCTGTACATGAGCTGCGTCCGTGCAGCATGGGAGCCACTTGATGCATTTGTTTTCTCTACACTGTCCACTATTTGGACGGTGGGGCCCATCATGATGTACTGCCCAACTATTTTGAGATATCATTTTATGGCATGGGGTCAAGAACGAGTCAGATCTAAAACTCAAGTGGGCCCCACCATTTAAAGTAGTGGACGGTGGCATCCACCGTTCAAACTTCTAAGGGCCATAGCAGTTTCCTTTTAAGCTGATATTTGTTTCCACTTCATCTATCACTATGTTAATTTATGAATAGGTTGGATCTCAAAATACATCACGATGGGCCACACCATCCAGCCATTGATCAGGTGGACCACATTACAGGAAATAGTGGGTTTTGAATGTTTTTCCCCTCTTAATCCAGGTCTTTATGGCCTTATGATTGGATTGGTTGGAAAATAAACTTTATAGTGGGCCCTGTGATTTATTTACCCGTGAAAAATATTATCTCCACTGTTATTTGTGGTAATCCTTCAATACGACTTATTTTGGGAATTTATGAGACCTATGTGATTAGGCCCATCTTGATGTATTTGTGGCCGTCCGTTGAGGCTCATCTTGATATATATGAGGCCCATGTTATGAGGCCATTTGATGTATTGGAGGCCCATGGGTCAAGGCCCAATAGGATGTTGTAACGCCCCGAATCTTCAGGACCCGAGTACACGACCCGTGTCCCAAAAACCCGAGTGTTAACCTTAAAGGATGGTCAAATTCGAGTGTACATTCCTTTTTTCTTTCGTCTATCAGAGTAAGCAGATGAGCGTAGTGTGGACAAATCGACATAGAAAAATTTCATTATTATTCAAATATACAGGGAGCTACCCATAATGACTTATACAAACCAATGTCTCAGAAATTAACAAGTACAAGATTTACAAGAATTTAATACATGAAGAATAGTAGAAAACATCTAAATATAAGTTGCCAGATCACACAGCTCCTCCAGGGAAATATGGCCATGCATCCTTGGCGATCGTACCCTGCTCCTCATCAATTTGAACATGCATATCACTAAAACCACATGTACTACCTGTACGATTGTATATTTTATGGATGAGTGGTCAACTCAGTGTGAATTCCTCTCAAGATTACACACCGCCGCATTAGGTAAGCATAGTTTCAAAACATCTAGACAACCAAAACAGAGTAAATGTAGTCTTATTAGATGCATGGATGCGTGAATGCAATCATCGCCCCAGGGATGCTCATCCGTGCGAACAGTGGGCCGTCACCCATGCAATCATCGAACCTGGGAAATATCATCCAGTCGAAATAATACGTGTCATGTATGCATGATTAGCCAAGTCATTATTAGTCTATTTACAACTAGCCAATTTAGATAAACTCAAATGTCACTACGGGGAGCACATGTCCCAGCATAAGCTGACAGCTTGGGCATAGTGTCTCATACCACCATCCCCGGCTCATGAGGCTACCATCTTAGGATGTTTAATGGAAACCTATCGACTAGTGGCCAATCAATTACAGTATATGGGGCTTACCATCGCATGGTTGCACGGTATAAAACATCGAACCCCAATAGGAAAAATACCATAACAAAGCTATATAGGGCGATATCAAACAAGTCACATAGGGCAATTATCAAAATAGGCCACATAAGGCGAGTGTCAAAATCACGCGATAAAAAACCATCCTTAAAAACCATTGGACACAACAACCCTGGATGGTAGGCCCACACCAATAGTCAATTTAAACCACCCTTCAATAACCTCTAAGCCGAAGGTCCATTTCAATCACAACCAGTCGGGTTACATCCCAAGTATGGGTGTACATTTATAGGTGGGGGTTTCCCACTAATGTACCAGTTTGAAGTCCATAAACAATACACAAATAATCCACAAGCATGAACAAATATACAGGATGAAAATTAAGCAGGCAATATAGCAATTCAATTTCCACCAGCTAACACATGTGATTATGAGAGAAAAATATCAATTATAATTTTTAATAAAAACTATAACTTAAGATAATGAGAAGATAGAAAGCTAAAGGGGAAGAATCATCACCTCATACGTTGACTTACCTTCTAACGTTATTGAGAAGTGTGCACGCCCTTACACTTGGATCCTACCATAAGTTATAAAATTGTGTCATTAGATCCAACTTAACTCACCATGCATGTTCAAGGTATCAACCTAGGGTTTAGATTGCCTGGGGTTTAAGGTTTTAACCTAGAGTTTAAGTCTAGACTAGGTGTTTAGGGTTTAAACCCTAGTTGTGCATAATTAATTATAATGTTAATTTAATAGTTATAAATTATTTATTAACATCAATGTTACAATTAATGCCAGCTATCGAAACAACGATAATTATCATGATGATATCAAATTGTACAATCTACTATCAATGATAATATTCAAGCATGATAAATAAAATGCTAATGCTTAATAACCGTAAAATCCCTTATTTATTTATAATAACTAATATAGGCATGGATAATCTCCTCATTGTTAATCATACTACATAATGGTAATAAATAAATATCAAGACCTATTATCTATGGTGACAAAATACTAATTATCTATTAATGCTAACAATACATGTGTTGTAACTAATGACGAAATAAGAGTAGCATTAATAATAAAAATGGTTAATATCAAGTTTCTGTAATAACTATTACTTAGCAAAATTATCCTACTAATAGTTAGCCATATTGTAATAATCATAGCAACACCAATGATGATGGTAAATCATAAAACTTACTTAGGGAGAGGAAGTTTATTGACATCGAGTTGGTTGACTCGGTAGTTCAGTCCGACTCACCACCACTCGCCTCATCCTACTTTCTCTCAACCACCTTCTTCACTCAGCCCATACACCAGCAAGCTTGCTGGACCAAATCAGGCCCAAACATGACTCGACTTGACTGAGTCAAACTCGGTTTCAGCCGAGTCAACTCAGCAGCAACATACTCTCCTTCATATCATTTCCTCTCTCTCTACTCTTCTCTCCATTTTCTTCCTTTTCTTTCTTTTCTTCTTTTCCTGCTGCTAGAAACTCCCAGCAAGGACCGTCGACCCGGTCTGACTCGGCCCGAACTTGGCTCGGTTGAGCTCAACCCGACAGCCACCACATGGAGCCTCCTCTCCTTCCCACCTTCCTTCTTCTTCCATGCCCTTTCTCTTTCCTACCCACGACCAAACAACGTCTGGATCTGACCCAACCTGGCCCTAGCTCAGACCGAACTCGGTCAGGTTGGTGTGGTGCAACAGCAGCACCCCACGAATCCTCTCCTTCTTCTTCTCTTTTCTTCCTTTTCCCTTTCCTTTCTCATTCTCTTCTCTTTCTTTGTCAGCAGCAGTAGCAGGACCGGACCTGGCCCGCCACAACCTTGAATCAAGTCAGCGAGTCGGTCTGCTGACTAACTTTCTCTTTATTCTTCTTCTCTTTCCCTTTTTCTTTCTCTCTTTCCCCTTTCCTTCTTTTTGTTTTTCCCAGCTGCAGAGTCCAGCCATCTCTAGACTCAAGCGTCATGGCCGGACGCGCCCAGAAATGCACCAGCGGCGATGGGGAAGAAAGCCACTGTTAATCACAGACTGCCAACGGTCGAGACTCTCTCCAAAACGAAGCCTCTAGGTGGTTCGAACAGGTCTATGGGAGCTTGGGGATGTGGATTTTCGAAGCTTCTAAGAAGTTTAGGTGGTGAGTTCGAGTGGAGTAGGTTTCAGTTGCAAGAACGGATGAGAAGTCTGATTTCTCTCAATCCTCTCCTCAAAACAAACCCTAGCTCATCCTAGAGTCGTTGGATCAATAGCAATCGGTCCGGATTTCTCCGGTCGAAACCGCCTTAAAAAATGGTGGGTAAAAACCGAAACCGTCTGCGGTTTCTCTTAACTGTGGGCAGAAACTTGTGGTTTGAAATGGATGGTCAGGGTAATCCTAAAACAACAGATGAGATTGAAAGGCTCCACTTCACGCGGATCGCCAAGCTGGCACGCAGAAGCAGTTTCCGTTTTTGGCAAGTTTGTGTTTTGAGACTGTTTTACGCCGGTTCTCGTGTGCACACCCGTGTGCAACATCATGTGACCCAGCTATGGTTTTGGTCGTCACTTCCCACTCAACGAGATGGACGGTTAGAATCATGCATGAGACGATCATGGTGGGCCATAGATCTACCTAAACAGGGTCAGTCCGTTTAAAACAGGCGTTGGCAGAAGCAGGGAAGGCTTCCTTCTCTGGAAATCTCGGTCAAACCCGGTCTGACCGTGCAGTCTTGTCCAGTGCACCACGAGTGCAGGTGAAACGTGTGCATGCAACATTCGGGTGGGGTCCACAATGGTGTCTGTGATTAATCCACTCAATTCATTAGGTTCTAGGAGTTCAGTTAGTGCCCTCGACTAAGGATGGGCAGCTCCAAGGCTCAGGTGGGCTATACGGATTTATTTTCAGCTCTAATGGTGGATTTTTGTAAATCTAATGGTTGGATCATCCCTGGATTAAGCATCAGCGGTTGAAGTGGACTAAATGGCTCATTTCATAATAGGTTAATAATTTCTGATATTATTATAATTTTATTATTATTTTTTTTCTGTATTACTTGTAGTTACAATGTTTAAAATCTCATATGCATATGTAAATAAAATTTTAAATATTAACATACTACTATATTCATGTTATTGATCATATATTTATATAATTTATAATATAAATATCATATTATACATACATACGAATTGAAAATTGTGCAATATCATATTTAGATTCACATTGTTAAATAATATAAAATTTTAAAATGTCTAATGATTTTTGTATACATATTTATGGAAGATATTTAATACTACATTAGTATTTATAATTCAACTATATATTGTAAAACCATTATTCATTATGTTTATTTGATACAATATTATTTTCATAATATTTTATCTACGTTAATTATATACATATCACTCTACTACAACACATTTTCATACATTATTTATATGATAAATGAATTACCAAATACGTCCATAATTCTTCTGATCCACTTTTGTATAAAATTTATAATATAATAAATGAATAAGATAATATACTTAGTATGTTTCATTTGACTACTAAGTGGTTTGACATGTGGATGGGGATCACCTCCGACGGTTAGTTTTAAACTAGGATGCTCGTGAATGTTCACTAAGCTAGGTTTGCATTTATCCTAAATCTTGGTTATACGGTAACACCCGAGTACTGAAAAGTATGGGGTGTTACAGATGTACACAAGTCCATTACAATGTGTGATTCCACCATGATTTATGTAATGATGTTTATGGTGGGCTATGCCTTGGGGGTAATGATGGTTTGAAGCCCACATTGTAAGTACAATGTTGGTTAAATGTCCGCATTGTAACTCTCCTTAAGGCCCATCGATAGGCCCATACTGGTTGTGTGTAGGCCGTCTAAGCCCATCCTCGCTATGAAGATAGTTCATCACTTTATAACATGCCTAGTATAATTGCATGACTCATGTCATACGCATCATATGTATGCTTGATATGAATAATGACTGATCATAGCATATGCCATTGGGCAGATTATTTATGGGACTCACTGATAGGAGTTGCCCACATGAGCGCGTGGTATGCGCAGGATTGTTGCATGACTGGACAATGTGATTCATGCATATCGCATTTGTGTGTCATGATCATTGTACGCCCTAGCAACATCAGGGCTGTGGCTCCACAGGCACACCGTGGATGGCCGTATCGAATACCGAAAATACTTAGTTCTAGCACTGTGAGCACTTAGGATGTCCTTGGGTGAAAGTCCCAGAACCTTTTTGGTACCAGGAGATGTTCCAACGTCTAGACCGAGTGGATGCATAAGCGCCCGAGTGCCAAATACCAGTAAGCCGCATCTCCCACTGTGTCGTGGTCGGTTAGAAGGGGGTGTGGCCTTATCCGCCTGAGTGAAGGGGTTGTAAGCTAGGCTGAGTTTGATCAGCTCGTAAATGAGTCCGCTATCGACGAGCTGGGTAGGTATTGGCAGACTAGTGGTCAGGCGGATAGTGTGGTCTATTCCACTTACTAGGTCGTGCAGCTAGGGAGGCGGCAGTCAGTGTGAAGTGTATTAGACCCCGGTGATATCCCAGAGAGCAACTGTACTGATATATATACTTGATGAGGAGTGACATGCTTGTATTGCATCTCACATATAACATTCGGCTACGTAGGCCTCGTATTGCATCGGTATGGTCGATAGCATTCATGTCTCGCATCGCATGGCCTCGATGTGGCTGATCGCATTCATGCCTTGCATCACATAGCCTTGGTATGGCTGATTGTATTCATGGACTTACCGTATATTTCTGCATTACTCTAATACTGCATACTTGACACTTATCTTGTGCACATGCTTACACCACCCTCTAAGCTTTTGTAAGCTTATACATGACTGTTGCGTGCAGGTGTCGTTGGATCACAGCAGAGCTGCGGCAGGAGCGCGTATCAGATCATTTTGGAGCTTTTCGATCACCCTGTATTTCCCTTCCCGCTTTGTACTTAAAGTTTTTGATATAGTGGATATGTAGTGATGTTGTTTTGTGACTTAGATATGCTTGTGGTTATGCTCCATTACAAAAAAAAAATCATACTGAAAATCCTCTGTAACGCCCTGAAAATCAAGGGTCGAGCAAAACTCAACTCCCGAGTTCCAACGCATCACTTATGCAACATAGATAATGATGATTATGATGAGTGCATTGACACATGAATGAGATTATACCAAAACGACATATCATACTCCAGAGACAAGTGAAATTGCAAGCGGAAGACTGTGATAGATATATAAAATATATAAACTGTGGTAAGTCTCCATAGTGTGATAATGTTACCAGGTTAAATAATTACATGTACAATTCCAAAATATACAAAAGGTGTAATGTCATCTAGTCAACATCCCAGAAATCCACGTCGATCAGGACACGACTCACATGAACCCTCCTGAAAACTGTTGTAGGAGAATGCCTCCTCGTCATTCTCGAAGTCTGGCTCCACCTCGTAGGCATTGCCACCACCTACAACTAAGACAGGGTCTGGTTGGTGTGTACAACACCGTCCCGTAACGTGGGAGTGAGTGATTAACTAGTGGAACAATAAAGCAAAGGTTAACATGTTATCAATTCAGTCAAGCAGTAATGATAAAGCAATACATTCAAACATCCCTAGGTTCTCTGATTAATGCAAAAATGGTATGTAAGAATGATGCATGCCCTTGCCTGCACTCCCTTAGCGTCTTCATCTTACGGCGTGCATGGCAACCACCCGAAAGTGCTCTTCCTCGCCAAAGCACATGCAATGCGGTGTATGCACGTGATTAGTCAGGTTCTTATTAGTCCTTTTCATACAGCAGGATTGGAAAACTAAGGTACCTCCCTTATATCATTTTCCAAACAATGATCCATTCTAGGGTCGTCAGTCCTAGTAAATCTCATACGATGTTACGGTTCTAAGTCGCTACAAAGGGCTCGTCACCTTATCAGTGTAGGCCTAGTTTGTACTCTTGTTACTACGGAAAGGGTCGTTGCTTCCACGCAGCCTCAGAGTATACTCGAGGTCACTACAAAGGGCTCGTCACCTTATCAGTGCAGGCTGACAGCTCGAATACAGTGTTCCATACCACCGTATTTGGCTCACGATCTTTGGTTACTCACTGATCACTACAGGTGGGCTCGTTACCTCGGCGTAGATCGACAGCTCGACCATGGTGTCCCATACCACCATGTCCGACTCATGAGTCTTAGCGGATCGAGGTACCAAGGTTAACGGGATTCACTGGTGAGTTTGTTACCTTAGGTTCAAGCAGTAGCGTCCATACATGGTGAACATACATAAGGCCAATCGGGTTACTTGATGAGCTCGATTGGTACGAGCGCACATCGAGATGAACGACATGGAGTGCATAAGCACTCCGTGTGGCCTAACCACTGTCAACAACCGAAGTATAGCTCGGATTCATCGAACGCGTCCTGCGTAGCGAAACAACCTCAGCCACCAAATCAGGGCCTATTATCGATTGCCTGGACTATACCATAGTCCCAAACACATTCTGATATAAGAAATATGTACACATGATAATCATACAACATTTAACAGCCAATGTAAACATGGAAAACATTCAAATGTATAATGAAACACATATATCATGCATTTCTACATATACATATTTTACACAAACCACATTATCTAGATTACAGTGACTAGAAGGAATTTATGCATATAACCAAGGTAGTTGGGAATCCTATCTCGACAACCCTATTAAGTACAGTTCATCTGATAACTACTCATATAGACATTTTATCAAACACTTGTACTACACATATCAACATACACAACATATGTTGGTTATAACATATATGTGGATAAATCCTCGCGACAAGGAGTTGTCACATACACAACAATACATGTATTACCATTCCATAGACCTGACGGGCACAAATCATAATTTCATGTTCATTCAGACATTTCCACAAACACATAGGCTACACACTTTAACATACATACATTAGACTAGTTACACATATATCTTGGCGAGCCCTTCTTCAAAAGGGTTACCACGTACACAACAAACATATATTCATGGTTAATAATCATGGCAAGCATAGATCCAAATTCCATATTCATTCAATCATGTCAACACACACATGGAATACACTATATTCAACATAGGTCATGTATATGTGTAAAACGCGGGAAACGTCGTATCTAAGCATGTGATAGCAATCAAGTCAGTCATAAATCATTAACTGACATTGAAAGCCTTGAAAACCATAACCTAAACATTTATAATCCGCACCTTTCGCCAGTAGACTCGTAATGAATTCAGTTTAGACACTAAGTCTTTGTCTACAGCACCAGAACAACCTATAACAGGGAATAGGTTAGTTATTCTATCGACTGTTCTATTTGAGTTGCTACAACAGGTTAGGGTTAGGATTTGTTACCCAAATACGTTGTTGGAAACACCAAATTTTGTGATACAGACATGGTAAACAAGTGCGTGGAGTAGCGGGATCGAATCCCACGAAGAAGCGCCTAATATCTCTCTCTCACTTTCTCTCTCTTTCCTTCCCTTTTTCTCTCCTCTCGTTCTTAGGATTTCTAAATTCGTATGGAATATGAGAGAAAGGGTTTAAGGCCCTTATATAGGCCCAAAACTGATGGGAATAATCCCAGGGTCATGGTATACTTAGGTTATGTCCAAAGGACATCAGTTTGGATCCAACGGAGCACTTCTGGAGCCCCCTTTTCTGTGTGTGGTCGGACTTAAGTTCCTTGGCATTGGATCTAGGTTGAGTTAAGTTTTCGGTCCGATCGGATTTACAGATCGACCGTGGCCAACGGTCACTAGTATTCGATCAGGGCCACAAGCACACTGACATGTGTGGAAAATTTTTCCTGATCCAAGGGTGTAATTGGGTCAGATTCTGACGGTCCGAATCCTTATATTTGGCCCGCAAGCGACACGTCTCAATTTACTTAAGTTTGAATTTTATTTTTAAAAATATTCACGTTTCTCACACACTTCGCTACGGGCTCAAGTTGTACATTTCTGGACACAGTCAGAACTTGATTTCTGAGGTGGTTGTCAAGCCCAATAAGGCGGTCATAACGGTTTAGTTTGGCGATAATCAGACTTTCGACGCGCGGTCCAGATCCGATACGAAGTTTTGTGATGCTCCCGAGAGCAACTGGGTAATGAGATTGTTCCTATGTTATAGGGTAATGTAGCGTTAGTGGTTCTTCTCATTTTGGGCATTGCAGTTTATATTTAAAGTGGTTTAAGCTAATTCTACTGAGTATTCAGTTTAGTACTTAACTAAATTACGTCCTCATTACGACAGAATATGGTCGTAGGGCAGTTCTGCACCCATTTTTTGGCACTTTTAATTAGTATATTATTTTAATTATTTTTTAAGTAGTTTTTCATCAGTTTAATCCATATCTACCAAATTTCATTAGATTTTGTGTTGTAGAAAAAATCTAAAAATTCTAGAAGCGGTAGCTATCCAAACTGATGGTTTTCGAATAGTTGTCACAACGACCTATGTTTAACCACATTAAATATTTTATTATATTTTTTACTTATTTTTATATGATACTAGACTTATCAAGCTTCAATCTAGATTTTGAATCACCTAAATCAGAGTTATAACGAGGGAGATATGATTTTCTGAAATCAGATGAAAAGTGCAGAAAAACCATAGAAAACTGCCGCCCGGCCCGCCCCGCTAGAACGGCGAGGCCTCGCGGAACCGGCGAGGTCCTCACCGAACTCTGGTCATTCCGGCGATGACTCATCGGTGGGGCGAGGTCCTCCGCCCCCGGGGTGCCGGAAAAGTGCGGGACCCACCTCGGGTCGCCCCAATTTGTGTCGTTTGGCCCTCAAGTCCGTTTGGTGTGTTTTCGGGTCTCCTTTGCAAACCGGAATGAGTTGTTTGACGTGCAATATATGATTTTGGGGTAGGAGAAGCTGATATATCCAAATAACCTATTTATTTCATGAGATTCTAAAAGATTAATTGTCAAAAGTCTATTTTATTTATGTATTTACCATTTACAGTAAGTTTTAGTTTAAGTCTTGTTCTTCATCATTTAAACTTTAGTATTAGTGTCTAATGTGAAAGTACTTAGAAAAATTTGAAGAATAAGGTGGTGAAAGGTGAGATTTTGAAGGAAATGGGTCGAAAAGGGGATTTGAGACTTTGGGATTGAGTTCTGACAAGTTAATAAGGCGTTAGGATCGACCCGTTGCCTAAGGACGTCTAACTCCAGGTTGGCAAAAATCTGGGGGTTACATCCTCCTTGTAGGATCCCAAGATCGAAATCTGGCACACGAGTACTGGGATCCGAGAATGGGGCACCACAAAGGCTGTCGGTGCCGGATTCGGGGATCAGAAATTTTGTGAGCCCGTTTTCCGAATTTGGGGCGTGACATACTCTCCCATCAGAAGCCCACACGAGGACTTGTCAAGTTTGGTATTTCAAACTCTGAAACACAATCCTACACAAGGAATAATTTCCAGAGACAATGGACTCAAATATACTTTATTACCTAAAGTGGATGAGCCCCAATAAAGCACCTTTTTGAAGATCTTACTGAATCATGAAGCATCTTCAGCTCCCTTGTACCGCAACCGTAATGATTATGTGCCTTTGGAGATGCCAAGGTTTGGGTCAAGGGTTTGGTGAATCCTAACTTAAGAATGATGAGTCTTTATGGTTAGGATTAAGATTCCCAAGATTAAGCATTCAATGATATCTAGCATAAATGATTTGCTAATAAATATGTTTGCTAGAGCATTAATGAATACTATAGTTCATTCTTCAATTCGAGCTTTGAATGCTCAATGAATGCCTTTAACACAATGATTGAATGATGAACTCCATGAGGAAAGAGAGCTAGGGAAAATGAGTTTGAACTAGGGTTACACTTCTCATGCTTTTGCAAAGAAACCCCTCTTTTGCATAAGCAGAGAATATTTGTAACAGTAAAAAATGGGCAAAAACTTGTCAAATTCGATGTCATCGATTGGCCTTCAATACCATCGAAGTGTCCCTTCGATTCCATCGAGAAAATTATGAATTTTTCTATTAAGTTGTTGGATAGTTTTAAAGCATCCTGTCGATGTCATCGAGTGGCCTTCGATGTCATCGAAGGATCATCGATGCCATCGAGAAAATCCAGATTTTAAACATGAAGTTGTTGGAAATTTTGTCTTGTTATCTCAATATCATCGAATGGGCTTCGATGTTGTGAGTGCTTGTATTTAAAGTACACGTGTAGTTGTCAAATTTCGTAGATAAAATGCAGAAAGGGAATTGAATAAGCTAGATAAGAATAATAATTACCACACAGATAACTTTGGGAGGACCTGAGTTTCTCTCTCACTTGTATAAAAATTTTCACTGAATTTCGTTGTTGAGATGAATGAGAGAATGTCCCTATTTATAGCCAAAATATTTGGAAATTTGGTCAACTTAAAAATAGGTTTGACTAGCTGGATTCCAGCGATTCTATTCCAACGGCTATCAGATTCGCGGGATACGATTTATGAAAAATTTGATTGGCCAGAACCAAAATTTAGCTGGCCGAATTCAGAGTTTGGTTGGCCGAATCTCTTTGAAATTTAAAAGTTTCATTGCTATAAATTTGACCCGAGACACCTTCGGGCTAGCCTAATTCCAAGTTCGAGTGGTCAAACCCAAAGTTGGGTTGGCCGAACTTGCAACGGATTTTTCGTTAAATATGGAAATTTGGTCGAATCTAAAGCTAGGTTAGCCAAATTTAGTTAGGCTGACTGAACTTCAGTGAACTTCACATGTAAATTATATATTTTAAACATTTTAAGGCCATGTTTCAAAAACACCTAACCTAAGGTCTTTTCTAGGGTCATTCAACCTGATGGTTGGCATACACATTTATCTTAAACTTAAAATTATGCCAAGTCTTTTAGTCTTGTGATGTTGAGCCGGTCTTCATAAAGTGTCGTAGAGGACTGGAGTGTACAAGTTAGTGTTAAATGCAATTGGAGAGTAATCTATACTCTATTCGAGAAATAGATAATTGAATTTGTAACAATTAGGGTTTATATTCTTTGAGAAATATTAAATCCCTATATTCTTTTTTATTGAACATATACTTCTTCATTGACATTCAAGAAAGAAGATCGCTACTCGAAGCATTGGCTTCATCTTAAAAGCAACGTTCTGTTTTCTAAAGATTAGTATATTTTTTTTTTCATTGGGTTTGTTGAGATAGCCTAAAAATCTCATTTAGGTTGATTTGTGGTAAGCCCTTGAAAATCACAAAAGGGGTTTTATTATGGTAAGCTCACGAAAATCACAAGAACTATAAAAGGTTATTAAGGTGAACCTGTGAAAACTTTGATATAGTGGAAAACCAAAATTACGTGGGTAGTAATTTTAGAAGTGGAGTTAGTATGTGTTAAATACCAAACCACTATAACTCATTATGCATTTGTGGTGATTGATTTATTTGATTCTCTGTCTTTTATCGTTTTGAGATATTAATTTAAAGGACGTCGTGAAATAAGGTTGTCCTGTCTAAAATAATAGGTGAAGGTTATCCTACGAATTAATTGTAATCAAAGTTTTAATACTTTGTGCGATTGATAATATATTTTTCACATTTTATTATAAGCAATTGGTATTGTCCTATTCACCCCCATCTAGGAGATATGTAGCTCATCTTTCAAATGCCATCAGAAAAATCCCGATTTATGACTTGAGGTTGTTGGACATTTTTGTATACCTATTCGATGTCATTGATCACTATTTTTGATGCCATCAAAGACACTTCGATGGGTGGTCGATGGGATCGAAATTTCACTATTTTTGTGAAGTTCTTTTTAAACAGTTTTCTTCCCATAATACCTTACTAGCGCATATTGAATAGGTTTTTCTATGGGGTCTTAGCTAGATGGAAGGTCAAGTTTTATATGATGGGTATAGGTCTTTGAAAAGGTCCCAGTACTTTACCTTTTTAGTGCTTTAAATGCCTTTGATCTTCGAGTCTTTAGTCTTGAGTCTTCTTTGGGGCTCTCTAAACTCTATGTAACGCCGTGAAAATCAGGGGTCGAGAAGGAGCCCAACTCCCGAGTTCCAATGTATCACTTATACAACATAGATAATGATGATTAAATGTTGTCTGTATTAGCACATTAGACATGAATGGGATTACACTAAATCAGCATATCATACTCCAGGGACAATTAAATTATGCAAGCGGAAGACTATGATAAGTATATAGAGCATATAAGTGATAAGTCCCCAGATTATCAACATGTTGCCAAGTTACATAAATTACATGTATAGTTCCCAAAATTATAAAATGATAAAGTGTAATGTCTACTAATCCATATCCCTATAGTCCCGACGGCGCAACTCTAGGTCTACATAGACCTGCCAAAGAGTTGCATGTAGGAGAACTCCTCCTCGTCATCATAAGAGTCAGGCTCCATCTCGTGAGCCTCGCCATCACCTGAAACTACAACAGAGTCTGTTTGGTGTTTTAAAACATCGTCCCAGAGTAGGAGTGAGTGATCAACTCAGTGGAGCTATAAGGCAAAGGTTAACACATGTTATCAATTCAGTCAAGCAGTAATGATAAAGCAATACAACAAGCATTCCTAGGTACTCTGGTTAATGTAAGGATGATATGAGTTAATGATGCATACCCTAGCCTACACTCCCTCTGCGACATCATCTCACGATCGCGGCATGCATCCCTTCCTCTGTGCTCAACTCCGATGTCAAAGGCACATGTAAATGCAGTGCATGTGCGTGATTGGTCAGGTTCTTAATTAGACTCATTCATACAGCAAGTTTGGGAAGCTAAGGTACATCACTTTACATCATTGACCCAAACGATGATTCATCTAGGGTCGTCAATCCTAGCTTGTCACATACGATAGGTAAGTTATAGGGCAACATCACCCTTGATTTAAAAGAAGTGGACAAGCAAGTTCAGGTCACTACGAAGAGGCTCGTCACCTCAGCATAGGCCTTAGTTTATACTCGAGGTTACTCCACTAATACCCTACCAACTGGTAGTCTATTTTCGAAGGCTCGTCACCAACCCGACTGGGGATCACAGCCAGGCTGCGCCGGGGTAAGCCGACAGCTCGAATACAGTGTCTCATACCACCGTATTCTGCTCACAAGTTTGAGTTGCTCACTGGTCACTACGGGGAGGCTCGTCACCCCAGCGTAGGCCGACAGCTCGACCAAGTGTCCCATACCACCATGCCCGGCTCATGAGTCTTAGCGGATCATAGTACCATGGTTGAGACGGGTCTTTACATTGGTAAGGGGTACCTTAGGTTCAAGCAGTAGTGTTCATACGTGGTAAACACATAGTAGGCCAATCGGTTTACTTGACAAGTTCGATTGGTACAAGCGTACGCTGAATTAATCGACATGGTACCACTGTCGACAATCATCATACGACTCAGATTCATCAAACGTGTCTTATGTGGCGAAACGACCTCGACCACTAATTCGAGAATCATTACCGATTGCCTGAACTACGCAGTAGTCCCAATCATACTCCAAACACCATAGGCATTCATATGTACTAGTCGAAACAGCATTTAGCAACCAATTCAAATATAAATCTCATATAAGCATTTTAACGAACACATAGAGTACATGTTAACATACATAGGCATTTATCCATAAAACACATAGTAGTAAGATAGGTTACATGAAGGAAACTGTAACTACAGATAAAGTGATTGAGAATCTTATCTCAACACCCTCTTTAAAAACATTTCAACAAGCATTTTCTCATTCAGGCATTTTATCAAACACTTAGACTACACATATCAACATACATGTAATATATTGGTTATAACATATATTATGGCAAGTCCTTTCACAAAGGAGTTGTCACACACACAACAATCATGTACTTACAATTAATAATCATGGCAAGCACAAATCCAAATTCCATATTCATTCAAACATTTCAACAAACACATGGATTGCATTATAATAAACATAGTATATATATATATGTGTGTGTGTGTGTGTGTGAGTGTGTGTAATATGCGAAAATCATTGTATCTTAGCATATGTGATAGCAATCAAGTCAGTCATAAATCATTAACTGACATTGAAAGCCTTGAAAACCATAACCTAAACATTTATAGTCCGCACCTTTCGTCGGTAAACTCGTATTGAACTCAGTTCGAATACAACGTCTTTGTCAACGGCACAACGACAACCTATAGCATGAAATAGGTTAACTATTTCATCACTTTCTCTATTTGGATCCCTAAAATGGATTAGGGTTAGGATTTCTTACCCAAGAACGGAATCGGAATCACTGGAATAGCGACATGTGAAGGATGATTCGGCACGTGGAGCGGTGGGATTGAATCCCAGTAACGATCCCTAACTCTCTCTCTCTCTCTCTTCTCCTCTCTCTTTTCTTCTATTTCTTCTCTCTTCTCTCTCCTAGGGTTTGAAATTTGTATATAATGAGAGAGGGGTGGGTTTAGGTCTTTAGATAGGCACAAAACTGGTCTCAATGGTCCATGGCCCTAGGGCCATGGTATACTTAGATTATAGCCAAAAAGTGGTTGTTCCGGTCCAACGGAGCACATCTGGAGGCCTCTTTTCTGTGTACGGTCTGGGAAAAGTTTCCTGACAATGGATCTATGCCAGGTTAAGTTTTCAGTCCGATCAAATTTATGGATCGACCGTAGCGGACCAGTTTCAGTTCAACGGTCGTCGTCACTCGATCAGAGCCACAAGTACACTAACCTGTTTATGAAAATTTCCCTGATCCGACGGTGTATTTGGGTCAGATTCCGACTGTCTGAAACCTTAAATTTGGCCCGCAAGCGAATGACCTAATTCACTTAAATCTGAGTTCTTTTATAAAGATATTCGCGTTTTTCACACACTTTACTTAGGGCTTTAGTTGTGCATTTCTGGATACTATTAGGACTTGATTTTCAAGATGGTTGACAAGCCCAGCAAGGCGGTCATAACTGTATAGTTTCGCGGTAATTGGACTTTCGACGTGCGGTCCAGGTCCGATACGGAGTTTCAATACGCTCCGAAGAGTAACTGGGTTTAGAGATCGATTCTACGTTTTTAGGTAATGTAGCGCTAGCTATTCTACTAGTTTTGTGTGTTGCAGTTCGTATTTAAAGTGGTTCGAGCTAATTCCACAGATGATTTAATTTAGCACTTAGTTAATTTTTGTCTAATCCTTAAAGGATTCAGTCCTGAGTGATTTCTGCCTGAGGTGGCACTCGGGTCTCAGTACGAATTTTTCTGGGATGTTACAATCTACCCCCTTAAAGAAACAATTTCGTCCCCAAAATTGCCTAAAAGTAATAAGTAAAGGCTTGATTATTTCATTTGCTTAGTTCTGTTAGTTTCAGGTTTATATACATGTTAGGGCATATAATGATTACACTAGCCTAGCTCATAATGGTCCACCTCCCTTAAAAGTTTCTACCTTTAAGGTTTGAAAATAAATGTCCAAATCATTATTATTGTGCTACATGTTTGATGATAAGGTTTACCTATGGGTGGTATAATATTCTGTTTATGATTGGGCTAATACGGAAGGATAGTTGTGGTAGGCTCAAATCTGATACGTCGATTGCTCGCCTGACCAGGGCAGACAGCTTATTGTATCCCTTCATAATCCTAATGGATCCTGGTCTTCCGCTCTGTCAAAGCAGTGAGTCCTTTGGTAATCATCCAGGATTGAGAATTGAGTTAAGGCACGAATGCCTCGTAGGGATATGGTTCTGAAATTCTGAAATCTGATCATCCTAAGTATTTAAGGAGTGTTATAATTCGCTAGGAAGTTCAAGTCTCATGTTTATAAGGTTGTCATTCGGGTCTTGTTTAATGAGAGTTCTTGTTTGACCTATGTTTAACTTGATGGATAATAAGTTCTTCCATGGTGCTCATAATTAAAAGACTATACTAGAAAGGTTTTCAATCTCCTAAAACTATATTTGTATGTCACCACTTCGATCATACGGCTAGGGGGTTATGGGCAGATTGCACTTCGGTTTCATTAACTTCGAGAGGGAAGGAAGAATCAAGAGTTCTAAAATACTTCAGAAGTTTGGAATGTTAGCAACATAAGGCCGCGGGAAAGGAAAGAAGAGGGATATCTCCTCGACGCGGTATGAACCTTAAATTTATAAGAGGATAAGAAACTTGTAATATTTTACTGTTGTCTACTTCTAACATGAGCTTACAGAGTATTAAACTATGAAACTCAATCCTACTTAAGGGTCCTAATTTAATTGTACAAAAATAACTAATATATATATATATATGTGTGTGTGTGTGTGTGTATATATATATATATATATATATATATATAAAGCTAAATTTAATCACAGGATGATTCCTAGTATGATTATAAATAATTCCTAAAGACACCAAATACTAAACTTTAATATGAAAAGATATGACCAGTCTATTAGCAACTCGAAGTTGTAGAAATTTTTCGTTTAAACCCTTATTATTTATAACGTATTTGTCACCTCTAGTTACCATATTATTTTATAGTAATCCATTGTTAGGTCTATTCTTTCATATGAATTGGTTTAATAGACCCAGTGTCTACCGATAGAAATATAGGTGTACCTTGAATGTGGACAGTGACCTCAAAGGCTAAAGGCACTGCAGTTGCTGACTCAGGTGCTTCAGCTGCAAGTGCATGCACACGGGCTTGTTGAGGATGATTTGGTTGCACTGCCATAGGTCGTTGAGGTGGCCTATTTTGAGGTATAGGTGGTCGGTGAAATGGCTGCGCTGGTGATGCAGATCATAGAGGTGAAGCTGCTATATCACGGGGTGACTGACGGTCTATAACGCCCCAAATTTTTGTCAACCTGGAGTTAGACATCCTTAGGTAATGAGTTAATCATAACACCTTAATTGACTTCTCAGAACTCAATCTTAAAGCCTTAAATCCCTTTTTAACCTATTTCCTTCAAAATCTCACCTTTCACCACTTTATTCTTTAAATTTTTCTAAGTACTTTCACATTAGACACAAATCCTAAAGTTTAAATGATGAAGAACAATACTTAAACTGAAACTTATTATAAATAGTAAATACATAAATAAAATGGGCTTTCGACCATTAACCCTATGGAATCTCACAAAACGAATAGGTTACTTGGAAAGATCAGCCTCTCTTACCTACGACCTTATTCTGTCGTAATTAGGGTGGAATTTAGTTAAGTACTAAACTAAATTAATTGTAGAATTAGCTCGAACCACTTTAAATATGAACTGTAAGACCCAAAACTAGTAGAATCGCTAACACTACGTTACCTAGAAACTTAGGATCGATCTCTAAACCCAGTTGCTCTCGGGAGCACCTTGAAACTTCGTATCGGACCTGGACCGCGCATCGAAAGTCCGTTGACCACGAAACTATACACTTATGACCGCCTTACTGGGCTTGACAACCATCTTAAAAAATCAAATCCAGATAGTATCCAGAAACACACAACTTGAGCCCGGATTAAAGTGTGTGAGAAACGCGAATATCTTTAGAAATTAAACCCAAACTTAAGTGAATTGAGTCGTTCGCTTGCAGGCCAAATATAAGGATTCAGACTGTCAGAAGCTGACCCAAATACACCTTCGGATCAGAAAAATTTCCTAGCACAGGTCAGTGTACTTGTGGCCCTGATCGAGTGGCGATGACCATTGAACTGAAACTGGTTCGCCACGGTCAATCCACAAATCCGATCGGATCGAAACATTAACTCGACTAGATCCAATGTTAGGGAGCTTAAGTCCAACCGCACGCAGAAAGGGGGCCACCAGAAGCGCTCTGTTAGATCGAAACTGTCGCCCTTTGGCTATAACCTAAGTATACCTTGGCCCCGGGGCCATTCCCATCAGTTATGGGCCTATATAAGGGCCTTAAACCATCTCTCTCTCCCTTCACATACGATTTTGCAACCCTAGAAGAGAGAAGAGAGCAAAGAGAGAAGGAAAGAGAGAGTGTGAGAGGAAGTGAGAGATTGTTCCTGGGATCTTTCCCTGCTGCTCCACGTGCTTTACAACCTCGTCTGTATCACTATTCCAGCGATTCTGACTCCGCTAGTAGGTAAGAAATCCTAACCCTAATCTATTTTAGGGATACAAGTAAAGTAAATGTTGAAGTTGCTAACCTATTTCATGTTATAGGTTGTCGTTGTGCCGTGGATGAAGACTTAGTGTTTAAACTGAGTTCGTTACGAGTTTACCAGCGAAAGGTGCGGACTATAAACGTTTAGGTTATGGTTTTCAAGGCTTTTAATGTCAGTTAATGATTTATAACTGATTTGGGTGCCATTTCACATGTTAAATGCGAAGATTCCTTTGCTTTACAGATATATATGAACTATGTTGAGTATAGCGTACTCCATGTGTTAGTTGAAATGATTGAATGCGTATAGAATTTGGATTCGTGTTTGACATGATTATCTGTCGTGGATATAGGGTTGATGTATGTGCGACAACCCCTTGGCGAAAGGATTTGCCCTAATACATGTTATGGCCAACATACGTCATGCATGTTATAGTCTGTAGTTTAAGTGTTTATTAAATGACTGAACGAATATGAGATTATGATTTGTGCCTGCTGTGTTTATGGAATGTAAATACATGATTGTTGTGTATGTGACAAATCCTTATTAGAAGGATCTGTGCAAGTATATGTTATAATCAACATATGTTATGTGTGTTAATATGTGTAGTCTAAGTGTTTGTAAAAATGTCGGTATGAGTAAGTATTTGGTGCATTGTACTTTACATGGGCGTCAAGATAAGATTCTCAACTACCTTATCTAAATGTATAATTCCCTTCATGTAGTCTTAATTTCAACTACGTGATTTATGTATAAAATGCATATGTGTAATAACATGTTCTATGTGCTTGATACAATGTCTGAATGAGTGAGCGTTTGATAAATTGTACTTACTAAGGGTGTTGAGATAGGATTCTCAATTACCTTAGCTATATAAATAGATTCTTTCATATAACGTGCATTACTATTTTGTGATTTATGTATAACATGCCTATGTAGAATAACATGTGCACTATGTATTCGTTAATATGCTCAAATGAGATTTGTTTGCGATTTGATTGTTACATGCTGTTTGACTGTCGCATGTGAATGTTATTACTTTGGAGTGTGCTTGGGACTACTACGTAGTCCAAGCAATCGGTAACTGGTTCCGACCGAATGGCTGACTTAGTTTCACCACACGGACACGTCCGATAAATCTGAATCGTACGGTGATCATCGATAGTGGTTAGGCCACAAGGAGTGCATATGCGCTCCATGTCGATTGATTTAGCGTGCACTCGTACCAATTGAACTTGTCAATTAACCCGATTGACCCAATGTATGTTCACCATGTATGGGCGCTACTGCTTGAACCTAAGGTACCGAACTCACTAGTGAAAATCTCGTTAACCTTGGTACCTCGATCCGCTAAGACTCATGAGCCAGACATGGTGGTATGGGACATCGTGGTTGAGCTGTCGGCCTACGTTGGGGTGACGAGTCTCCCCGTAGTGACCAGTGAGCAACACCGCCTCGTGAGCGAAATACGGTGGTATGGGACACTGTATTCGAGCTGTCAGCCTACACTAATCAAGTGACGAGCCCTTTGTAGTGACCTCGAGCATACTCTGAGACTGCATTGAGGCGACGAGCCTTTCTGTAGCAACTAGAGTTATAAACTGGGCCTACACTGATCAGGTGACGAGCCCTTTGTAGTGACCTAGAACCACAACATCGTATGATATTTACTAGGACTGACGGCCCTAGAATGGATCATTGTTTGGGAAATGATATAAGGGAGGTACCTTAACTTTCCAATCCTTTTGTATGAAAAGGTCTAATAAGAACTCGGTAATCACGTTCATGCACCGCATTGCATGTGCCTTTGGCGTTGAAGTTGAGCACTGTGGAAGGGGTGCATGCCGCAACCGTGAGAGGAAGTTTGCAGAGGGAGTGCAAGCGAGGGCATACATCATTAATACATATCATCTTTACATTAACAAGAGTATTTAGGGCTTGATTGTTGTACCGTTTTATCATTACTGCGTGATTGAATTGATAACATGTTAACCTTTGCCTTATAGCTCCACTAAGTTGATCACTCACTCCCACGTTCTGGGATGGTGTTTTAAACACCAACCAGACTCTGTCTTAGTTCTAGATGGCAACGCGACGTATGAGGTGGAGCCTGACTTTTATGACGACGAGGAAGAATTCTCGTATATGCAATTATTAGGCAGGTTTACTTAGACCGTCCTGATCGATGGGGGCTATAGGGCTTATCATTTGTAGTTGGACTATCTTTGATATTTTGTATTTTGGAATTAAACTTGAAATTATTTAACCTAGTGAAAATCATACTCTGACAGCTTGTTATTACTTATATACAGTTTGTACACATATCACAGTTTCCACTTGCGTAATTCAAATTGCCTCTGGAGTACAATATGTTGTTTTAGTGTAATCCCACTCATGTTCGAATGCACTCATAATAATCATCATAATCTATGTTGCATAAGTGATGCGTTGGAACTCGAGAGTTGGGCTGATCGTCGACAGTGATTAGGTCACGCAGAGTGCTTACGCACTTCATGTCGATTAACTCAACGTACGCTCGTACCAGTTAAGCTTGTCAAGTAACCTGATTGACCCAATGTATGTTCACCATGTATGGACACTACTGCTTGAATATAAGGTACCAACTTACCAGAGGAAAACCCGTTTAACCTTAGTGCCACGATCTGTTAAGACTCATGAGTCAGGCATGGTGGTATGGGACACCGTGGTCGAGCTGTCAGCCTACGCTAGGGTGACGAGCGTCTCCGTAATGACCAGTGAGCAAACCAAACTCGTGATCCGAATACAGTGGTATGGGACACTGTATTCGAGCTGTCGGCCTACGATAAGGTGACGAGCTTTTTCCGTAATGACCTCGAGTATAAACTAAGGCCTATGAGGATGGTGATGAGCCTCTTCATAGTGACCTGAACTTGCCTGTCCACTGTTATATATTCAGGGGTGGCGTTGCCCTATAACTTGCCTATCGTATGCGAGAAACTAGGATTGACGACCCTAGATGGATCATCGTTGGGTAAATGATATAAAGGGAGGTACCTTAGCTTCCTGAATCTGCTGTATGAATAAGTCTAATTAAGAATTTAGATAATCACGTACATGCACCACATTTGCATATGCTTTTGGCATTGAAGTTGAGCACAGAAGAAGGGATGCATGCCGCGATCATGAGATAATGTCGCAGAGGGAGTGTTGGCGAGGGCATGCATCATTATAACATACCACTCCTACATTAATAAGAGTACTTAGGATATGAGTGTTGTACTGCTTTATCATTACTGCTTCACTAAATTGATAACATGTTAACATTTATCTTATAGCTCCACTGAATTGATCACTCACTCCCACTCTGGGACGGTGTTTTAAACACCAACCAGACTCTGTTTTAGATGTAGATGCTGGCGCGACACATGAGGCCAATCCAGACTTCTATGATGATGAGGAGTTCTCATACATGCAGTTATCAGGCGGGTTTATGTAGACCGTTTTGATCGACGGGATTACAGGGTTATATGATTAGCTGGACATTCACATTTTGTTATTTTGGGAATTATACATGCAATTATTTGACCTGGTGACATGTTCAGACTCTGAAGACTTACAAATCACTTATACGATTTCACATACTTATCACAGTCTTCCGCTTGCGTAATTTAACTATCTCTAGAGTATGATATGATGTTTTGGTATAATCCCATTCATGTTTAAGGCCATAATACGGACAACATTTAATCATCATTATCTATGTTGCAGAAGTGATGCGTTGGAACTCGGGAGTTGGGCTCCTGCTCAACCCCCGATTTTCAGGGCGTTACAAGTTGGTATCAGAGCATTATTTAGATTAAACTGGACCTGAGTTATAATAACACGATGCACGCTGACGAACTTTGACTTAGGAGGGAGCATTAAAATGTAGTAATGATTATAGGATTCTTAGTTTCGCCGACAGGTAAAACTGACCGTTGAAATCGAAGCCCGTACACATTGACCATGAGTGGTGACCCCAGATCTTTTCTGGACCGTCAATCGACGGGTTTAGATGAGAATCCAGCCTATGACACACTCAAACAAACCCGAAAATCATGAATATACGCGAGATGGGACCCGAAACGACTCAAACGGACTAGGGGGCCCAAACGATGCAAAATAGGGGGTCCTAAGTGGACCCCACACACATACGGCACCCCAGGAGGGGGTGGCCACCGCCCTACCGTGGCGACACCGCGCTGGGTCCAGAGGCCGCGGTGGTGGTGCCCGCCCCACGCTGTGGTGCCGTGCTAACTGCGGTGCACCTTGCCCGGGTTGCCCGGGCCTGTCGGGCCGACGAATGTGGAGGGTTGTGGGGCCCACCACATCATGTGGGACCCCTTTTATGCCTCTCATTTGCTTCACTCCACCCCCACCTAGCTCCAAGCTCTCCAAACCTCAAGAAATCTCATTTTTCTCTCTCAAATCCTCCCCCCAATCTCACACCTTCTTCATCTTCTTCACCACCTACCCATCCTTAATCATAACCTTCAAACCTATCTCTTACATCTCCTCATTTTCCCTGTTTCGTACTCATTTGAGCATAGGGTCTATACCCTTGTGCCTCATAGCTCACAAACCTTCAAATCCACCCCATTCCCAAGTTTTTCTTCTTTTTTTTCTTCTCTCCATGGCTCTCCTTGAGCTTATAGTTGCCATTTTCTCCCTCTCCTCGATCATTTCCCTCATGGGAAAGCGAAGAGCATCCACCGATGAAGCAGGTCCTAGCCGCCCGACCAGTCCGAGGAAGAAGGCAGGCGCCGAAGCTAGCACGAGCACCACCCAAGAGCGAAGGTCGAAGCAGGATCTTGATCCCTAATTGCCGCTCGAGAGAGTTCTACCGGCGAGCTTCTAACACGGTCGATTTGGTGGTCGTAGGGTTGTACTTGAAGCTCATGTAGATGAGGGGCTATCTGGGTTGTATCCGATGATGGACTACCTGGTGGACGTCGGGTGGGATCCGATATTCGAGGGCAAGTCTCACGCATGTGAGAACACTGTCCTAGCCTTCTACGCCCATATACGAGAACCATCGTTGGAGCCCCTGCAGTTCAACATTCCTATGGGAAGGCGAGAAGCAACAATCGATGTAAATTTGGTATCCCGGATCATGGGGATCCTGCGTGGAGAGGTGCATGCTAGTGATAAGTATCTCAAGAATGCACGAGAAAGAGATCGCCGCACGTGTTACCTCTATGGCCGATTAGCTCACTGAAAGGAAGGCAGAAGCCTCCCGTTGACAGAGTTGACAGACGATTTTCGCTTGCTTCACCACATATTCACGTATAACATGTACCTTAGGTGGGGCAATCGTACCGAATGCACTCGATTGATGGTGGATTTCCTGTATAGAGCTGGGCAGGGAGATAAGTTGTGTCTGCCTACGTTCGCCCTGCTACAGATAGTCTAGATGGCGCGTTCTATTAGGAACGATGTCTCACTTCCATTTGGCTAACTCATATGCAAGATTGCTCGAGAGTTCGCCTACAGACTCAACATGGATGAGATTATGCCGATCCACTTCATTAATGAGACTACGCTTAACAATATGAAGATTGGCCCTCGACAACATCAAGCCCAACTTGACGAGCATGGAGATGAGGCAGATAGAAAGTGAAGAGGAAGAAAGTAATGAGATAGAGGAAGAAGATGAGTTAGCAGAAGGGAGTAGTGAGGAAGGCAGCGAAGAGGAAGGCAGTGATGAAGAGGAGGCCCAAGGCACTGAGGAAGGCTCTCCTCCCGCCGCACAGGGTGTGATAGTGATCGAGCTACTTCAGAAGCCCGCTTGACTCAAATCGAGGAGGGCCAAGCCGCCCTGCGACAGGAGGTCGAACAGATTCGGGCCGAACTTGAACAGACCTGAGCCAAATTAGAAGAGCATCAGGCCTTCGCGAAACGGAGATTCAGCATAATATCTCACACCCTGAGGTCTATCCTATGTTGTCTGCAGGATAAGGGTGCACCTCTACCATCGCCAGACTCTGACGACTAGTGGTACATGTAGTCGTCTTTTGGTTTGCTTTGTTGCTTGTTTTCTTGTTTCTATGAATAGCCTTAATAGGCTTAGTAATGTGGTAGAGTAGTTTGTAGGATTTAGTGTGTGTGAACCTTGCTTAGATTAGCTCACACGCATCTTCTGTCATGGTCCATGTAATACTGCATCTCATGTATTGTGACAATTTTGGTAAATGAAATGCATGAAGCTTCTTTGGATTTGAAATGTAAATGATGTGTTTATGTGAGTGTCATCTTGTGCTGAATCTGACACGGGTTGCACCCTATGTTGTATGTAGGGGATGCCACCTAAGGCCACATGGAGTACGACACGTCTCACACCTGACAACTTAGTTAACGGGGCACCTCCCCTCAGCGATAGCCATATGGACCCCAGTTCGAGCCCGACTCACGACACTATGTCGGATTCTCAGCTGGCCACTGGCCCCACTAATGGGCCGACACCTATTGCACCACCTGTGGCACCACCGGTTCCTAAGTAGAACAGTGCGTCTACCTCGACGCCATACATGTCTCGGTCGGCTCCTCCTACTGATAGGTTGTTGCAGATGATGCTCTTGATGCAGCAACAACAACAACAGCAGCAGCAGTTTTCGGCCACCATTGCTGGGGCCCTTGCCCAGAATATATGTGTGGTTCCGCCTACATCACCTATGCATCCTGCTGGGGGCATGAGTGCCAGCGGCTTGTTTGAGCGATTCCAGCGCTTTCGACCTCCCACTTTACGGGTACTCAAAGACCTGAGGAGGCCGAGTATTGGCTTGACCACATCTCTAAGATGCTAAAGCCATTGTACTGCACAGAGGCATAACAGGTGGAGTTAGTCACCTACATTTTCGAGAAGGAGGCCAGCCTCTGGTGGGACAGCATCCTTAGGACTATTGCTGTTGGATATGTATGAACGTGGGAGGCTTTTTAAACCCGCTTCCACGAGAAGTATTTCCCTCTCATGTACCTTCATGAGAAGGAGGGAGAGTTCCTTCGCCTCCAATAGGGAGGGATGACATTGACAGAGTACGAGAACAGATTCACGGAGCTGGCTAGGTATGCTCCGTTGATCTTAGCTGATGAGCCGATGAGGATGCGACAGTTTTCTGAGGGGTTGCGACCCGAGATATGCTCGAAGATGTGTTGTACTAGCATACCTCACTATGCTGAGCTAGTGAGCATGTCTTTACGGGTAGAGCAGGATGGGGATAGATTATCCTGCACGCGTGCACCCATGTGACAGATGCCTCGACCAGATCTGTCGAGCAGGGCTTTCCTCAGTAAGAGGCCCCGTGCAGACTCGCCTCCTAGACTTACAGCTCAACCAGCCCCGATAAGGCGATCAGACTTGTGGTGCACTTACTGCAAGAGGTCCGGCCATTCTAACACATATTGCTTCACCAGGATGAGGGACAACGGCTTCTCACCGCCTCAGAAGATCAACCGCCAACTTCCTCAAGCTATTGCAACCCCACCTCTACGGTTAGCACCAGCACATCCATCTTTTCGGCTGTCTGCACCTCGATTTAGGCCGCCCTAGCGACCTATGGCACCACAGCTGAACTGTTCTCAACAGGCTCGGGTGCACTCACTTGCAGCTGAGGCATCCGAGATAGCAATCGCAGCACCCCTAGCCTTTGAAGTTACAGCGCATATCTAAGGTATACCAGTCTTCTTATTGGTGGACACCAAGTCCACTATCTAGCTCATATCATGCGCAGCAGTCAAGCGACTGTTGTTGGATACAACCCCTACGAGGGGGGTGAGGATCCTTACCACTACAGGGACCTTTTCAGACGTTACCAAGATATGTAAGGAATGCTCGATAAACTTAGGAAGCAGGATGGTACTCATTGACCTGATTGTTGCCCACTATATCATTACGACGTTATCCTCGGTATGGATGGGCTCACCGAGATGAGGGCCGAGATCGATTGCGATACCAGAGTAGTGACTGCCCGTACACATAAGGGCACGGCCTTTACTTTTCCAATTCAGGTCAATTGGCCCTGCCGAGTTAGTTGTTATGCTACCCTGCTAGAGCATGTTGATGGTCCGACATTGGGGAACACGCCCGTAGTTCAGGATTTTACAGACGTGTTTAGGACGATTCCTGGATTACCTCCTCAGCGCGAGATCGATTTTACTATTGACCTAGTGCCTGGTGTGACACCTATATCTCTTTCAACGTATCGCATGCCTCAATGCGAGATGGAGGAACTGAGGAGATAGATCAATGATCTGTTGGATTCAGGTTTCATACGACCGAGTGTATCTCCTTGGGGAGCACCTGTGCTGTTTGTAAAGAAGAAGGATGGATCACTGCGATTGTGTATTGATTATCGCAGGTTGAACCAAGTGACAGTGAAGAATAAGTATCCTTTGCCTAGGATAAATGATCTGTTCGACCAGTTGAAGGGGGCACAATATTTCTCGAAGATTGACTTACAGTAAGGGTATCACCAGTTGCGCGTCAGGGATGAAACGTGCAGAAGATAACTTTCAGGACTAGTTTTGGGCACTACGAGTTCCTTGTGATGTCGTTTGGACTCACAAACGCACCGGCCGTGTTTATGGACTTGATGAACCGGGTGTTTCGGCCGTATCTTTTTCGATTCATCATCGTGTTCATAGATGACATCCTGATATACTCCAAGAGTCGGGAAGATCATGAGGAACACCTGCGAGTAGTCTTTGATACGCTCAGAAAGAACCAGTTGTTTGCACAGTACAAGAAGTGCAACTTCTGGAGGGAAGAAGTGAAGTTCCTAAGACATGTGGTGTCCAAGGAAGGGATAGTTGTGGACCATGCTAAGGTAGCCGTAATTCAGGACTGGGAGTAGCCCGGTTCGATTACTGAAGTGAGAAGTTTTCTTGGCCTTGCAGGTTACTACCGGCAATTCTTTCGGGACTTTTCCAAGATAGCCAGACCGTTGTCTCAGCTGAATCGGAAAGATATCAAGTTTGCCTGGAATGAGAAGGTAGAGGCAGCATTTCAGGAGCTGAAGGACAAGCTGACGTCTGCCCCTATGCTAGTATTGTCAGAGCAAGGGGTCAAGTATACGATATACACTGACGCGTCTCATGTTGGTTTGGGTTGTGTTTTGATGCAGAAGGACAGGGTTGTTGCCTATGCATCGCGTCAGTTGAGGAAACACAAGGAGAACTATCCTACGCATGACCTGGAGTTGGCGGCCGTCATCTTTGCACTAAAGCTCTAAAGACATTACGTCTACGGAGAGGAGTTCGAGCTCTTTTGCGACCACAAGAGCTTCAGATACATATTCACGCAGAGGGACCTAAATATGAGGCAGCGACGATGGATGGAAACCTTGAAGGACTTCAAGTTTGAGGTCTCCTACCATCCTTGAGCCGCAAGAAGACGATAGCATTCGCAGCTCTGCTGAAGATAGCAGAATGGGATATGGTAGAGTTTTTGCAGGAGTTTGAGCAGAAACTTACAGTTGAGGAGCCGTTCGAGAGCATCGCATATGCAGCCACTGATCGATGACTGAATCATAGTGGCTCAGCGAGAGGATGAAGGGTTGCTAGAGTTGAGAAGACGAGCTAGTGGTGATGAAGACTTAGAATGAAGGGTTGGTACGGATGGGGGTTTACGTTATCATGGCCGCCTATGCATCCCAAACCTTCATGACTTGAGAAGGGATGTACTCGAAGCTACTCACAATTCGAAGATGGCGATGCATCCTGGTAGTACGAAAATGTATCGAGACATGAAGATGTCGTACTGGTGGGACAACATGAAGGCCCACATAACAGACTATGTCTCACGTTGTCTCACGTGCCAGCAAGTCAAGGCAGAGCATCGCCGACCTCCTGGACTGCTTCAGCCCATGCCTATAGCAGAATGGAAATGGGATTTCATCTCTATGAATTTTATCTCAGGGTTACCGAAGATGAGGAAGGGACATGACTCCATATGGGTGATTGTGGACCGGTTGACGAAATCAGGTCATTTTCTCCCTATTAGAGTTTTGAACTCGGCAGATGATTTGGCTAGACTGTACATCAAGGAGATAGTGTGTCTGCATGGAGTTCCTATGAAGATCATGTTAGACCGAGACACACGATTCACATCTATCTTCTGGACTCATATCCAGGAAGCAATGGGTATGAAACTGAAGTTCAGTATCGCGTTCCACCCACAGACTGATGGGCAGACGGAACAGGTAAATCAGGTGTTGGAGGATATGCTGTGAGCTTGTGTGCTTGACTTCAAGGACAGTTGGGATGACTATCTTCCTTATGCAGAGTTCGCTTTTAATAACTGCTTTCAGGCGAGTATTGGTATGGCTCCCTATGAAGCCTTGTATGAGCGCCCCTATCGAGCACCGCATTGTTGGGCCGAATTTGGCGAGAAGAGTTTGATTAGCCTAGAGTTCGTACAGGCGACCTCAAAGAAGATCGACATTATCAGGCATCGATTTCTAGCAGCGCAGAGCAGACAGAAGAGCTACGCCAATACGAGGCGGCGACAATTAGAGTTTGAGGTCGGGGACCACGTATTCCTGAAAGTTTTCCCAATGAATGAAGTCCTTTGGTTTGGGAAGAAAAGGAAACTCACGTCGAGATTCATTGGCTCATTCCAAATACTAAATCGAGTGGGTGTAGTAGTGTACCGCCTTGCTTTGTCCACACCACTCGTCGGCGTGCATGACGTGTTTCATGTATCGATGTTGAAGAAATACGTTCCTGACCCTTCCCACATTATTAGATGGGAGCAGGTACAGTTGAGTGAATTTTCTAAACCCTCTCTCTCCCTTGCCATACGAAATTTCTAAACCCTCTCTCTCCCTTGCCATACGAATTTTCTAAACCCTAGGAAAGAGAATAGAGAAAAGAGAAGGAAAGAGTGAGGAGAAGAGAGAGAGAGAGAGAGAGAGAGAGAGAGAGAGAAAGTGAGAGATAGTTGCTAGGCTTCGTTCCTACCACTCCACGTGCTGAATCAGTCTTCCCGTGTCGCTATTCCCGCGATTCCGGTTCCTTTCTTGGGTAAGAAATCCTAATCCTAATATGTTTTAGGGATTCAAATAGAGTAAGCAGTGAAATAGCTAACCTATTTCATATTATAGGTTGTCGTTGTGCCGTAGACGAAGACTTAGCATATAAATTGAGTCCGTTACGAGTTTACCGGTGAAAGGTGCGGACTATAAACGTTTAGGTTATGGTTTTCAAGGCTTTCAATGTCAGCAATGATTTATGTCTGACTTGATTGCTATCACATATGCGTAGATATGATGTTTTCTGCATATTACACATATATATGAACTATGTTGAAAAAGATGCATTCCATGTGTTTGTTGAAATGTTTGTATGAGTATGGAATTAGGACTTGTACTTGCCATGATTTATGTTTGAGGATACATGACAGTTGTACGTGTGGCAACATCCTTATGAAAGGATTTGCTATAATACTTGTTATAACTACTATATTACATGTATGTGATTTGTGTAGTCTAAGTGTTTGATAAAATGCCTGGATGAGAGAATGCTTGTTGAACTGTATTTAATTAGGGTGTTGAGAGGTGACTCTCAATTCCCTTATCTATAGTTACAATTTCCTTCATGAAACCTAACCTACTACTATGTGCTTTATATATGAAATGCGTATGTATGACAACATGTGTACTATGCGTTTGTTGAAATGCTCAAATGAGAATTGTATTTAGATTGGTTGTTACATGCTGTCTTTGACTATCACATATGAATGCTGTCAATCGATAATGATTTCCGAGTTAGTGGCTTAAGTCGTTTCACCACACAAGATATGTTTGAGGAATCCGAGTGGTACGCTGATCGTCGACAGTGGTTAGGCCACGCGAAGTGCTTACACACTTCATGCTGATCAACTCAACATACGCTCGTACCAGTCAAGCTTGTCAAGTAACCCGATTGGCCTAATGTATGTTCACCATGTATGGACACTACTGCTTGAATCTAAGGTACTAACATACCAGAGAAAAACCCATTTAACCTTGGTACCACGATCCACTAAGACTCATGAACCGGACATGGTGGTATGGGACACCGTGGTCGAGCTGTCGGCCTACGTTGGGGCGATGAGCCTCCCCGTAATGACCAGTGAGTAAACCAAACTCGTGAGCCGAATACGGTGGTATGGGACACTGTATTCAAGTTATCGGCCTACGCTAAGGTGACGAGCCTTTCCCGTAGTGACCTTGAGTATAAACTAAGGCCTATGAGGATGGTGACGAGCCTCTTCATATTGACCTGAACTTGCCTGTCCACTGCTATATATTCATGGGTGACGTTGCCCTATAACTTGCCTATCGTATGCAATAAACTAGGATTGACGACCCTAGATGGATCATCGTTGGGTAAATGATATAAAGGGAGGTACCTTAGCTTCCCTAATGTGTTGTATGAATAAGTCTAATTAAGAATTTGGCTAATCACGTACATGCACCGCATTTGCATGTACCTTTGGCGTTAGAGTTGAGCACAGAAGAAGGGGTACATGCCGTGATCGTGAGATGATGTCGCTGAGGGAGTGTAGGCGAGGGCATGCATCATTATAGCATACCATTCCTGCATCAATAAGAGTACTTAGGATATGAGTGTTGTACTACTTTATCATTACTAATTGACTGAATTGATAACATGTTAACCTTTGCCTTATAGCTCCACTGAGTTAATCACTCGCTCCCACTCTGGGATGGTATTTTAAAACACCAACCAGACTCTGTTTTAGATGCAGATGTTGGCGCGATGCATGAGGCCGAGCCAGACTTCTATGATGATAAGGAGAAGTTCTCATACATGCAGTTATCAGGCAGGTTTATGTAGACTGTTCTGATCGACGGGATTACAGGGTTATATGATTAGTTGGACATTCACATTTTATTATTTTAGAAATTATACATGTAATTATTTAACCTGGTGACATGTTTAGACTCTGGGGACTTACAAATCACTTATATGATTTTACATACTTATCACAGTCTTCCGCTTGCGTAATTTAACTGTCTCTGGAGTATGATATGTTGTTTTGTTATAATCTCATTCATGTTTAAGGCCCTAATACGGACAACATTTAATCATTATTATCTATGTTGCAGAAGTGATGCGTTAGAACTCGGGAGTTGGGCTCCTGATCGACCCCCGATTTTTAAGGCGTTACAGATATCATCTTTGGTCAAACAAAAAGAAGTACAAGACCGAGATGGTCAGACACAAAGAAAACTCTGTTAGACCCCTATGATTCAACTCCCCCTAACTAGAGGGTCCAATACCTGAACCGAAGACATCGTCACGGCGACATGTTTGTACGACCAAGATCTGATGTGTCGTCTGCTGTAAGGAATACATCATCTACTCCAAGCGAGTCAGATGCTCCCCATGTCGAGTTTGCTTCACCTCAACTTTTGTTCGCTCCACCCGAATAGTTGTCTATGTCGTAAGTATCTCCTCGAAGCGATCCTACTACTGGGTGGAGTGCCTAAAAGTGGCAGCATCCAGAGTGGTCTATTGTGAGGGCTCCTGTGTCGGTGTAGCTCATGCGCTCGTCTGCTCCTGATCCCCTTCCGCGGGTATATCCATGTCGTCGTCGTGTTGTGCCGCCACCGGGGCAAGGAGGTGTATCTTCTTTATATTGTCAGTGGCGATCTTCGATGCCAGAACAGGTACATCCAAAGTTGGTGAGAACCCACATTCCCAAGCCAGGAGATAGATGAGGTGCCCAAAAGGAAGATGTGTGGGCCAACTCCCCCACACAAGGTTTACAAGCTGATGTAGGATGATAGTCGGGAGACATAGGCAGACTCTCATCCCTACACTATAGATAATGTCTACCATGAATGGGGTAAAATCCACTCGATTTGTCCCCCTTGGATAGACATTTGTCGAGAAAATGGAATGAAGAATGTGATATTGGCTAAACATGGTAGACGACCTCAAGCCATTGTCATGGATCCACAGCTCATCCCTCCCGCTACTTAAGAATTTGGTCATCATGACCCGAATTGCAGGGAAAGCGAGGTCATGATCAAGTTGTGGCTATCTAGACAAGGGAACACCGATTAATGTTAAAATACGTGTCAATGTGATTTTGACTAGATGACTACCAACAGCTACCCCAAAAGATGGGAGATGCATATTTGGGATCAACAAATCTCTTTGGTTGTTCTACATATACTTCTTTCTCAAGTAAACCATTTAAGAAAACACTTTTCACATCCATCTAAGAAAGTCAAAATTGTGGAGCACACGCTACGAACATAAGGATTCGAATAGACTCAAGTCGCACTACAAGGGAAAATATTTCATCAAAATCAATTCCCTCAATATAAGAGTAGCCTTGCGCAACTAGCCTTGCTTTGTTTCTAACAACATTGCCAGATTTATCGAATTTATTCTTGTATATCCAATTGGTTCCGATGATATTTGTGTGTCGTAACCTGGGAACTAGTTGTCACACCTCGTTTCTTTCAAATTGTTGAAGCTCTTTTTGCATAGCTTGTATCCAATATTCATCTTATAGAGCTTCAACAACATTCTTTAATCCGAGCTTTGAATGCTCAATGAATGCCTTTAACAAAGGATTGAATGATGAACTCCATGAGGAAAGAGAGCTTGGGAAAATGAGTTTGAACTAGGGTTACACACACACACACAAGTCTTTCTCTATTTTTCATGCTTTTGCAAAGAAACCCCTCTTTCGCATAAGTAGAGAAGATTTGTAACAGTAAAAAAATGGGCAAAAAATTATCATATTCAATGTCATCGATTGGCCTTTAATGCCTTCAAAGTGTCCCTTCGATGACATCGAAGGATCTTTGATGCCATTGAGAAAATCAAGAATTTTTCTATTAAGTTGTTGGATAGTTTTAAAGCATCCTGTCAAAGTCATCAAGTGGCTTTCGATGTTATCAAAGTGTCCCTTCAATACCATCGAGAAAATCTAGATTTTTGAACTTGAAGTTGCTAGACATTTAGAGTTGTTTTCTCAATGTCATCGAATGGGCTTTGATGCCATCGAAGAGGCCCTTTGATGCCATCGGAAAATTTCAGATTAATGACTTGAGATTGTTGGACATTGTTGTCTGCCTGATCGATGTCATCGAACTATCTTCAATGCCATCGAAGACACTTTGATGGGTGGTCGATGAGATCGAAATTTCATTATTTTTGTGAAGTTATTTTAAACAGTTTTCCTCCCAGGACATCTTACTAGCACATATTGAATAGATTTTTCCTATGGGGTTTTGGCTAGATGGAAGGTCAGGTGTTATAGGTCTTTGAAGAGGTCCTGGTACTTTACATTTTTTGTACTTTGGATGCCTTCGATCTTCGAGTCTTCAATCTTGAGTATTCCTTAGGGCTCTCTGAACTCTATGACTCATCACTCACATTAATTGACAAAATATGACACTTACACAAAGCATTTCTCAAAAGAATGAAGATGCGCATATAAATTAAAGAAGGCGAAATGTTGCTGATTTTATTAATATTTGGAAATGATGTATATTATAATCGACTAATTGTGATACAACCAAATGAATAAACGAAAAAGAAAAGATGAATACTTGATGTACTTATCGAAACAGACGATCGAGGCGGGTGTAATCGACTAAATCGGAACTTAAATGATCACGATCCTATAACTTAAGGTTGTAAAAAATTTACCTATACTCCTAAAGTACTGTAACGAGAACCGTTAAGAGTAGTTATGTAAAACTATGCTAAATTATGAAATTACACGTGGTGGTAGGCCCACGAGCTATGCGTGGAAGCTTGGTGGAGTTATAGAATGAAGCATGTGTCTCAATGAGTGATTATGACCAACTAAAATTTATGCATATTAAACTCATAATTATTTACTTAAACTAATATGACAATTAAAACTAAGACAATTAACTCTAAGGCTTCTAAGTCATTAAAGTGTCCAATCATATAGACTATAAATGATGCAACATGCTCAACAACTAGTCTATAAAAAATAGTGTATATGTGTGTGTAGGATGTGCTAACTATCAAATCCTAACATACAAATAATAATGTATACATATAATTCATTAATCAATTACATAAGCATAATAAAATAAGTGTTCAGATGACAATCCCAAACACAAGCATGTATAGTGGTTGGTTTCTCCACTTCACCCTCGGCGGATGCACTCAACCTATAAGTGTACCAGACTTCACTATCGAAACTTTTAAATTAAGTTCGCCTCTAACCTCTATAGCCCTACACAAGGACCTACCTATTGTACACTCCCTTCGAAGGCTCCTACAAGAGACTTTAGTTGGTTTTCAATCGGCTAACCAACAACCTTGGTCTTTGCCCAATGACTTAAGTTTGCTCCTGCCGGAGGCTCCCATGGAGACTAACACATATACACCCATGCCAAGTGAATTCAGCCCAACGCAAGAGCCTAGGTCCTACACAAGAACCTGTTTGAGTTTGGGTCAGAAACTCTTACCCTCAATCATACACAAGAAAAGAGATTATAGTCTCACTAAAAGATAACTCACTTGTTGGATCGAGCACCATTGATGCACCAATCCTGAGTCACTTCTTCAAAGATCTCCCTTGCTTGAATCCACTCCTCAAATGCTCCCCCGATCATTGATGCCGATGCATTGCAAATACTTCAATTTCAAGATCAAACATCTTGCATGCGATGCTCCGTTACGGTGACCAAGGTGATGTGAGGTTAAGTGAATCTCCTACATCTGATGGAAGGTTGTAATCCTATAATATTCACCTTGAAGGGTCTTCTAGAGAGTTTAGAAAAATATTTGACTATAGGCATATTGTTTAATCTCCAAAGAGGTGAGAGTTCATCCACATCTTAGAATAGGAGCATAAAATGCTCATTAGAGTGAAGGATCACAAGAATATTGGCATGAAACTCTTTGGATGAAGGTATACGATGTGTGGTATGAGTGGAAAAACACATAGCCTCTATTTCCACCGAAAACCCCTCTCTTTACCCAAAGATCCGAATATAATATTTATAACAAAGGGCTCCAATGGATCTTGAACAAATAGGCTTGAGCAATCGAGCCTGGCCCTCGATCAATTGAGCTAGGCCAAAAATAGTCCAATGAACTCGCTAGACTGTATTGGTCATGTTCGATCAATCGAGCTCGATCATTAGAGAGGAATCGAAGATCCCTCGATCGATTGAACTTGTGCCTCAAGTGCTCGGATTAAGTTGATTTTTAAGCTAAATGCTTGCTTGGCATTTTTTGTCGTTTTCAGTCAATCGACTCAATTGATCAAGCTTTGTCAGAGTACACCGCTTAGTCTGTTGGTTTGGGCAATTTGATTATAGCAGCTCAGGACCTCTTATAGCCTATCTTATCATATTCCAATTAAGCTTCTAAAGCTAAGAGATGATTACACAAGGTTTATCTATTAAGGTTAGGATCATCAAAAGTTTTAAGGTTGTTTTAGGTCAAGGGTCATGGTCACCAAGGCACCTCATTTATCCATTCTTTGTTCCTTGATGCACCACGTCCTCTTATGTCTTCAGTCTTCAACTTTCAATGGCTCAATTGACTACACGACACACAGACTCACGTGATTGACAAACAAGGTGCACAAATCAATGCGCTAACCATATACTAGGGAATGATAAAATAAAAAATAAGTTGATGTGTTTAGCATAGGGCCTCGAGCTCTTCTTTAATTGGTCCTTTTACAAGCTTGTCGAAGTGGTGGACTTGCTGTCTTGAACATCATGAAGGATTTGGATGATCGGTTGTGAAAATCTCCTTGATTCTTCCACGTAAGAGTAGCTATCACGTGCAGCCACATATACAAAAGATATACCCTCGCGTGTGTTGGCTGAAGTCCTCGCGTTATGAACTCCCGCAATGGAAAGTTGCTGGTGTCCTTATGTCACCTGGCTTTGACATCCGTAGAAAGTTGCTTTTGATATGACTCTAGCATTTAATGCTAGATAGAGATCTCATTTGATGGGATTCTGACATTTAATGTTTGAAGAAAGAGATTTTCTTACTTTAATGAGACTCTTTCATGTGCACATCTTTAACTCCTCTTAAAGTCGATATGCACCACACATGACGCAACTGCCATGTGGCATTTTTTCGATCGTTTGATTTGGCCATGACATGTAAACAATGATAGAGAGCGTGAGTAAAATTTTGTCCATCACTTAGTGCATAGTGTCGATATGTGCCGGCTTCTCATTGGTTAGAGCAGAGTGCTAGATATAGGTGTAAACAAGAATGTAAGTAAAAATGAAGGAAATCCAAAACTTGAGTGGGTCACACCATATAAACAATGAAAATAGAAATTTGCACCATAAAAACTTTCCTGAGCCTATTGTGGTGTCTATATGTCATCCAACCCATTTATAAGGTGACTTATATGACTAGGACGAAGGGAAAATACAAGAGCATTTTGATCCAAAGCTTTCATGAATGCCTCAAAAGCTCCCTTGAGTTACAAATCTCTTTCATTTTTTGGGACGCGGATTGTGTAGTGAAGAACTCCCCACATTGCATGGTGTGGATACTCCTGGGGGTGACTGTGATGTATGTGTTTTATCCACGTGTTTATTTGTTTTTCCAACTCATTTTAGGGCATTAGCCCAAAATTGAAGCATATTAAAGGACCAAAGCTAAGTAGACCACATCACAAAATAGTGGGAATAATGACGTCGACCATTGTTACCTTCCATGAGCCCACAGTGATGCTTATTTGTCATCCAACCTATTCATAAGATCACATAGGAGACCTAGATGAAGGAAAAACACAAGTTGATCCCATACTTCACTTATGTGGCCCCTGATAAGTTTTGGATGGTATCCATTTAATTTCCACTGTCGCACCTATTCCCTCAGCCATTACTAGAGTCAAATGACTTGTTTATTCACAAGTTAAGACATAATTCCTTCCTAATTAGTTTTTGTGGCGTGTTTGGTTCACTTGGTTTGGCTTTCAGACTTTTTTTTTTCTATGGAGAAGGAAACTATCAATATATGAAAAGTAAATAACTAACCATTAGATTACCTTTCCTACCAATATATTTAATGCAATTGTATTGTATATAAAAATATTTACGTTGGAATATATATTGACCCGTGTGACCTTTGGACTTCCATGGATGTCATTTTACATTCCGATGACATCTTTTCATATTCCAATGAATGTCCTTTTTGTAGTCAAAAGAATGACTTTTCACATACCAAGACTCTTCATATTTTGAGGATGTATGTTCGTATTCTGAGGAGTGTCTCTTCACATTTCAAGAATGTCTTCTCACATTCTAAATACATGACTTTTCTCATTTCCAGAAGATTCTATTTTAAGTATGAAAATTTTTAAATTTCATAATGTTTTTTATTTAATCGGATGAGAAAGAGTGGTGTAATTAATTGATTACTATGATGGGTTATAATTAAATCATATATAACTTTATGGATCTTGGTCCTTCTTTCCAACTCGACATTGCAGTTGTTCTCCCATCTCCATTCACGCATTATAGGGAGTCGAGGAAAGAGAATATCAAAGCTAGTTAATCTTAGTTGTTGTGCAATGTTGAGGTGTCATGTAGAGAAAATCTAGATGACTTAAAGCATAAAAGCAATGGCTCATCACCATCAAGTTTCTTCATCCAATTCAATGGTGCAAGGTACAACATTTAATTTGTACACCATTTTTATTTTTATTGAATGCATCAACTCAAAATCTTATTGATTTATATTATTGTAAAATCATTTAATAGCTTATATATGGTATCGGAGCATGGGTTTTGACTAATGTATTTGATAAACCATTTATACGATATCTCCATGTGATGATTTGATCATCATCCCAACATATAATTAACTATACACATCAAGTTTATTCCTGGATTAAGTGCATATACTCATGGACTCTAATAATAATTAGCCCATTTTCAAGTTCAATGCAATTGTGTGATTTATTGGTAGAATCATATTGTTAAGTTTACTAATCAATAACATAATACATTTGATGGGCTAAAATATGATGGTTCATCAGTCAATTAGAATCGATGGGCTCACATTCGATGACGTAATTCTACACTCTTGATATGCATATACATGTTCATGATAATTATCATATTTGTTTATACCTGTTTATTGCATACTTACATGGACCAAATGAGATGTTGCCATGTATTGACACTACGCGCTAAATAATGGGCAAAATCTTGCTCGTGCCCTCATCATTGTTTACACCCAATCTCGCATGCCCAGATCAAATGATCTAGGAGATGCCACATTGTAGCCATGCCATATGTGGTATAGATAACTTCAAGGGCGTGTTTGGCCGGGCACTGGATATGGTATTAAGAGGTAGTAGGAGGGTTATTGCGGGCCATCCCATCCCGTCTGCTGTTTGGGATTGCGGGATATATTTCATCCGCCGCACCCGCATAAACACCGCTCGTCTCTGAGACGGATTCGGCGAATCCCGGAATGCGCGTTTTCACCGCTATATGGGGCCCATCGAGATATCAATGAGATATCCACTCCCTCCATCATTTTCACCAGCCCACATTCAGCCATGAATCTGTTTTGAGGCAGATATAAAACAGTGAGTGGGGCACACCACAAGAAGCAATGGAGATGCAAACTGTAACATCCCGAAAAATCGAGGGTCGAGTAGTAACTCAACTCTCGAGTTTCCAGAACATCACTTATGCAACATAGATAATTATGATTAAATGTTGACTGTATTAGAGTAGTGAACATGAGTGAGATTAAGTCAAACAGCATATCATACTCCAGAGACAGTTAAATTTGCAAGCGGAAGACTGTGATAGATAGATAAAATATATAAACTAAGATGAGTCACCAAAGTGTGATAACATTACCAGGTTAAATAATTACAAGTACAATCCTAAAATATACCAAATGTATAAGGTTCTCTAGTCAATATCCCAGAAAGCCCCGCCGATCAGGACACGGCTCACTGGAAGTCGTCAGAAGACAACCAATACAAGCAGGCATCGTAGTTATTATAGAGGTCCGGCTCCGCCTCAGAAGTAGCGTCGCCATCTGAAATCAGACAATGTCTGGTGGGTGTTCGAAACACCATCCCATAACGTGGGAGTGAGTAGCTAACTTAGTGGAACAATAAAGCATAGGTTAACATGTTATCAATACAGTCAAGCAGTAATGATAAAGCAATAAAATCAAACACTCCTAACTACTCTTATTAATGCAAGTATGGATGCGGGTATGATGGATGCCCTCACCACACCCTCCCTCGTGCGACACCATCTCACGTTCGCGGCATGCTTTCATCCCTCAGTGCTCCACATCTTCCAGGCACATGTAATGCATGAGGAGCATGATTACCGAGTTTTTAATTAGTCCATTTCAAACAACAGGATTGGGAAACTAAGGTCCTCCCTTGTATCATTCCCAAACATGATACATTCTAGGGTCGTCAGTCCTAGTTAATATGAGATGACGGTGCGTTTTCTAGGTCACTGCAAAGGCTGTCAGGGCTGTTACGCACAAAGGTTACACCACTCCCCCATTACCTCTTAAACGATTCATCACAATACAGAAACAGGTCTAGTTCATACTCTATATACCGCGGCAAACCCTAAGGCTCACTGCGATTTCAGAGTATGCTCGAGGTCACTGCAAAGGGCTGTCAGGGTTGTTACGCATAAAGGTTGCACCGCTCCCCCATCACCTTATCAATGTAGGCCGACAACACGAATATAGTGTCTCATACCACCATAATCGGCTCACGAGTCTGGTTGCTCACTGGTCACTACGGGGAGGCACGTGGCCCCAGCGTAGGCCGACAGCTCGACCACGGTGTCCCATACCACCATGCCCGGCTCATGAGTCTTAGCGGATCGAGGTACCATGGTTAAAAGGGATTTCACTGGTAAGTTTGGTACCCTAGGTTCAAGCAGTAGCGTCCAAACATGGTGAACATATATAAGACGGATCGGGTTGCCTGACGAGCTCGGCTAGCTCGAGCGCACAACAAGTTGAATGACATGAAGTGCATAAGCACTTCGCGTGGCCAACCATTATCGCCAACCGAAGTACGACTCTAGTTCGTCAAACACATCACACGTGGTAAATGAATCATAGCCACGAATTCAATTCTGGTACCGATTGTCTGGACTATAATCATAGCCCCAAACACAATCAATTTCAAATAGTAAAGCAGTAATGGATTAAGGTTCAAATCATACAATCAAAGTCTGATATTATCCGTTTAGGGCCGCCAGGGCTGTTGCACGTATTTGTTGCTCCACTCCCCCATCACCCATGACGGATCATACAACGTAAACATGAATTTAACATATGCATTATATAGATAAAATCATAAAAGCAGTTGAGCATGTTATGAAGCACGACACAAGCATGAGTTTGTACATATTCAATTCCTAATCACACAACTATCCAAGGAAATCATACACATAGTTAAAGGAGTTGAGAATCATATCTCAACACCCTTAAACATTACAATTTACTAACTACTACTCATTCAAACATTTCAACAACCACTTAGACTACATACACCAACATACATGACATATGTTGATCACATAGGTATAAGGCCAAATCCTTTCACTAGGGAGTTACCCCAATCATAACACGCATACACCCATGACGGATAGTCATGGCAAGCAGGAATCCAAGTTCCATATTTATTCAGTCATTTCCACAAACACTTGGGCCACACATTTTAGTATATATAATGTATATTGGCCGTGGCGTGATTTAGGGCAAATCCTTTCGTCAAAGGGGTATCGCCAATACAACAATCAATTATCCATGACAATTAGTCATGGCGAGCACGAATGAGAATTCTATACTCATTCAGTCATTTTCACAAACACTTAGAATACACTATTACAACATACATGGTGTATGTTAGCAAAACATGTATTAGGGTTATCCTTTCGCCAAACAGGTAATTTATCCACATATATATTCATACAACAGCAAATAATCATGTCATACACATTTTCAAAATTTGTATGTATACGGTACTTTCTTCAAATACCTAGAGTATGTAGAATTCCATATTTTTCATCTTTAATCGAAACGAAAAACAGATAGCACTTTGTACATGTGCAATTGCATGTAGATCATGAATCTATCATTATCTGACAATGAAAGCGTTGAAAACCATAACCTATACACCTAAAGTCCGCACTTTTTGTCATAGCTCGATCCGAAACTCGTACCTTAGCGACCGCGCCGTCGCCGCGATTCCAATGCCGCGACTCGCGCACCGAATCGATACCCAGTCCAGGAGATACGGGTCAGCGTTCGGTTCGAAGAAACGCCGCACGTTGTGAATCTCGAGGGAATCTCTACGAGATGTCCCATCAATCAAGTCAAGTACACTACCTTACCTCCATGCCACCTCACCCAACAACAAGTACACATGACCACTCCTCCCTTACCATAAGTCCACTCTCTCTCCCCACTCACCATCCCTCCTTTACCCATTTTTCAACTTAACCCATCCCCATTTATTACAACCACGCCACCCATCCCTTCCATCCATATCTCCCATCACTTCTCTCTCTCCCTCATTTTTCTCAAATCTCTCCAAGCAACAAAAAAAAATAAAATTCAAACATCCAAGCTCTTCCCCAAGCCAAGTGTGGCCCACTTTCCCCTACACTCTCATCCCTCATCTCAACCGTTGATCCATCATCTATCTCCGTTAAAACCCAAGCAAAGGAGCTAAGAAGGCTTAAGGAGCAAGGAAAAGGCCAATAAGGTGGGTGAACTTTGATTTTTACCGTTGATTGCATGATTTAAGGGCCCACTTATTGGTGGGACCCATTTTGATGTATGTAATATGTTCATGAGGGGCCCATAGTGGCGGGGTCCCTCTATGATCACCATTTCTCTCTTTCCCTTTTTCTTTGAATGATGATGGTGATGAATAGATGAGTGTGGCCCACTATGAATAACACATATTTTTTTTTAATGTGGGACCCATTGGATGAATGGGTTAGATCTATGCCATCCAGCCCATTAGCGGGCCCAGATGGAAGGAAAACATAAATATCACAGTAGGCCATGTTCATGTGGAACCCACCTTGATGAGTGGACCACGTGTATGTGGGACCCACCACCTTGGGGTGTATATCCATGCCGTCCAGCGTCTCTAGACGCTGGACGGAGTAGGTGAAAATGGAGTGCATGTACTACATGGTGGTGTACTAACAAGCTAACAAAAAAGAAAAGAAAGAAGTAAGTAGTGCTTTTTGGGTGTCGGCACATATAGGCGCCACCTTGATGTATGAGACTGATCCACACCGTCCATTCTATCCTTCAGATCATTTTAGGCGTTGAACCAAAATTGTAAGGTGATCTGATCACCGGGTGGGCCATACCCTCTAAAACCATGTAAAGACATGCCAGAACATATAAAAGTGCTTGGTGGGACCCACCTGGAGTTTGGATGCAGCTGAAATTCGGTCTGGACGGCCAAACAAGTGGGACACATAATGGGTGGGCTGGATTGTGAATCACATCTCGGTGGGCCCCAAAACAAAAAAAAAGGAAAAAAAGAAAAAGAAAAAGAGGAAACAGCAGCGTTGATGCTGCTCTGACAGGCGCAGGCAGCGCCTACACTGGCCGTTTGGCGGACGGACGGGCTGGGCCTCACGGCCCAGCTGTGGGCCCCACCATGGTGCGTTTCGACCATCTGCACCGTGCATTTGATGGTTCCCCTTTAAATTGTGGGGTATCCCAAAAATCAGCCGTATACGGAACTCAGGTGGGCCATACCATCTAAAGTCATGTGAAGACATGCCTAAACATATAAAACCACTTGGTGGGGCCTACCTGAGATTTGGACACGGCTGAAATTTGGTTTCAACCCTCAGCCAAGTGGGACACACCTAATGGGTGGACTGGATCTGTGAACCATATCACAGTGGGCCCCCAGGTCACGTGTGACCTTATAAACAGGCTGCATGACAAATATACATCACGTGGGCCCTGGCTCACGTGACCTTATAAACAGATTGCGTGGAAAATAAACATTACTGTGGGTCCCCTCCCTGACCGTGGGCCGCTGGACAGATTGGATGTCAAATAAACGTTGTAGTGGGCCCCTGGCCCACTTGATCTCATAAACAAGTTGGTGCCAAATAAATATTTTGGTGGGCCCCTTGCCACGTGGCCTTGTCAACAGGTGGAGGGAAAATAAATATTATGGTGGGCCCTCTACTCATGTGACCTTATCAACAGATGGGATAGTAAAATAAACTTTATGGCGGGCTTCACATGAGGCCCACTTAGATGTTTATGGGCTCATGTACTTAAGCCCATCTTGATGTATTTTTAGGCCCATTATTGAGGCCCACTTTGGGATATATGGGCCATGCATTTAGGCCCATCTTGGCAGGTATATGGGCCCAATATTGAGGCCCACTTTGATATATGTATAAGGCCTATATGATTAGGCCCATTTGATTGGGCTCATTTTAATGCATTCTATGGCCCATGGGTGATGGCCCATTGTAATGTACTTAAGGCCCATTGGTGAGGCTCATTGAGGTGGCCCACTTGATGAATATAAGGCCCATGAGATACGGCCCATTTGATGCATTTGAGGCCCAGTGGGATGTACTTAAGGCACATTACAATGTGTGATTCCACCAGGATTTATTTGATGGTATTTGCGACGAGCCGAGCCTTGGGGACAATGTTGGTTTGACGTCCACATTGTACGAGTAATGTTGGTTAGATGTCCACATTATAACTCTCCCTAAGGCCACTGATAAGCCCATCTGTTTCATGTAGGCCATCTAGGCCCATTTTCATTGAGAGGATAATTTATTACTTTATAACATGTTTAGCATAGATCCATGATTCATGATCATACGCATCATATGTATGCTTGATATGGAGAGTGACTGATCATATCATATGCCTACAGGCAGATCATTTATGCGCTCCCTGATATGCGGAGTTGCCCTACATGAGCGCACGATATGCATAGGATTGATGCATGTCTGGCAGTATGATTCATGCACTTGCATCTGTGTGATTGTGATATGCCCTAGCGACATCAAGGCCATAACCTCCACAGATATATCGTGAGTGGCTGGTTGGATACCGAAAATTCTTATTCCAAGCAATTGGAGCGCCATAGATGTCCCTGGGTGAGAGTCCCTGAACCCAATGGTACCAGAGGATGACTCCAACGTCGAGACCGAGTGGATATATGAGCGCAGGAGGGCCGAATACCATGAGGCCGCGTCTCCCACTGTGTCGTGGTCGGTTGGAAAGGAGTGGTGGACTTACTCGCCCGAGAGTAGGGGGCATTACTAGGCTGAGTTTGACCAGCTCGGAAATGGGTTCGCTATCGACGTGCCGGATAGGTATTGGCTGACTATTGGCCAGGCGGATAGTGAGGTTTCTTACGCTCACTTGGACTGTGCTGCTTGGAGAGAGACAGTGCCATTTACAGTGTACTGAACCCCGGTGATTATCCAGACTGAGAACCGTACTGATTTGATGCTCTAGTGAGGAGTTGTATTGGTATGAGGATTGACATGCTTGACTTAGATATTGCATTGCATAGCCTTGGTACGGCTGGTTGCATTTACGTACTCATCAGCATGATTCCGCATTACTCCGACATTGCATTCTAAGCACGTTCGCACACACTTACACCGCTCTTTAAGCTTTCTATAAGCTTATGCACGATTGATGCGTGCAGGTGACGCCAGGACGCAGCTGTAGTCTCACCGCAGTTGGAGCGTGCCGCCGAGCTTTTGGAGTTTTGCTATTACCACTATCTTGTATTTCCCTTTATACGCACTGTATTCAAAGTTTTTGTTCATAGTGGATTTTGTGATGGTGTTCTTGTGGTTATTGTTCGTGGGTTATGCTTGGTTATGCTCATTATGAATCAAATTGATATTAGAAACCCTCCTTGTAGCATCCTAGGATCGAAACCTGGTATATGGGTGCCGGGAGCCGAGAACGGGGTACTATGGAGGCTGTCGTCGCCGGATTCGGCGATCGAAAATTTTGTAAGCCCGGTCTCCGAGTTCGGGGCGTGACAATACCTACACATACATTTATTATTACTTATACAATTCTATCCACCTAACTCACCTAATGCAGTTTGGCCGAACGGGCCCTAAAGGGAGAAAAGGGACTGGAGTTTTGGTTCTCCACAGACTTGGGTCCTCAACAGACGTTGTAGGGGCCCAAAAGATAGGGGTTTAAGAAAGAGAATGGAGAGAACAAGTGGGTGAGGAAGCTCACACTAGTTTTGAGCTCCAAGTGGGCGTGTGGGGGTCCGAATGAGAGAAACGAAGAGGGAGAGGAGAGAAGGGCTGCAATGCACAATGGGAGTGGGTAGGTTGTGGTCGAAACCAGTAGGGAGGACGATCGGAATGGTGATTTTGAAGAGAAACAACTAGGTTGGAGAGAGAAAATGACCTAGAGGGGAGGTTTGTGAAGGAAGTAGGCCTTTGGGTGATGGAAATGGGACGGGATGGGTACCAGAGGGGTCCCACAACGCCCAAACTCGATCACCCGGACGGCTAGCCCAGCCCGACAAAAAAAAGTGGCGAGGCCTCGCCGACAAATTGCTCAGAAATCGAGGGGGGGCCCCATAGGCAAGACCCCCAGGCCCCCTAGGCTCCAAAAACATATGGGGCCCACCTTGGTTCCCTCCGGAAGTGCTCCGTTTGGCCCCCCGACCCCGATTCACTCCATTTCAGGTAGTTTCGGGATAATCGGACGTATCTTGCAATCCGAAAAGAGTTATCTGACATAAAATATATGAATTTGGGGTAGAACGAGCTAATGAAGCCAACCAACCTCGCTATGTCGGGTTGCGCAGCTCGGAATTACGAAAAAACCCTCCGAATGATGGTCGTTTCCCTGTTTCAATTTCGTTTTACTAAAAATAGTAGTTTTAGTTTGATTACTCTTCATCTGTTGGGCTTTAGGAGTTGTGCTCATCGCGTAAAGAACCTGGAATAATTAGGAGGACGGTTTGGTGAAGCCAAATAGGACACTTACTGTTTTTGGCTGAGAACCTTGCACACTTGTAGACACACGACCTTATAGTAAGTCGCAAATTCTAGGGGTTTTAGTCGTAGTTTGTTTCTGATTTCTTTCCCATTACTTGGTATCCCTATTTAAAGGGTTGTGAACTCGTTGTTAGTCATTCATTAATCAATTTCGAATTTATTAGAATTTAATTCTATTTTTTCTGCTTTTCTTTCCTCGTGGATTCGAGAAGTCTCTGTGAGGAGTCCAGAGAAGCTCCGAGGATTCGGAGTAGTTATCATCATCACGCTTATCCCGTATTCTACCGATTGTCAAAGGTTGGGGTGAGGTGGTTTGTAATCTAGACTCATTAATAGACGGCCTAGGAATGTTTTAAGGTCGACCCGTGCGACCATGGTTGAATACTGACTCGATTTCGGCGCTCGTCTTTGGTGAACTTTCGCCGATTGGCGAAATTGGGATACCTATGACTGTTTCTATGTTCCGTCGCTCCCTCCTAAGTCAGATGCGTCAGTGTGCGCCGTGTGACCATAACCCAGGTCCGGTTTAATCCAAATCATGCTCTAATACCATCTGTAACATTCCGAAAAATCGAGGGTCGAGTAGTAACTCAACTCTCGAGTTTCCAGAACATCACTTATACAACATAGATAATGATGATTAAATGTTGACTGTATTAGAGTAGTGAACATGAGTGAGATTAAGCCAAACATCATATCATACTCCAGAGACAGTTAAATTTGCAAGCGGAAGACTGCGATAGATAGATAAAATATATAAACTAAGATGAGTCTCCAGAGTGTGATAACATTACCAGGTTAAATAATTACAAGTACAATCCTAAAATATACCAAATGTATAAGGTCCTCTAGTCAATATCCCAGAAAGCCCCGCCGATCAGGACACGGCTCACTGGAAGCCGTCAGAAGACAACCAATACAAGCAGGCATCGTAGTCATTACAGAGGTCCGGCTCCGCCTCAGAAGTAGCGTCGCCATCTGAAATCAGACAATGTCTGGCGAGCACGAATGAGAATTCTATACTCATTCAGTCATTTTCACAAACACTTAGAATACACTATTACAACATACATGGTGTATGTTAGCAAAACATGTATTAGGGTTATCCTTTCACCAAACAGGTAATTTATCCACATATAATATATTCATACAGCAAATAATCATGTCATACACATTTCTAAAATTTGTACGTATACGGTACTTTCTTCAAATACCTAGAGTATGTAGAATTCCATATTTTTCATCTTTAATCGAAACGGAAAACAGATAGCACTTTGTACATATGTAATTGCATGCAGATCATGAATCTATCATTATCTGACATTGAAAGCGTTGAAAACCATAACCTATACACCTAAAGTCCGCACCTTTTGTCATAGAATCGTAACGAATCCAATAGGTTTGCTAAGCTTCCGTATTCGGCAGTTTGGCAACCTATAAAACGAAATAGGTTAGCTATTTAATAACCTACAACCATCCAAGCCCCAAATCAGATTAGGGTTAGGGTTTCTTACCTAAAAACGGAGCTGGAATCTCTAGGAAAGTGATTAGAACGGAGCGGTGTAGCTTGTAAAGCGGTAGGGAAGAGTGGTAGGGAGGTTCTCCCACTGCTCCCACACTTTCTCTCTCTTTTCTCTCTAGATTTTCTCTCAAATTCGTATGGCTGCAATGAGAGAGGGTTTAAGGTCCTTATATAGCCTAAAAATTCACCGAAACAGACTCCAGGTCAAAGTATACTTAGGTTAAACCAAAGCGGGTCAGTTTCAGCTAATGGAGGACTTCTGACGGGCCTCCTTGAGCCAAAGGTCGGACTTAAGCTCACTAACGCTGGATCTACGCTCTATTAAGTTTTCGTTTCGGTCGGAATTCCAGATCACGCGTGGCGGACCAGTTTCAGTTCAACGGTCAGCGGATCTCGATCGGAGATTCCGAGTACATGTAAATGTGTATGAAATTTCTCCTGATCCGAGGGTGTAATTTGATCTGATTCTGACGGTCTGTTTGCTTAAAACTGATCCGCAAGTGAGAGGTACCAGATTACTATTCAAGATATTTTATTTTGAATTAATTTCACATTTCTCACACTCTTCACTCCGAGCTCAAGCGAATAGCGCTGGGACACTATCTGGAATTGATTTCCGAGATAGTTGTCAAGCCCAGCGAGGCGGTCCTAATTCCTTAACTTCGTGTTAATCGAACTTCCGACATGCGATCCAGATCCAATACGGAGTTTCGAGATGCTCCCGAGAGCAGCCGGGTAATGAGATTGATCCTAGATTCTAGGGTAACCTAGCGTCGATGATTGTACAAGTTTTGGGTCTTGCAGTTCGTATTTAAAGTGATTGGTGCTAATTTCACAGGGACTCTAGTTTAACACTAGCTAAATCTCGCCTAATTTTTAAAGGATTTAGTCCTGTAAGATTTCTGTCTGAGGTGGTACTTAGTCCTTTATAGTTTGTATATAAAGTGATCCAAGTTATACTACTTCGCTAGTTTAAGATAGTGTTTAGGGTGAGAGTACTTTGAAAATTTGAAAGATTAAGGTGGTGAAGGGTGGAATTTGTGAAGAAAATGGTTTGAAAAGGGATTTAAGGCTTTAATTGAGTGTTTGAGAAGTTAAACCTGTGTTAGGATTGACCCATCGCCTAAGGACGTCTAATTCCAGGTTGGGAAAAATCCGGGCTGTTACACAAACCCATGGGACTTGCCATTTGTGGCGGTCCAAACACGCTGCTATATATCCCATGGGCTATTACAAACCCATGGGATCAACGAACAAACACTGACATCACCATCATTACCTTAAAATTGATCCCATCCCTCCTAATCCCATGGGTTTCGCCTGGCCAAACACGCCCCAAGAGTAGGAAGTAGAGATGTGCATATTGTTGGGGGCCTTGCACAAAACCTTAGGATCTATCCCTCCAGAACAAACCAGAATTATGGATAATAAAGCAATGAAAATAATCAATGCATCAATCACATACCACATAAGAGATTTTTACGTAGAAAACCCTCAAGGAGGTAAAAACCACGGGACCTCGTCCAGATCAACAATCCACTATGAAGTAGAACGTTACAACCTTCTTCACTCACGCAAGAGTGGATAAATAATAAGAGAAATAGAGAAAACGAAGAGATCTAACCGATTATGAGGACATAGAAGCGCTGAGATATAGATTGCACCGTAGATAACCTTCACGAGCAAAACCTCCCTTCTATAAGCTTTTCTCTCTCTCTCTCTCCTCTCTCTCTCACCTTTAATAGCCCTAAACCCTTTAACAAATCCCTTGTAAAGCTTTTAGGAAACCCTCTTGTTATTACCTAGAAAACCCTAGCAACCACTTTTATAGTTTAGGAAACTTCTCTTTCGCATCCCAGTTGCGAAAAGACTCAAATCCGCAGTTTCGCACAAAATCGCAGAACAAATTGCGTAACCTATGACTAGTCGTGGAGAGTCCACGACCGGTCGAGAGCCACCTACGACCGGTCGAGCACCCCGGAATAAATTATCCCAAACTCGCTGGACTTTGAGTCGTACCACGACTCGAACCCACGACTGGTCGAACACCAGCCCACGACCGGTCGAGCAGGGCTCACGACCGGTCGAAGACGGGTCAAAAAAATCCATCACATATGAGGGAGAGCTTTAAATGCTTAATTCCATAAAAAAGTAGTCTCTGCAAAAAAGTAAGAGTCTCATTAAAGAAAGACTCTCTCTTTCTCTATTAGCATTAAATCTCAGAATCTCATCACATGAGATCTCTATATAGCATTGAATGCTAGAGCCTTGCCAAAAGCAACTTTCTGCGGATGTTAAAGCCAAGTAATGAAAGGACTATAGCAACTTTCCAATGCAGAAGTCTAGAGACGTGAGAAATTCGGCTGACGCATGCATGAGTCTCTCTCTTATACACGTGGTGGCACGCGACTATTTACACTTACATGGGAGAACCAAGAAAATTTGCATATTAAAACATCTAGATCCTTCATGATGCTGAAGACTATGTAAGGCCATTGCCTCCCTAAAAGTGTATACAAACAGTACTCCACGGAGAGCTCCAGGCCTCATAATAATACAATCAAGCCTACCTTTGTTTATTCGTCCACTATAAACATTTATCTTTTAATTAATTTATTTTAAGTTTCAACCCCATCGATGCTTATAGCATGGGGCCCGTGGTTTTATTCTTAATTTATCTCACCACCCTTCGTCCATGGCGTCCGCTGGAATCCCAAGGAAGATAGCTCGGTTTCGAACGGAAGGCTGCAGGGCTTTGCTGCTACGTACTAGGTGATTCCACTAGTCATCTCGCCACGAAGTCTAGTCCACACTATACGATGAACATATAGTCGAATCACGGCCATCTCACTACGTGCTTAGTTCCGATCTTAATCGTGAATAGGCTATCACCTCACCAACCATCTCGCCACGAAGCCCGGTTTCGATCGAGCAACAAACATATTGTCAAAGATCTACCCTCTAACGGTCGTCTTACCACGATGCTTGATTCCAATCAAGTGATGAATAGACGTCCATCTCGCACATCATGACTGTCTGGTTATGAAGTAGCTCAGTTCCGATTGGGCAATGAACAAATTGCAATCCCCCAAGCCAATCGTGAGTGCCATTATTGTAAAAATCATTATTAAAAGAACACTTTCAGCTCATATATTCTTTCTCTATTATTTTTACTATTGAACTATGGTGACAAATCACACAGAAAGAACAAAATTCTTAAAGTCATATCACATTTTCCATAACTCATCACCACCTAAAATCTGAGAGAATAAGAGAGGGAGAGTTGGTCTAGACCACCCATCCACTAAGTAGGAGAGAGTGAAAGGAGTGGAAGCCCTGTCATCTTTAGATCAATCCAACGAAGCCCAAATCTCAACCACCTGAGCCATGAAAAGGTCAATCCAGTCCACTCCTACGATCCTTATGACAATTCGTTCATCCACTCACCCAGCTCGTACCAAATTCCTTCATATTTGCATCGGTATTGTACATCGTCACTTCATCTCCAACCCCCTGCTCCCCTAATCTACCCAAGTCTATGTTCCACGGCTTGTCGATTTTCTAAATCCTGCCCACCAAAAGCTCAGATTGATTGAGATCGGGACGTTGTATTCACATCACCCTTGCATTCCATGCATTTGCATATCTTACATCCACCATACTGGATGATCTAAGTATGTGCTATGTGACTTGCCAGTTTCCTAGATCCTGCCTATAACAAACTCGGGTTGACTGTAGGCTCACCCCCCGGTTGTCATATGAAATTTAAACTCGCTCATCGAATATATGAAGTTTCACATCATTTATAAAAGAATTCATGTACAATATAAAACTAGTTGTATTATTAATAAAAAATAAACTGAACTTCTTTAATATGCTAGTAACGTGTTCTCATTTTCACTAAGCCACAATCTATTGCAAAGAAGAAAAAATATAACAAAGAGGAAAATACACACATATTTACGTGCTTCAGCTGCCAATGTAGCAATCTTACATACACGGGAGAAGAGGTGGGAGATATTATTACTCATGGTCACAATGGAGATTACAACAGCAATATATAATTACAATGAATATAAGATGCTAATAATGGAGCAATTTATTTTAGCCCCCACTAGTTAGGAAGGTCTCAAAGAAGGAAAAACTATAAATGCAAATAATCAAATCAATCCATAAATAGAAACAAATCCACCATAAATCTCTCTTCTCTACCAACACTCCCCCTCAAGTTGGTGTGAAAATATCAATATAGCCTAACTTGGACAATATCTCTTGAAACCTGGTAGCAGGTAGTCCCTTAGTGAAAATATCCGCTAATTGTTGGTCGCTGCGAATAAAAAGAGTACCAATAACATTGGCTTGTACGTTTTCTTGAACGAAGTGACAATCCACCTCAATATGTTTAGTCCGCTCGTCATAAACTGGATTTGAAGCAATGTTCATTGCAGCCTGATTGTCACAGAACATTTTTGTTGGTTGAGATGAACCAAAACCCAAATCCTACAATAAGGCCCAGAGCCAAATAACTTCACTAGTGGTTGAAGCCATCGCTCGATGTTATGCTCCTGCACTTGATCGTGCAACAACATTTCATTTCTTACTCTTCCATGTTATTAAGTTACCTCCAACAAATAGGGGTGTACATGGAGTCGAATTGAGTCGAGCGGGCCTCAACTCGACTCAGCTCGGCCACTAGCTGACCCCAGCTCGAACTTGGCTTGACTCGGTCCTCGAGCCTAACTAGCCAGATCGGGCCAGTTCGAGCTGAGTTTGCCTGTGCAGCATTTTCACAAACACATGGACTGCACCTTCAAAATCTCATTGTATGTAAAACAATAGCAGTGGTTTTACAGGTATTTTATTAAACATCTTCTAAGCAACATAGAAATTAAGAAAAAAAAAGGGTATTTATTTCATATACATACCTTCCTTGCCACTAGCCACACTTCGTTGAGTCATTTCATCAAACACTTGGTGAGCAACATCAATATCAAAGTAACCGAGTCACCGAATTGGTTCGATTCGAGTTTGATTTGAGTTGGGTTCGATCCGAGTCGAGCTGGGGCCAGCTCAAACTCGGCTCAAACTCATTTTTGAGCTCAAAAAATCAGCTTGACTTGACTCGAACTCAACTTCAAACCGAGTCGAATCGAGCTTTTTCGAGTCGAGTCGAACGAGCTAACCGAAATAGCTCGGTTCGTGTACACCCCTACCAACAAATGTACAATACTCTATTGTAGATCTTCGATCAACTGGACACCCAGCCCAATCAACATTAATAAGCAGTAATGGAACTGTGTCCATTTTTACGCATCCATATACCTCTTCTTGGAGAACCCTTCAAATACTGCAAAATTCTGTTGACGACATTCATGTGATTAACTCTTGGTGTATGCATAAATCTACTGAACAAACTAACTGCACATGAGATATCTGGCCGAGTAATAGTTAAATAAAGTAATCTACCAAGTAATCTTTGAAATTGACCAATAAAAAAAAATAATTCACCATCATCACCAAGCTTACCGCCACTATCAGTAGGACGGTTTAACGGTATTACTCTCAATTTTCCAGTTTCCCGTAATAGGTCCAACACATATTTTCATTGATTAAGAAATATGCCCTTTTTTAGTAGGCAATTTCTAATTCAAGAAAATACCTAAAAACTCCTAAGTCTTTGATAGAAAATTGCTTGTGTAAAAGAGTCATAAGCTTTGATATTTCATCTTGATTATCGTCCATGGTCACTATATCATCAACATACACCAAAACAATAATAGTACTTAAAATACCTTTGTTAACAAATATAGAAGGATCTGCAACACTCCTTTGTAGGCCAATCATGAGGACAGAACTGAGCTTAGCATACTAAGCTCATGGTGACTGTTTAAGCCCATATATAACCTTTTTAAGTTTGCACACTAAACCAAGTTTGGATTCTTGTACATGACCAGGTGGTACACTCATATAAACTTATTCTTTTATGTCACCATGCAGGAGCACATTTTTTTACATCCATTTAGAATCATTTCCAATCTTGATTTACTGTCAGGGATATAAGAACTCGAAACGTGTTGTAACGCCCCAGGTTTTCGAAACCCGAGTATATGACTTGATTTCCAAAAACCCGAGTGTTAACCTTTAAAGATAATAAAATTCCACATTTATTATTTTTTTTCTTATTTTCTTTTTTTAGAGTGAGCATTAGGGAGAATCGGAACAAATCAAACATAAAGGAAAATGCATATACATTCAAATTATACAAGCGGCTGCCCATAGAGCTTATACAAGCCAATGTCTCATACTAATAAATACAGGCATGAACAATTTAATACATAAAACCAAATATAATGCAACTAGTCTTGAGCTATAAGATCACGTTGGTTCTCTTGAAAGATACGACCATGCAACCCCAACAATCGTACCCTGTACCTCATCAATCTAATCATGAATATCATTTAAGCCACCTGTACTACATGTACTGTTATATATTCGATGAATGAGTAGCCAACTCAGTGTGAATTTCCCTCAAGATTGCACACCATCGCATTAGTTAAGCATAGTTGTAAACAGAAAGGTATTTAAAACAATACACGATGCAATCTTATTAAATGCATGGATGTGTGAGTGCACATCAACTGGGGATGTTCATCTAATTGGCTTTTGGGTGAAACCCATGTATGTGGCCGGTCACCAGCGAAAGTACATCCCATACATGCGTAGTGTCAAACTCACCGAAAGTGGGTCGATAGTCGATGGTCTAGGAGCTAACGAAACGATACCACAACTAAGGGCATGTGCTACAATATCTAGAATTAGCCACCCGTCATCGCCCGTATGCTATGAATGCATAATTAGCCTAACCATTATTATTTCAATTACAAGCAGTCAGTTTAAGAAAGCTCAAAGGTTACTATGGAGGGCTCATCACCTAGCGTAGGCTAATAGCTCGCGCGTAGTGTCCCATTCTACCATCCCCGCTCATGAGACTCCCACATTATGATGTTTAATGGAAGCCCATCAACTAATGGTCATTCATAATTTAATATGTTGGATTTACCACTGTATTGTTATATGGGAATGAACCATCGAAGTCACACAGAGAAAATATCAAATCATAGGACAAATACCAAATCGAAGCGATAAAAAGGTCACACGAGGTAAATGCTAAATCAAATCAGTAAAGAGAGGGTAGTAAAGAAGTTATCCCCAAAGCCACACAGGTACAAAAACCTATGAATGGTAAATCCACGTTAACATTCCACCGCCAAAGGTAACCTCCAAGTCTAAGGTCCATTTCCAACACATTCCGTCTCGTTACATCTTAAGTGTGGGTTCACATACATGAGTGGAGTTTTCCACTAGTAGATGTAGTGAATTGAATTTCATAATCAACTTACAAGCAATTCTTGAGAAAGTGTATGGATACAACATGTAAGATATATATTGATAATGAAATTCATAACTACCACAAGAGATCATGAATCAAAGGCATAAACTATCAATTGGAATTTAAATAGAAACTAACATGTAAGATTTAATAACTATTGCATGGTTTGCAAGCTATCAATTTTGGTTCAAATGTAAGCTTTTCCTTAAGATTTGATAACTAATGTAAGTGACCATAAGTTGTAAGATAACAATTGTAATTCAAATGAAAACTATTCCTTAGGCTAATTTGGAAATGGAAAGCTTAAGGGAAAGAAGTTATCACCTTACGAGTTGAATCACCTACTAGCGTCGCTTGGAGGTACGCATGCCCTTAGGGTCAGATCCTACCATGAATAGTAAATTATACGGTTATATCCATGTTCTGCGCACTATTTAAGGATAAGCTCATAACCTATGGTCTGAATTTCTTAGATTTAGGGTTTCATCCTAGAGCTTAGATTTAAGTTTAGATTTTTTAATTCAATTTCTAATTGATGTAATAACAATATTAATAATGTTACTAATTAAAAAGAGTAATCCAGTAATAGCTAGTGATGTTATAATAACAACAAATATGATTGAATGAAATGGCTTACCTAACTTAAGCCCGAGTTAAGCGAGTCGACTCAACCGATGTCTCTCTCTCTTTCTCTCTCATCCTTCCTCTCTTTTTCTTTCTTACCACTCCTCTTCTCTTTCTGCTAGAAGATGTCCAGCAATAGACTCATCAAAACACGGCCTGAGTCGACCTAGTGATTAGGTCGAGTTGACTCGGTGCGAAATGGAAGCAAGGTATCCAAGGCTCTCTCTCTTTCTATATTTCTATATTTCTTCTTCTTACTGTTTTTCCTCCTAGACCTAATGTCCAGCGAGGTTGCTGGGCTAAACCAAACCCACCTAACTCGCACAACTCAACCCAACGAGTTTCAGCCAAGTCGAGTTGACTCGAGATGGCTCTCTCTCTATCTCTCATTTCTCTTTTCCCCCTTCTTTCTCTTCTTCTCACCTTCATGCTAGACCAAATAGGGTCTGGACTCGGCCCAGACTCAGATCTCACGTCCCATGAGTCGGGCAGTCGCACCAGCAACTCGGTTCAAGCTGCTTGTGCGGCCCGATGGTAGTTGCTCGCTCCCCTCTCGAACTCTCCCTTCTTCTTTCATCTACTTCTTCTTCCTCTTTTCTTCCAGCTGAAACGTCCAGCAATGGCGTCGGGTCCACAACCTTGGTTGAGCTGAGTCGACGTGGTAACTACACCTATGCTGCCTCCTCTCTCTTTCTTATTCTCATCCTCCTTCTGAGGCGACCAGCAGGGCCCTCAACCAAGTCTCCAAGCTCCGGAAAGATGCCCCGGACCCACTCGAATTTACCTTGATTTGATCTGCTGCGCTTGAACGGGGAAGAAGAAGACTTGACTCCAATGGCGGATCACGAATTGGTGGGTATTTCTTCAAGCTGATTGTTTTGGATGGTGCATATAGGCTCAAATGAGCTCGAAGAATGATCAGAGTGGAGCTCCAATGAGACTTTTTCGGTGGGTTTCGAAGATGAAAGATTCTGACAGTTTTCGGGCATGGCTGCCAGAAACGGATGAGGAGCCCCTGTTGCTCAATCTTCTCATGCTTATAACAAACCCTAGATCCCTCCTGATCTATTGGATTAAAACCAAGCAGTCCAGATTTGTTTAGTCTTACTGCTTAAACCTCCAAATACGGTTGGTAAGGAAAAACTGTCCGTTGTTTTTCCATTGTTGTGGCAAGAGAAACCCTATCTGGGAGGGTTGCGATGTAACCAAGTGGAGGGCTAAGATCGCACAAATCTCCCTCACGGGGATCGCCAACTTGGCAGTGCAACAGAATGCCATTTCTGGAAAAAGTTGTGTCGGACCTAATTTCAATGGAGATCGTGTTCACGTGCGTGCATCCCAACATGCGAGATGGGTTAGGTTTGGTAGGGCCCAAGCCCTGAACATGATGGACAGTTTGGATCTCCCATTTTGGCGATCATAGTTGGCCACGGACGTCGCAAACCGACGTTGTCCATTTGAACCGGGTTCGGGCAGTAAGAGAAAGAGGAAGTTTCCTCTTCGGGACGGCCGGGTCAAATGATGTTTGACCGGCATGGTGCATTGTAGGTACACACCCACTGTGGTGCACGCACATCAAATGTGGGGTCCACAGTGGTGCACGCACATCAAACGTGGGGTCCACAGTGGTGCCCTGTGCAATCCACACCATCCATTCACCTTGGAGGTCCCAAGAAGGGCCTCTGACAAAAAATCATGCTCATCTAAAGTTTAGGTGGGCCCCATAGCTTGGTTTGGGTCCTATTTATGGACTCACGTCAATCCGACGATCAGGTCATCCTGAATTCGAACTTCAATGGTTAAAAGGTTCCTAAGGATCCTAAGAATGTTCAGGTGTGATGTATGGGTTGATCTGAAACTCAGGTGGGCCACACTACTTGATTTTAGTGGTTTTACTACTGTTTACCAACGATTTAACGGTCAAATTGGCGTTAGGTGTTAATCTACACGACCCCACATGATTCTTAAGTCGCTCAGTTCACAAATATCTCCATCCACCCATTCGATTAGGTTGTTTAATCAAATACACATCTCTGTAGTTAACTGCAATGTTTGCTCTATAATTAAATGGGTAGATTGATTCAAAATCACTCATCCACAGTCCCAGTAGTCATGAGAGTCATCTAAGTGGGATTTGATGCTTGATTTAGTTCTTAGATTGTCTATTTAGTAAGATCAAGTGGCGGATCACGTTATGGGATGTTATGGGCATGATGGACGGTAGATCGAATGATATGAGTCCTAGTATTACAATGAACAATTTGATTGGTCTATCCGAGTGATTGAAGTCCTAGAGTAGGTATCTCTGAAGTTGTGATGGACCATTTTGAGAATCAATTAAATGGATAGTTTGAAATGTGGGTGGAGATTTTTTTTTTTTACGGTCAAATTTAAACTAGAATGAGGGTGAACGTTCAAGTAAGTTAGGTTAGCGTTCATACATGGTAACACCCGAGCACCGAAACGTACAGGGTGTTGCATGTGTTTATCCTTGCAACGGGTGCAAATGTCTCTTTATAATCTTCTACATAAGTTTGAGTAAATCCTCTAGCAACCAGTCTCGCCTTATGTCGTTCTACGGTTCCATCGCTCTTATATTTTATTTTATATACCTAACGACACCCAAATATTTTCTTTCCTGGAGGCAATCTAACAATGTCCCACATTTTATTCTCATCAAGTGCCTGTAATTCTTCTTTCATAGCATTTTTCCAAATTAGATTGGAATTAGCTTTTCGAAAAGTCTTTGGTTCTTGATCATTAGATACTGCACTCAAGAAAGTAGAATGAGACTAAGTAACATTATCATATGTCAAATAAGCCTGGATAGGATAAAAGATAACATAATAAGCAGAATGAGCATTTTTTTTTTTTTTTTTACTTACTATGTTATCTCTTATCCTAGAGAAAGTAGTGTCACAGTTCAAAGAATTAGTAATTTTTCCAACATAAAGGAGTTGGACTGGAAAAAATGGAACAACAATGGCATCAGAAGTAAGATTGTTTGGAAAAAAGTTAATTTTGTCACTCCCTAATACAGGAACTGTAATCCCTTTAGCAACGGAAACATCATGCTTATCAGACTTAGGAATAAGATTATGCACAGAAGAAGGACTATTGGTCATATGATTAATGGCTCCAGAATTAATAATCTAATAATTAATTTTAGAAGATGAAGTGAGGTAAGCTTGTAAATTACCCGAAGCATGGGTAGAGGCAAAATGACCTTGTTTAAAAGATATGAACTTACTGATTTGTTGAAGAAGATAACTTAACTGATTAATTGAGATTGATGTATTGGCTTTTGCAACATGATCTTTCTTATTCTTGTCAAGGTTCGATTTGAGGTGATGATATAATTCCCAACATCTATCCTTGGTGTGTCCATTTTTACCACAATGATCACAATGGTAAGGCTCTTTTTTGCCCTTATTTCAATAAGTATTTTTTTCCTTTTTCAGTACCAGTTTTCTTCTATCATCTTTCTCAGCTAAAAGAGCATTCAATTCAACTTTCTTAGATGAAGATTTTTGCTCGAAATTCATAGCCTTCTTCCGAGCTTATTCACCTTGAATAATAACACAAAAACTAGAAAATGAAGGAAGCGTTGTATCCATAAGAATATTACTCCTGATATTTTCATATTCAGGCTTCAGGCTACCGAGCAATGAGAAAATTTTATCTTCTTCATCTCTTTTCAAAAGATTTTTCACATTAGTAGTATGTGGGCGATACGTGTTCAATTCTTCCCACATCCTTTTTAGATTCCCAAGATGTTCATTGAACATTTTTTCACCTTGTTGTGTTGCAACAATCTCAAGTTTAAGTTTAAAAAATGCGAGCGACATTATTTTGACTGCTATATAAATCTGCTATTAAATCCCATAACTCCTTTGCAGATTCAAAGAAGGTAAAAATTTCAGCAATATGGAGTTCCATCGAATTAAGAATCTAAGATCTAACAAATTGATCACTAGAGATCCAATCTTCATATCCTGTATCAATTGATGTAGGAAAAACTTCTGTTCCATTGATGAAACCTAACTTTTTCTTGCCACCAAGAGATAAGGTTACAACCCTTGACCAAGGTACATAGTCAATACCATTCAAGAGGACTGATGAAAACTTCCAACTAGGATTTGCATCCGATTCACCTATTGATAAAGGATAAATGATCATAACAGAAAAAACAGAGAGACAAAGCATGCAATAAAATATATTTTGTAAAAAATGAAAAAAGGAAGCAACACGTTTCCTTATTTCTTAATGATGATTAGATCACAACAAGATCTTCCGCTTTGATACCATATTGCAAATATGAAAAAATATAGCAAAGAAGAAAATACACACATATTTACGTGCTCTGGCGCTGGTGTAGCAATCATACGTGCACGAGAGAAGATGATGAGAGATATTATTACTCATGGTCACAATGTAGATTACAACAACAATATATAATTACAATGAATATAAGATGCTAATAATAGAATAACTTATTTTAGCACCCACTGGTTAGAAAGGTCCCAAAGAAGGAAAAACTATAACTGCAGATAATCAAATCAATTCTTAAATAGAAACAAATCTACCACAAATCTCTCTTCTCCACCAATACATTCATATAGGAAAACATGACCCAATTTAAATTTATTTGTCATAAAAATTCATCATCTAAATATAAATAAATTAAAAATACAAATTTATGTACTTTGTTTCATTTGAAATATCTTAGTCATAAAGAGCACAAATCACATGAGTATTAGAAACAACATTACATAAAAACAAGTTCTTTACAATTCAAGGTCCTTAAAAGTAAATGGGAAACAAATTATTATTATTTTTTTAGATGAAGAAACTGTCTAAATAATCTGAAATTTATATTACGTTGCTTTTCTTAAAAAAAGTTTTCAAAAAACTACCAAATTAATTGATATGATTATCAACCCATTGCCTTTTGTTACATTTCTTTTCACAGTCGGTTGCATGGGTCTCATTGGGACGTGTATGTAAAATCCACCCGACCACCAAGTTCATCACCCTATGCTAGGCCAAGAGCATAAAAATCATCGCTGATTTAAGTGGACTAACTGGCAACAATGTATAGGGTGATGATCTCCTTGTAAGCTGTTTCCGTTCGTATGGTCCAATTGAATCACATACGAGTCTGAATTTTAGACCCTACGATTAAATTTGGGCATATCATCGGAGTGAATTTCATATAATAATCACGTTGAGCCCTATAAAAATCAAGGGTGGACGTTTGTCTTCCAACCGTTTTCTTTGGTGTTGACCAATTGAATCACAAGTCAACTATCTTTTTTGGCCTTGGTTCCAAAGTAGGATTTTTCATCCAATGGCTGGTGTGAATTTTGCATACATGTCAAGGTGGGCCTCACCAAAAATTAAGTACCGGCGAATCTCTTAAAAAAAGGAATAGTTGGGAGAGATACAGGCACTGATGTCTATTTAAGATACAATCTGCCCATGAGATATTTACTCCAGTATCAGGCCTAGAGGCAAAAAAACCATACTATTGTGTGAATACAGTGAGGCATGCTAAATGAAATACTTGGGAGAGAGATATCCACCCTTTATATAAATTATTTTTATATGGCTCACCATAATAATTAAATGGAATCCCCTACATCCATTTGATTCCATACAAAAAGAATTAAGCTTGTGGCCCAAAAATCATACCCATCATGATTCACTAATGGAAACGGTTTGTTACCCTGTTTCTAATCATAAAGTCAACAAGAATAGCAGATGGAGTTAATTTTAGCCTAACATAAGGTTACACACTTGGTGGTCCACTTGAGAATTGAACTTACCTAATTTTTGTACTAATATCTTAAAATGATTCGAGAAAAGGAATGTAGGCATGGATAAACAGATACATCACGGTGGGCCTACCAGGCGGGGAAGGACGCAAACCGCGTGCAGCTGGTGTACCACACACCGCTAGCCCAGTGTAGTGTCGTGCGAAGACCAGCGCTGACGTTCTCTCCTCCGAACGGTTCAAAGAGGATCAAAAGATACATGGGCTTTGCAGTAAGGGCCCGTTTGGCCGGTCGGATTGGAAGGGATTGGATGATATTAGAGGGGATTTAAAGTTAAATCCAGGGATTGGCCGGGCGTCCCAAACAGAGACGGTGATCCGATCCCAATCCCATGGATCTGAAGACAATCCACTGACAACAGCATTATTACATTTAAATCCCATCCAATCCATCCTAATACATTCAAATTTGCCTGAATTGTGTTTGGTTGAGGGATTGGAAGGGATGGGAAGGTGTGATCTCGGGATTGGCCAGGCGTTCCAAACAGACTGGATATAGCAATCTAGGCATATAGCGATCCCATGGATCTCAAGACAATCCACTGACAACACCATCATTAGCTAGAAATCCACGCCATCCACCCTAATACCATTCAATACCTTCCAATCCACCCGGCCAAACGGGCCCTAATGTATTTATTATATCCACACGGTTTAAACATTTGGCCAGGTCATTTTAAAGGATGATATAAAAAATGAGTTATATCCAAAGTTCGATTGGACCACACTATAAATAGCAGTGGGATAATGATTCTCATCATTAAAATATTCATAGGGTTCACCATATTGTTTATTTTCCATCTAATCCGTTCATAAAGTCATACAATGAAGAGGAAAGCCAAATTTTATATTGATTTAAAACTTATGTAATTCCAAAAGGGTTTTAATGGTAGACGTTCAATCTCCCATATTTTTTGAAGTGTGGTCCACCTAATCTTTGTATCTGTCTTATTTTTAAGCTCAAGCCTTGTGATGAGCTCACCAAATGGACAGACGGTTTGGATATAACACATACCTCATGATTGGACCCACGGAACTTGGTGACGTCCACACATCAGCCAGGTCGGTGGTGTGTGGTACACCAGCCAATCTGCTTCCAAAACATACGGCCCATGAGAAGTATTCAACAGCATGCGTTAATCCACACGGCTTCATGTGGTGTGGTCCACTTGAGCTTTGGAAATGCTTAAATTTCTGAATTCAAACCATAAAATGAGCTGGAAAAATGGATGGACGGTGTGGATAAAACCCATACATAACGGTGGGCCCCATAAAATCCTGTTACCATACGTCGGTAGCGGCGGGGTCACCGCGCAATCCGCGTCCGGTGGCTGCACGCTATTTCCGGTCCTTGTTTTATTCGGAGAGAGAGAGAGGGAGAGCGAGAGAGATTTTTTTCTCCAGACACAGAGAGATAGAGAGGGAGGGAGAGAGAGATGGCATCTCAGCATCAAGAAGATCAATGGAGCAGCAATTTGGAGACGGGGAAGGCGGAGAAATCTGTGTGGTTGATGAAGTGCCCGCTCGTGGTGTCCCAGTCATGGCAGGCCCAGGCTCGGGCCCACACCTCTGACTCCTCTCACCTTCCCCCCCTCGCTAAGGTCGTCCTCTCCGTCGATCCCCTCCGCTCCGAAGACTCTTCTTCCGTTCAGGTTCTACCACCCTTCTCTCTCTCTACTGCCACTATCTTCTTGAAACCCTAATTCTACTATGTTTGGAATGTAAGATGATTCGATGTAGGGATTTCTCTTGGTACCTTATATCGACATGTAGCAATCACGGCTGATCTGGCCAGATTGGACAACCTGCCCTAGCTCACCACCCATGCTGTTCTCGAGTATTGATGAGTTGGGTTGACAGAGTCTTTGTGCTTCTTGGCTGAGTCTTTTGGCTAGGCTGAGATATGTTAGGATTCGAGTTGATCGATTGAGAAGGATCGATTCGGCCTAGGTCATTTTGCTTGACGAGTTTTAGTAGTGAATTTAGGTAGATTTTTGGCTATGATTTGAATTAAAGAGTAAGGACATAAAAGAAGGAAAAGGAAGGGAAATGGTGGAGGGATCGCGGCTGTGGCAGTGCCCCTTTTGATGTCATTGGATCATCAGGTCCAATAGAGTTTTGGCTTCAATTTGAATGAAAGAAGAAGAAATAAAACAAAGAAAACGAGAGGGAAATGATGGAGAGATTGTGGATGTAGCAGTGGTGCCACGATCGATGTCATTGGATAATAAGATCATCTATTGTAGAACTGCTTGACGGTCCTTCGTGTGTATAGGAAGAAGAGGTGAATCCTCACAATGGATTTCACAATCCCCAATGGCAATGACAATTCCACAAAACAGGAAGAGAGAACAGGAGATTTTCGGGGCTGAATTTTTAGCTACATAGTTCAAAGCTATGGTTAAGAACTCAAAATTAATAATTATAAATAAAAACAATCTTTTAATTTGTTACTCTCTGTCCACTTAGTCCTATGCTTTGTTATCACCGAAACAATTCAAAACCCAACTTCGTAAGTTGAAACCATTCCTAACTCGAATTGCTAGCATACTGAGTCTTTCTAAAATTCATCACATCCAGAAAATAGGCTCATGGTAGACTTATTACCATTAAATATTTTCGTCAAATGGTTTTAACTTGGTTCAGGAAATGGTTTTAGGTTAATTTGGTAAATGATTGAAATAGATTCATTTTTAAATTATTGATCAGAAGTGTTCTTGTCATCATGCACCTTTATGAAATGGGTTTGTTGAAAGGGAAAATTGACACCTTATGGATGTAACCTGATAGTCTTTAGATGTTTATTCTAGATAAGTTCCAGAACAAGGTCAGTCATTTGTTCAACAGAGTGATGCCCGTATCGTACCCTTGGATATGGAAACATATTGGTATTGTATGGGAGATATTGCATGTATCATGGAATGTATCGCTAGCCGAGGGAAACATTGGGAAAATGAATGAATTTTTCACTGAAACTTTAGGAGATGATTAAAAAGACAAGATTACACAACTCAAAAAAAAAAAAAAAAAAAAAAACACAAGTATGCTCAATAAGTTTCCATTGTATGGAGCCTAAACAATGCGCTGTTTGCATTAGTGATGCAGTCATAAACCAAAACAAGTTCATATCATTCAAATATCATATAATATAAATAATAAAACACAAAAATACTACTTAAGACTAAAGAGAACAAAAGATATACCTTTGCCTCAAACCACATATAGTTACGAGCGACGATGACATGTGCGACCTTATATGTAGTTCGCATATGTGCATATCCATATGTAAATCGCAGCGATCATATCACATATGCGAAAATATGCGATGTATGCGGCATATGCGATTGCATATTGGCCATGGCGTATTATTATTATTATTTTAAATTTTTTGCCTATAAAAAGGCTTCCAAACCTCCTCCATATGCAATATTCTCACCCCAAAACTCTCTTACTCTCTTCTCCTCCTACATTTCTTAATTCTAAGTGGTCTTAATCTCTCTCTCTCTCTCTCTCACACACACATTTCCTATTTCTAAGTGTTCTTAATCTCTCTCTCTCTCTCTCTCTCTCGCCTACATTCCCGCTCTCTTGGAAGTTGGAAGATCAAGATTCAAGCACTTTCAAGTTTCAAGGAAGATAGCTTGTTGATTTTCTACGGTGATAAACAAATAGCTTGTTGGTTTTGTTGTTACTTCTTACTTGTTAACTATATTGTTGAATGTTGATGACTTGATGTTTAATTCATTGTTTAATTAATTTTATTTTTCTCAAATGTATTTTAAATATGTAAAATTAGTTATTTATTAACTTAGGAAAGTTTCCCTTAGTTTCTAATACACACACACACACAAATTTTTGAATTTTTTGAAAAAAAATAAAAAATGCAATTGCATATGTATTGTGTGATCACATATGCTCGCATATGCACATAGGCATATGCAATCGCACATGATCGCATATGCGATTCGACAACATTGGTTACGAGGCATCTCAAAGTCATTATCAATGTTCCCACTAGGGTGGCCATAATACTGCTGCTCCATGTATCGACGAGACTATGCCTAGGTCATGAAGGAATGATGCAAAGCCATCTACTCTCTAACATATCGTTTGTAATCATCCTCTCCAAATTGGATCAGTATGCCAGTCAAGGCATGCTGAATCGGTTATGTAACGGTCGTAACAATTGTTATGTAACGGTATCGGTATGCGATACAGGGGCGTAATGGGTACCCCTAAAAATTTGGGCGTAACGGCCATTACACCCCGTAGTGGCCCCCTTGCACAACAGTTAAAAAAAAAAACTTCTTCGAAGGAAAAAGAAAACTTGTGTACCTGAGAATTAGGATGGGACTCTCCTCCTCCTCCCCTTCTTATTCTTCTTCAAGAAAACAATCATGCATACTTGGGATCATTAGGATGGGATTCTCCTTCTTTTCCTCCTCCTATTCTCCTCTCCTCTGCGACGTCTCTCTCTCTCTCTCTCTCTCTCTCTCTCTGATGCAGGATAATTAACCACTTGCTCTAAAAGCTCGAATTGATAGAGCATGGTGAATTAATTCCTTTATCTTATAGCCTAGGCCCCACATCCATGGGTTAAGTTCTCGGTCGAACCCTCCTTGTGGGCCCCAAATCATATGGGTTTCGCCTCACACGAGTAGGGGTGTATACCGAGTCGAGCTGGCCTCAGCTCGACTCGGCTCGGCCACTAGCTGACCCTAGCTCGAACTCGGCTCAGCTCGGTCCTCGAGCCTGACTGGCCATCTCGGTTCGGTTCGGTCAACAGCTTGGGCCAGTTCGAGCCAAAATCGAGCCTCTGCGTCATTTTTACAAACACATGCATGACACTTTTAGTTTCTCACTGTATGTAAAACAACAACAAGTATTTCATCAAACACCTTATAAGCAACATCAAAATCAAGGAAAAATGGTATTTGTTTCATATACACCACTAGCCGACACTTCGTTGAGTCATTTCATCAAACACTTGGTGAGCAACATCAATATCAAAGTAACTGAGTCACTGAACTAGTTCGATCCGAGTCGAGTTGAGCTCAGGCAAGCTCAAACTCGGTTCGAAGATTTTTTCGAGCTCAAAAAATCAGCTCGACTCGGCTCGAACTTTTTTTTGAGAGGAAACTTGCAATTTCATTAAAAGGAAGAAAACAAAACAAAACAGGGAGAGAAGAGCTGCTAAGCAAGCGGCAAAGCAAACTCTTGCCGCAAAACTAACTACCAACAACAAGGAGAGAGAAAAAATAGCCCATTCGGTGATGTAGAAGTGGACTTTGGCCACTATAGATCCCACCGGATTGGAGGTTCCTTTAAAACATCTCTCATTGCGCTCTTTCCAAATTGCCCACCAAACTGCAAGCAGGGCCAATCTCCAAAAATCAGATTTTTGCTTACCAATGGAGACCCCATGCCACGCCTTTAAGAGCATACCCATAGAGTTTGGGAGGCACCAAGAAACGTCGAACCAGGAGAAGACTGAGGCCTAGATCTGAGAGAGGATGGGGCATTGAATAAAGAGGTGGTTAACCGATTTAGCGTCGCCCATGCAGCATAGGCAAATGTTGGTTAGCATCATTCCTCTTTTCCTCAAGTTGTCAACTGTTAACACCTTCCCACCAACCATCCGAACGCGGCTATTTTCGGGGGAAGCTTGTATTTCCAGATCTTGTATGGAAGGAGTAACGGAAGCTTGCGCACTTCTGATAGAATGGTAGAGGGACTTAACTGAGAGCCTACCCGATTTGTTGAACTTCCAAAGGAGGTTATCAGCCGCAGAGAGATCAGGCTTTACCGTGCTGAGACGATGGAGGAGCTCGATGTACTCATCAGATTCTCCGCCTTTGAGATTTCTTCTGCAGACAACGGACCAGGTGATCTCAGCGCCAAAGGAGTGAAGAGAGTTAGCAATCGAGATGGATTTATCGGGGACCAATCTATAGATGCACGGGAATTCGTCTTTGAGAGCAGAATCCCCCATCCACACGTCTTCCCAGAATCGAATCTTGTCGCCGTTTCCAACCGAGTAAATGGTACCTTTGAGGACATTAGATTTGGACGCTATGATGTCTTTCCATAGAGCAGAGGCCCTATAGGCCGAAGACTCCTTTGTCCACCATCCTCCTGCTGAGGACCCATATTTAATTTTAACTAGCACATTCCACAGTTTTCCTTCTTCTGTACCCAGACGCCAAAACCATTTGCCCAGGAGGGCCTGGTTCATGGTTTTAATCGATCGAATGCCTGCACCACTATCCTGAACTAACTGGCACACCTTGTTCCAGGCCAGCAGGTGGAACTTTTTCTTGTCTTCAAAACCATGCCACAGGAACCCACATCGAAGATTTTCGAACCTTTTTAGCGTCGAGGAAGGACACTTGAAGAGTGACATGAAGTAGAGCGAGAGGCTGGAGAGCGTGGCTTTGATCAGAGTTATACGGCCACCCAAGGACAAGAATTTGCATTGCCAGCGCGCCAGGAAGGATTGGGCTCTTTCTAGAACTTTATCCCAGAGCTGTTTTGGAGGCTTTCCCACGCAAAGAGGAAGACCGACAAATGTCGACGGGAGCGAGGCTGTTGAGCAGCTGAAGAGGTCAGCAAAGCGACGAATCTCGGCTTCTTCTAGATTCACTCCGATCATTTTGGATTTGGAGAGGTTGACTTTGATGCCTGAGACTGCCTCGAAACGTCAGATGATCGTGCGGAGGTTGTTGATCTTGTCTTGATTAGCTTCACAGAAGAGAAGGATGTCGTCAGCAAATTGAATGTGGGTAATTGGCGAAGCCATCCCTTTGATGTGGCAACCTGAAATAATACCAGCAACCTGACCAGCAGTAAACATTTTAGAAAATGCTTCCACAACGATAAGGAAAAGGAAAGGAGAGAGGGTCTCCCTGTCGTAAGCCCCTGGAACAGCCGAAGAAACCCTTTGGTGCGCCGTTGAGTATAACCGAGAAGTGCGCCGATCCTATTCATTCTCTGATCCACCTACACCACTTGGGACCGAAACCCATGCGCTGCATCATGTAGAGGAGAAATTCCCAGTCTACATGGTCAAAGGCTTTCTCCAGGTCCAGATTACAAAGAACGCTTTTAGCTTCCGATTTGGAATACGAATCAAGGCATTCGTTAGCGATTAATGCACTATCGATGATTTGTCTGCCGAAAATGAAGGCACTCTGATTGTCAGAGATGATCGTTTCCATCACTCTCCTTAATCTAGAAGCTAGCACTTTCGCTAAGATTTTATAAGGAGCACCAAGTAGGCCGATCGGCCTAAAGTCCCGCATAGAGTTAGCACCCGGGGATTTTGGGATGAGCGCTGTAAACGTAGCTCCAAGGTGTTTAGAGAGACGACCTCTGTCATGGAATTCGTTGATGAAAGCCATGATATCCACCGCTAAGATCTCCCAGAACGAGCAGAAGAACAAAATTGGAAACCCATCAAGCCTCGGGGCTTTATCTCCCCCCAGAGCTTTAATCACCTCCTTGACTTCTTTGACAGAGAACTTGGATTCGAGACATGAGGACTGATCTTTGGATAGAGCAGGGAAATCGAGGCGATCGATCTTTGGTTTGACCTAGTCTTCTTTGAGGAAGAGAAGTCTGAAATACGAGATGGCTTCTTCAGTAATTTGCTGCTTGTCTTCGGTGGGAGATCCATTGATCAGGAGGCAGCCAATTTTGTTGGCTCGGTATCAGGCGCTGGCAATGGAGTGAAAGTACTTTGTATTTTTATTGCCTTCCTTAATCCATTTACAACGCGATTTCTGCATCCACGCCATTTCATCTGCCAAAATCCAGGCCGAGTAATTTTGAATGATCTCTGATCTTTTGGTCCAATCAGTCTCGCTGGGATCCACTTTGGTAGCCGAATCCATCTCCTGGAGCTCAGCCAAAATTGCATCGGTATCCCTATCCCTTTGCTGGAAAACAAATTGATTCCAAGCTTTGAGCTTCTCTTTCAGCATCTGAAGTTTCTTGCAAATTCTGAAGCCCACAAAAGCCTTCCACAGTGAACCCAGCCCGCCATTCTCTAACCAACTGATGGAAGCCTTCTTCTCTGAGCCATGCCACCTCGAATCTGAAAGGCTTCGGGCCCCAATTGACAGAGTTGATAGCTAGGAGAACAGGGTTGTGATCTGAGGTAGGCCTAGGAAGAAGAGACTGGGAGACGAGAGGAAACTTGTCTAACTAATCTGGCGAGACTAGGAATCGGTCCAACCTAGCAAAAATGGGGATGACTCTGTTGTTAGACCAAGTAAAGGAAGCCCCTTGTAATGGAAGATCCACCAATTCATTTTCATCAATCCAATCGGAGAAGAGGCACATCGAAGATGTGACTTTGCCCCCTGAAGATTTTTCCTCTGAGAATTGAGTGACGTTGAAGTCTCCACCAACGCACCAAGGCCCGCTGAACATCTGTTTGGTAGCGTTTAGCTCCTCCCAAAAGGCAGATCTTCTGTCCGCTTGATTTGGGCCGTAAACAGACGTGAAGAGGCAACAAAACTTCAAATTAACCTCGGACAGGATAGTTGAAACAGAGAAGAGGCCAGCACTGCTGCTTTCCAGCGACCACAGAGAAGAATTCCAAGCAAGGAGAATACCGCCTGCACTGCCAACAGAATCTGAAGCCACCCAGGAGACGTCTGAGCTTCTCCATAGCGAACCCATAAGGAAATTGTTGATACTACCAGCTTTGGTTTCCTGCATGAAAATGATGTTTGCCTTGCTTCTGAGACAAATGTCTTTGATAAGGCTTTTTTTCTTTTTGGACCCCACTCCTCTAACGTTCCATGAGAGGACCTTCATTTAACAAACCGTTCTTTCCCGTAGTCTGCTCGCAACCCTTCCTGGGATCTCCCCGCTAAGGGAGGAGACAAGATTCTGTAGCTCTTTGTTTTTCCTTTTCCTTTGATGCGTGCTCCTAGGAGATTTTGACGGGGTTAGCGGTCTACCCGCGCTTCAATGCAGTAGAAAAGGGCAAGGAAGTCCTTGGGGTGGTCTTCGAAGGAGAGACCCACAGCTCTGCCGATATGGCCCATTGCTTCCCTGATCCACCTTTTCCGGAGGATAGATTTGATCAACTCGGCCCGCTGTTCTTCACTTAGCAGCGTCACCAACTGCTCTTCCCCTGGAACTTCTGCAGAGATTCCGACTCGCATCTGAAGGGGTTCGGCTTCGATAATCCTTGCCTCCGAGTCTTCGTGGAAGAGAGAGATGAGGGCCTGCTCGCAAGGCCCTCAGACTGCACTGAAGATCTGGGAGATGGGGAGTCTGGAAAGGAGCGATCGTCCGGAGACGGAGAAGCCATGCTGTTGGAATCGGAAAGCTCTCCTTCTTCCCTAACCAGAATATCAGCGGAGGGGGCGAGGTAGCGAAACAATACTGAAGAGGGAGGGTTGGTGATGAGTTGTCGGTCGGGAGCTGGTTCGTTTCGAAAGGAAGGTTTAGATTGAACTGTAGGCGGGTTGGGATGTCCGGAGCTATCGTATCAGCTTGAAGCGGAGACTCGAGGCAACTTATCGCCTTCCGAGCCTCGCTGTAGTCGACACGTAGCACACCAAGGCTGGGGGAGGATGGGGAGTTAGACCTCGAGACGGGAGAACGCCGCGGGGAACTTTTGGCAGTCCACGTGGAGGGGGTCGGAAGGCACGCGTTAATCTGGAGTTGACGTGTGTCGTCCGCAAGATCAACATGCGACCTTTGGATGCGGGAGAGATCAGTAGACGTCCATTGGTCTCTCGAGGCTCCCGAAGAGCAACAGGTGTCCAAGTTTCGAACTGGTAGACCAGCGGAGCATGCAGGTTGTGACTCGCGGGGATTCTGTGGTCCTACGGAGTATGGAAGTTGCGGTCCTTCTCCGTTCTTCGCTGGCTGACTGGATGTGGCCTGGCAAGGCGCTTCTCTGGTCCTCCAGAGGTCACCCCATTGAGGGATGGGGCTCCCGCTAACCTCTTGTTGGATCGGCAATGAGAGATATCTATCGTCCACTATCACTTGAATCTGATTTGGAAGGGGGAAGCCCTTTTTCTTCCTAATACACATTTTGAACACACCCATCTCTTCCCTAATCTTGGTTTTAGGGTCGAGCTCGATTAGGTCCCCCAGTCTGGATGCAATGGATTGGAAGAAAGCTTCGTTCCAAAATTCCAGCGGAACGTACCAGATTAGAATCCAAACTTCTTCGAAATTGAATGCCGAAAAGGCTTCCCATGGTTGGATGTGGAGGATGGGCCGTCTCTATGCAATGTTGTTGCCGTCGTGAGAAGGTCAGGGTTCATGAAAGGGCCCAGATTAATCCATAGCTCGTTGAAGCCGATTGGTTTGATGGAATAAGAAGACGGAAGGAGGCCGTAGCATTCCTGGATCCAACTCCTAACCTGGGGTATCGATGTTCCTTGTTTGGTGATCGCGACCATCGAGTTACGTAACGCCTCTTTGGATTTCTTCAGAGTCTCCTTGTCGATGAGGATTGGGTTGTCCTCCACTCGACCTGCCGATCTGACAGAGTTGGTCGCCTCCTTCTGTTGCCTAGACGGGGTGGGATGGTCGGAATCCACCAGGGTGTCTCTGAAGGACTTGCAGCCTATAAATCGGGGAAGAGGGTCTGTGGTTCTGTGGCTGATTCTTATTGTGGGAAGACGGAAGGAGGGGGTCTCCTTTAGAGTGGATTCGACGATGTTTCGGCCCAAATGGCACGTTGGACCAGGAGCTTCATCCCTCTGAAGCTTTCGCCGTGAAGATCAAGGATGACCCTTTGTAACTCGTCTTCGGAGCTCATTCTGACCAGAGCGAAGCCTCGAATGGCGCCATTCACCTTGTGTCGAGGCAAGACCACGTCCATCACCACCCCAGCACGCCCAAAAACTCGGGAAAAATTGATGGAGAGCCAACCCTCTGGAAAACCTTTTACGAATAGGGTTGGGAAACCGTCAATCCTCTTTGGCCGAGGGAGAGCTTTCTTCTTCCTGTTTACCTGTTCCCATATCGCCGATTCCCCATTTCGATTACTTTCTTCGTCCCTTGTCTGCGCTCAAACTTAGCTTTGAACCGAGTCGAATCGAGCGAGCTAACCAAGCTAACTCGGTTCATGTACACCCCTACACATGAGCCACCCGCCTCACATGTGCCCCCACATCCCACAGGCCACCCCACTCAAGCCCGATGTGAAAATGGTCCTGCATTTCTCTCTCTCTCTCTCTCTCTCTCTCTCTCTCTCTCTCTCTCCCTCTTGCTCTCTTTTGTCACTTCAAAAGAGAAGTAATAGAGCGATGATTTTTGTCCTCCTTATAGCCAAGCTTTTCAAAGAGATTTAATTTTACACTTTGGAGGCTTATGACGCTTGATAAACCTGCACTCAGAAACTGTACACGTGGCACATTAAATCGAACCAAACCGATAATACTTTGATAGATTCTTTACTTCTACACATGCATGCATTAGATTATATTTGTTCATCTGATATTATTTTATTTTTCCTTTTGTGGTTAATTTCGGGAATGAATAGCGTTGGTTTGAAAAATTCACCAAAATTCATTTTTTTTTTTTTAAAAAAAAGTGTGGATGGTTGGAAAACTTGTAGGCCTTTTAATCTACATGTGCATGTATTCGATCGGATTTGTTCATCTCATTTTCTGTTTTTTTTTCTTATTATTTTATTTTTGGTCAATTTCTAGAATGAGTAGTGTTGGTTTGAAAAATTCAGCAAAATATGTTTTTTTTTTTTTTGAGTGTGGGTGGTGGGAATACGTGTAGACTCTTTACATCTCTATACATGCATGCATTAGATTAGATTTGTTCATCTAATTTTCTATATATATATATATATATATTTTTTTTTTTTTTTTTTCGTCTAACTTCTGGAATGAATACTGTCAGTTTGAAACATTAACCAATTTTTATTTTTTTTATTTTTATTTTTATTTTTTTTTTTTTTCTGTTTTGCATGTGGATGGTTGGAATATACACTAAATCATTGATATTAGATATTTAGGAAATTAAATATAGGAGTTTTACTGCCAATGTAAGTTTGTCAGGTAATTAAAATAATCAGATAGGTTGTGACAACATTCTTATCAAAGAGTAGACTGTTACAACATCCTAAACATATTCAAAACAACAAAAGAATATGTATTTGGAATCTTCTCAATATTTCAATTTTCTGACCCTTTTAAAAATAAAATAAAATTCACTGTGATCCATTTCGACAATATCTCCTAATTACCTCGAGATGATCCATTTGCTTGATCATATTGACCTCCTTATCCAATTTGAGAGTTCCATCCCAAGCATCCCAAGAGCCTTTCTTTCTTTCTTTCTCTTCTTTTTGTTTTGTTTTGTTTTTTTGTTTTTTGTTTTTGTTTTTTTTTGTTTTTTTTTTGTTTTTTTTCCTGCTTTAAAAAAAACTTGTCCCTTGTTTGCTTCCATGCGTGGTATTCAGAAAATTACCTCAAGAGAGAGTGTTCATGTTTTACAGCACTTTCATGAGGATGAGCAGGAGCTTCTCATAGTCTCTTGGGACTTCTCCTTGTATCTTGGGATGTTACTACTTACTAGGATAACTGAAAAAAGTCCCCGTACCAAGAGGAAAGAACTTCATATGAAACAAAGTGATCAATAGGGTAGGTAGAAGAAAAATATTTATTTTGGCTTTGCTGAAGTGTGAAAATTCATACTAAAGGACCGGAGCCCTGGTCAAGGGTACAAGGCATTCCCTGATTGCGCCTACCCTTTCGGATTTAAATAGCAGTTTTGGAGTGCGACTTGCTTGGGGACTGAACCAGTAGGACTCTCCTTAACTCATCCATTTCGGTCATGCATCAAACGGTTTTGGTGCCATTTTTGTTCTTGTATAAGTTTGATGACTCATCTTATTACGGATTGAAACCGGTATAATTTGGATGATACCATGTCATATTGGATGATTTTAAAAACAATCTACGTGCCTTCCGCTATGTGGCATTCCTGCCAAAAGAAAGGTGCATGCCTTCAAACCAGGTGAACCAACATTTGCACAGTAAATGCTGCTGCTTGGAAGAACCCACAAGCGCAATCGCCCCACCAAGTTTTTTACAGCTCACAGGAGGCTGCAGATTCTGCTGCCACTTGGCATCCTCTCTTTGTTGGTTAATAATAAGGTGGCATCTGTTTATTATCAGTTGTCATTTTTGATATCATGCTTGATCTACTTGAATAAAATAATTTCTTTTATGCTTCAGATTGGGGTCCATCCACTCTGCAACATACTTCTTTCACTAATGCATTTTTTAAATTATAATCAGTTCACTATGGAATTGGCTGGCAATGAGGGTGGCAATATGCCCAAGACTTACTCCCTGAATATGTTTAAAGACTTTGTTCCAATGTACATTTTTGCGGAGACAAATCAAGGTGAGGATCTTGATGTATACTTCTTTAGCATGCATGTTTTAATATTTAGAAGTTCCTTGTTTTCCCTACCTTATCGATGTGAGTCCTTTATTGATTGTTTTGAAAGAAGATGGAAATTGGAGAGCACGAACAAGAACTGACTCTTTTTGATTATCAGTTTATTCAATAATTTACACCAATGGCTGAAGTCCTTTGTTTTTTAATGTTTCTCAACTCAGGAAATGTCACGTCAAAGGAGAATTGTTTGCTTTCCTTAGTTTTTCTATGTTTTCCCTCAATCCAAACAGGCCCTAAATGGATACTACAAGCAGTGTTCGAATTATCTCCGATATTATCGAAATATCTCCGATATTATCTTTATCTCTAACTCAGCGATATCGATAACACTGGTAGTGATACCGATAACACTGGTAGTATAAAAAATTCCAGGTATTAGCAATGTATCGCTAAGTATCGCCAACGTATCAATATCGCTAATATAATCGCAAATATTTTCAACTATGTAAATTCTAGGTGTCGCTTGTATTGCTAATGCATCAATATCGCTAATGTATCGTCAATATTTTCGACTATGTAAATTCGAGGTAATGCTTGTATCATAAGTGTATATCGACGATATTTCAATAATACCGCCAACGTATTGATATCATCAAAATTTTGTTTATTAGAAAATTTTTTATTTCAATTTTTTTTTTTCATGGGCACATGGTTGTATGTAGTGTTCAAATTTACATTGATAATATTGATAATATCTTGATATTATCAATATCGCAACATGTGCGATATTGAGACCACAATCTTTCGTTTTCTTTCCAATTGTTGATGATTTCTTGGTGAAATATCATGTGTTGTTGATATTTGGCAATATCGATGGATGTTTGGATGGTTAAATAGGCCGGATGGGATGGTTGGACTGATTTCTTACAACAACACATGCTTTCAAGGCCCCATTAAATGGAAATTTGTTATGTTTGCATTCTTTTTTCAAATTTTTTATTATTTCTAAATATGCAAATATGTACATTTTAACATCTCCTGAAGTTTTGCTGAAAATTCCACCGTTTTTGCCATGTTTCCCTGCATTTCTGGTTATCAGCGATATTATCGGCAATATCGATATTGTTACCGTATCCCTGGCCAGCGAAACTTGTAGCGATACTGATACTTCGAACACTGACTACAAGAAGGATGAAATAAACATCATGCATATGCAGCCCTTAATGATATTTACAATGCATAGTTACACTCCCCCTTCAAGTTGGAGACTTAGAGCATGGAAATCAATGACACTCAATTGGAAAACATACTTGCAAATCTCTCCCAAGAGAGAGTGAGCACATTGATAAGTTGATCTAATATTTCGATGCATGTAGTACACATATTCCTAGCAACCACCTTATTCTATCCATGATCACTACCTCATGGATTTTTAGCCTCGAAGACTTGTTCTGACCTCTGTGTCATATAGATGGTTGCTCGAAGCTGTTCTGCTCTTTCTGACGATTAAGGAGAAAACTCCTGAGATGCTTTCTCCCTGGTACTCATACCAAACATTTGAGTTTTTTTCCCCACCTCAGCATCAATAGAAGATGTATTCATTGATGAAGTCCAGCGTCTCACTCCACAAATACCTTCAATGGCAAGAAAGTAATTAAAACATCAATAAACACCTACGAGCACCTAACACCTTAAATAGAATTCCACAAGCCACATGATCAACAGGGGGAGTTTCTTCATTTAACTTCTGTGAGAAAACCACAAAACTGGAGTTATCTTTCTCTATTGTTGAAAACTAATGGAAGGAGTTGCACATGGTCATTGTTACCTTCAAATGGAGTGAAGCAACTTTGTAAAGCTTAACTAAAGCCTGTTTTGATGGCATCCTTTTACCTTTTTTATCATTTCCTTCCACACAGCTGTCACCGTCTGAAAAATAACTCTCAACTCTTCTAGCAAAAATGAATTAGAATGGTTTTGTGGTCATCCAAAAAACAGGCCGTAATGGATCTGATTGGAGTTGGAGCCATAAACATGAGAAGGCCTTTTCCTCATGATAGCGTGCGAAATCCTCAATGAGTCATAGCAAGGCAAAGCTAACCATGCTTATATTGTACTGAATTTTAATCACATGAGAATTTGAAAGGCTAACTGCAGATGGTGATTGCAAAAGCTGACAATGCGGATCTCCCATTTTCGCGATTGTACAGTTCGTGTTATAGGATTTCTATTAAACATGGTTAGGTCTGAAAATATCATCTTCACTGGTATAGTGGTATTGGCATTAGCCCAAGATATATTTTAATATGATTTAGGGTTGTTACCTAAGATCAATGATGGCAGGCTTGTCACCTCCATCCGTGCTCAAGACTCACTGTAAGGCTCGCTTACCAACACAGGTTAGAGACAACATACACAGTGTCCCATAGTACTGTGCCTGGCCCATGAGTTGTAATGAGTAGCACATTAAAACATATTTATAAATGGCTATGAATGGTGGCTTTTCATCAATGGTTTTATAGGATTTCTATTAAACATGGTCAACAACTATGAAAGAAAGTATTTGTGCTTTGTAGGAAAAGTTTCAATGGAAGGAAAAGTGGAACATAAGTTTGACATGAAGCCCCACAATGAAAATATTGAGGAGTATGGCAAATTGTGTCGTGAGCGGACAAACAAATCTATGATTAAAAGTAGACAAGTGCAGGTATACATTTCACACTCTACTTCATGTCCCCCCCCCCCCCATTTCTTTTCAATTCAACCTTCTGTTAGAAAGAAAATTCTCACCTGCCCAAAAAAAAACCTGCAATTGTTTTTTTTTTTTTTCTCCTTTATTTTCCTTTCTATATTTCTTATTTATTTCGTTGACTCTCCTTTCAAGGTGATCGACAATGATCGTGGAGCGCACATGAGGCCTATGCCAGGAATGGTTGGCTTACTCCCATCCAATTCGAAGGTATTCGTTTCTACAGTTCTACCCTTTGCTTCTTGTAGATGGATTGCGTTGAAATTAGTTGTTTCATTGTTCGTTGAAGGTTTCTCTTGCTGATAGATTTATGATCCTGCACTTAACTTAGCCTGAACTATATTGTTGAGTGGATTATCTTTCTTTTTTTTTCGCATTCTCCTGTTTTATTTCTTCTACCATTCTTGTTTCCTGTGCACTAGTGAGGTCAAATTTATAAGATGTTACCAGAATCATGCAAGACAAGATGCATGGAAGAACACAATTAATCAGTCGATCATCTCATATACTGAGCTTTTTTGCTATATTTGCATCAGGATAAGAAGAAAACCACACCGATGAAGGGATCGGACATGAAAAGAACAAGAAGGGACCGTGGAGAATTGGAGGATATTATGTTTAAGCTCTTTGAAAGGCAACCAAATTGGGCATTGAAGCAACTGGTTCAAGAGACGGATCAACCTGCAGTATGTTCTTCAATCACTTACCTCTTTCTTGAAAGATTTTAATTTTCAAATGCATTATGTCTTTCATTTCATTTAAGACCACAATGAAAAGTACTTTATGAGAATGTGGAGCAACAAATATGTTGGTTGTGTTAGAAACTTAATTCCAACTTCTCCTTTATTATTAACTAGATATTTTCTTGATGAGATTATACTAATGACTATTTTACCTTTAATTACTATGTTACCCTTGAAACAGGTAACCTTACATTAGTGACCAAAATAACTATATTTAATATGAGAAGGTCTCAAGTCCAACTGGTTGGACCAACCAGTTCGGTCCACCCAGCTAGCAACTTCACCACGAGGATTTACATATGCAAACATCAGTCACATCTGCTCATTGAGTGGACTACACTTCTATTTCTCTATTTAACAATGGCTAGACATTATTTTCTATGGTGGCCCACCTCATGAGTTGATATGGCTGATTTTTTCACAAGGTGATCCTCATGCTGTAGTAAATCAATTGCAAGCGTTGGATGTCATTGTCATTCAGTAGGTTGGAATTTACCAACTGGGTGAACCATAACTTTTGGTCCAACCAGTTGGCCTTGAGACCACCTCTAAAATAGATCGACATCATAAAAGTAACAACAATTCTAATACCTCTCTCATAGTAAACAAACAATAACTCTTATTCCTCCCATTAAAGCTCAGATATCTTGAACGTTGAAATTTGCTACTGAGTTGACAATGTTGATATCTCAGTAGTATTTTGCCATTATGTCTGCAATTTGATCTTTGTGCTTTACGTCTCTGCAACTGATATATTCTCTTTGCATGTTCAGGACTATTTGCCAATTCTTTCAACTAGAACTGAAACCAGTTTAATTTGTTCATTTGGAATAGACAATACGATGACATTTGCAGTGCATTTGATTGCTAAAATGCATGGTGGTAGCTGCTGTTCTTTTTTTTTTTTGAAGGGTAATAGATCTTTTTATTTTTATTTTTATTTTTTAATTTTTATTGAAAAGCTGCCAAGGCAAAATCAAAACGGGCAGAAGAATACAACCCAATATTGCAGCTCACCATGGATGAAACTTGACAAGCATTTACATTCTTAATCCCAGATGCATCTCTTTTGGCTTTCCACATTAATTCTCCTCACGAATGTTGTTTATTGAGAAAGTATCGCCTATTACATGACGAAACAGCTAACAATACTAGGTGCCAAATGTCTGACTTTTCCTTAGGTAGAGCCGTGCCATGCCAACCCAAAATAGATTGACTACCGATTGTGGCATCACCCAATCAACACCAAAAGATGCTAAAAACTGGCACCAAACTTGCCACACAAAAGAGCATGGATGAAGAGGTGATCTATTGATTCTTCATCGCTCATATGCAAGAGGCAAATATTAGTGGGAACAACAGACCTTTTCTGAAGATTGTCTATGGTTAAGATTCTCTTTTTCCTGACCAACCAAGCAAAAAACACCACGTTTGGAGGGGCACCGTAGAGCTAAAAAGCATGAACGAATTCTTGTCTTCTCGAATCTGATGGAATCCGAAGCACCTTGTAGAAGGACCGAATTGAGAACTTCCCGGAGGATGAAGCATTCCATACCAAAGAGTCCTTAGAGACCGGGGAGGGGTGAATGTTGTGAAGCCACTCCAATAATTTGGCAAAATTTACTGCTTCCTCATCATATAAAGCCCTATGGCAAGGAGGATATCAAACACCACTTTCACCTTGTTTGGCTTTGAAAATGGCGGCTGCTGTCCTAAAATGGTGGCTTTTAGAATTTGTTGAAGCCTTGCTTGTCAGTTGATGTTGCTATTGCTGAATATGGTACTATGTTGTTTACTTTTTAAGGGATGAGATTCACTCCTAAATGTATTCAGATCCTGACATGGATCTATTGTAACTATTTTCATTGGGATATCCTGGCCCATATGCATCTGGTAACAATTGAAGTTTATTCATTTTATTCACTACACCTCAACCTGTCATTCATCATAGCTTTTGGGTACGTGTAGATTCTTTCATGGCGCTAAAATCCATGTTTCTAGCTTTGGCTTAAAATGACTAATCTCTACAAATGTGATTTTAGATCACAGGGCAGCAAAAATGCTTACATACCCAGTAGAATCTTGAAAAAGATCAACTTCCATTATCTTTAAGCCTTAGATTTATTTTCAGTTGACGTGGATGTAGAAAATTGCAGTTCTCCATCTTGCAACATCCCAAGAAACTGCTACCATATTTATGAGCTGTGCGAAAACTCAACAACCTTCTAGTTCTAAAAGTTAGCAATCACCAAAAAGAATTCCATATTCAGGAAAGTTATCTGTGAACTATCTAAGGCGTATTATGAACTGTATGATAGGTTAAGCACTAGAGGTAGAGAAAGATACCTATAAGCTAAACTTGTAAAAGTGAGGGAGAGGAAAAGTAGAACTAGGTGGATAAGGGTGAGGGCTAGAGGGTCTTGGTGAAAGACGGTGAGACTAGGCAGGGAAGGAGAGGCTACTTTTTGAATGAAGATGCGAGCATATGAATAGAAATGGAAGAGGCTCTGGATCCGAAGAGTGTGGGAGGACATGCATTATTGTAGAATTTGAGTAGGAGAAGGTAGCCTTGACAAAAGGATGAGCAAAAGAAAAACTGTCGGGACTGATGATATACCCATGGAAGTGTGGAAGATGCTGGGTGGAATCGGATTAGTTAACTGGCCTTTGTATGAAAATTTTGTAAACAGAAAATGCAAGATGAGTGGAGGATAAGCATTGTGATACCTATTTATAAGAACAAAGGAAATATGCAAAGCCACTCCAATGAATGGGGGATCAAACTTAGGAGTCACACTATGAAACATTGGGCGTGGACCAAAGATTAAGACACGAAATGAGGATATTGAAAATTCAGTTTGGCTTTGTGCCAGGGAGATGAGCAGTTGAAGTTAATTTTCGACTTTGATACTGATGAAAAGGTATAGAGATAAGGGAGATAATCTACACATGGTTTTTATAGTTTTAGGCCATGTTTGGAGACCATGGATTCCATGCTATATAATGGAAAAGGAAAGGGTTTTCCTTTGTTGTGATGGTTTGTGTTGTTTTGGATAGCAAAGAAAATGGTAGATTCCACCAAGCAATCATTACACTTTTCCATTATTTGGATTCTTGGCACAAGAAACTAGGTGAGTATTGCCAAATAAATGACATTTCCACTTTCCATCCAAACAAGAACTCCAATTTGGAATCAATGTTTCGATAGTTCTCATGGAAATCATCATTGATAATTATTATATTTTCCTTTCTTTTCCCTTGGATTCTATCCAAACATGCCTGTAGAGAAAGCATGTGACAGTACCTAGGGACATTATGTGGTGGATGATGAGTAGGAAAGGGGTCCCGGGAAGATAATATTGACATCATTAAAGATGTGCATGAGGATTGAGGATGCCATTACAAGAGTGACAAGTGACAATAGCCTGAGGTGGGGACTAATGAGTTCCCAATAGAAGTGGGTCTTCTTCAGGGTTGACATTAAGCCTTTTTGCTCTTGTTATAGATGAATTAATTGTAATTCAAAGGTGTGGATGGAGCAAATGCTAAATTGGAGGTTTGGAGGAAGGTTCTTAAGTCTAGAGGCTTAAAAATTAGCAGAACCAAGATATTATTTGGAATCCAACTTTAGTAGGTATAGAGAGGTTTTAGTTAAAATCATTGGTCAAAAGATACCTCAAAGAAATACGTTTCGTTATGCATCTTTATTATTCAAAAGGAAGAAGAGATTGGGAAGGATGTTTTCAATATAATTAAGAGTTAGGTGGGTGCAGTGGAGAGAAGTGTCTTCGGAGCATTGGGTGATCACATGCCTACGAAAAGGCAAATTTCGTAAGACAACCATTCGACCATCCAAGGTATATGGGGGCAGAGTAGTCAGAAGGCAACATGAGTGGAGAATGTGTGTGGCATAGATGAGGATGTTGAGATGGTGTGTGGGAGACTAGGAAGGATAAAATTAAGAATGAAGTTTCCACATACGTAAGAGTAGCTCCAATAACTGATAAATGGATGAAGAGTTAAGATTGTGATGCTTTGGTCATGTGCAATGAAGACCAAAGACAACTGCTTTAAGGAGGGAGTGTTGATTACAGTTGAAGTGGATTAGAAAATGAGAGGAAGATTTAAAGGGAAGTGCTACTAAAAAAGAAAAGAAAAAGAGGACGTGGATTGGATATGAAGGTTTGTCTTACCAAGGAAGGGCCAAAGATAGGATTGATTGGAAAAATAGGATTTGTAAAGCTAACCATTAATAGCCGGGAGAATGATATGATGATGATGATGTTGTTGTTTAGATAGTCATGTATTACTGGTCTATTGAATGTTTCTCTGATGAAATTTGAGCTTTTGTTCTTAAAATTATTTTAAGAGAGCTAGTTCATTTGTGTATATGCTTCCTAGAATCAATGAGGAAACACAGTTTATTGCAGTCCTTTCTGGTCTCTCGATCCAATAAAATGAAATTGTTACATGATATATGTAACTTTTATAGAAGGCTATTCTGCTAGAAAGGAAAATTTTCATTTCCAAACAGAAACTTTTGTTGTCATAAAGGAAGTGCAGATTTCGTTTCAAGAAAATACTTCTAATCTGCTGGAGGCATGTCCAGAAAGATACAAGTTCAACAACAAATTGAAGATGGAATATCACCAGTTGATGATAGGCCATTTGAAGACATTTTGTGTTTTCCTTAAATTAAATGTTAGCCTTGATTCTTACATGTAAGGACAAGATACAAAGTGTTTTCCATTTGCCAGATGTCATTGAAACTTGTGAACTGTTGTTGTCTTTTACCATGCAGCATTTAATGAGGGTTGTCTCAATCCTACATACGAGTCCCTGGAATTTCTTTGTGAAGCTTTCTTCTTCTCTTGTGTTTGAGAAATACCCAATAGTTTTTTTTTTCTTTGGACTTGGGCATACATGAGGACTTCACGGCGATAATCAATATTTTTAGTATTGATGATATCGGCCGATATATCCCACGTGTGCGATACGAAATGCACAGGTAGTGTCTAATTTTTTTCGAAAAAGGGGGAAAATCGAAAAAAAATCTTAAAGTGATTAAAAAACTATGCCTAATTACTATAAGTGATTAGATTGGGTTCTTTTACCTATTTCATTGTAGTGTGAGTGTTTGAGACTACTAGACCATCTATAAATTAAGTTATATATTTAATTACTTATATTATATTTACATAAAATTTAACAAAACAAACAACATGTTACATTAAGAGAATTAATTAATAAAAACTTCGAACATAAATTTTTTATTGATATATGATAACTTGATAACTTGAGTAACTTATAAGTTACAAGTTACAACTTAATTTAAAAATACAATTTACCAAAAAAGCACAACTTGCGAAGTTACAAGTTTCAACTTATCGACTTATAAATTTAATATATTAAAAATAAACATAATATATGATGTTTGGATACATGGATTTAACAATCATTTTTTTAACCGTTGGACATATATGCGATTGCATATGGAGTATGCCATCGCATACTAATCACACAAAAAAGTATGCCATCTCATACTATCCTGGATCGCATATGCCATGATGGCATATGCGATCCTTTTGGAAAAATGGCATATGCGATCGAATATTCGCATATAGCATATGCGAACATGTTTTAAATATCGACGATATCGGCCGATATATCCCACGATATATCTTGTATCCCACCTGTGCGATACGAAATGCATAGGTAGTGCTGATATATCCGACTTATTCGATCCAGTGAGCATATTCAATTTTTGATCCATTTTTTAACTGTAAATCACGTTAAATCAATGTCAAATGGTTACAAATCTATGATTATTCATGTTTTCCATGAAAAATCATGGATTTGGAGCTTCGATTTCGAGATTTGGGGGAGAAGGGGCAAGTTGCGGAAAATTGGAAAAAATCCAAAATTCTCAATTTCTTTCAAATCAGTGCAATCTTTGTATCCAAACACAAAATCAAACATGTAACCTGATCTAGTGATTCTTTTTTTGCTTTTGAATGTATTGCTTGTGTTTCCATACATGTCTTCTTACGTTAAAAATTATATGTATAGACTTTAAATATATACTTGCATCAGTTCAGTTGGACAATGCATGTAGAGGTGTACACGAGTCAAGCTTGGCACAGCTCGACTCGGCTTGGCCACTAGCTGACCCCAGCTCGAACTCAGCTCCGCTCGGTCCTCGAGCTTGACTAGCCAGCTCGGCTCAGTTTGGTCAGCAGCTCGGGCCAGTTCGAGCCGAGTTCGAGCCAAGATCGAGCCGAGTTCGCCTGTGCAGCATTTTGACAAACACATGAACTGCACCTTCAAATGCTCACTGTATGTAAAACAACAGCAACAATTTTACAAGTATTTCTTCAAACACCTTGTAGGCAACATCAAAATCAAGAAAAAAGGTATTTGTTTCATATACATACCTTCCTTGCCATCAACCAACACTTCGTTGAGTCATTTCATCGAACACTTGGCGAGCAACATCAATATCAAAATAACCGAGTCATCGAACTGGTTCGATCCGAGTTCGATTCGAGCTGGGGTTCAATTCGAGTCGAGTCGAGCTCGGGCAAGCTCGAACTCGGTTCTAAATTTTTTCGAGCTAAAAAAATCAGCTCGACTCGGCTCGAACTCAGTTTCGAACCGTGTCGAATCGAGTTTTTTCGAGTTGAGTTGAGCGAGCTAACCGAGCTAACTTGGTTCGTGTACAGCCCTAAATGCATGTATTAGGACCCCATACAAAGGAAACCCCTATTATGTGCACTTGTTTTGTAATGTTTTGATTTTGAAGTGTGTATTGATGTCTTTTTCAACAATCCTTGTAGTTTCCTTGAAAAATTCTACCAATTTCCCAAAGTCCCCATGTTTCCCAACAACAGCGATAGATTACGCGATACAATTGATATATCCCATGCGATAACCGATATGTATCTGTATCCCAAGGGCGCGATACAGTACATGATAACGATATTTAAAACATTGCATGCGAACACATATTCGCATATGCAATCACACATGACAACAATGAACAATAGTATACCCAGCCTCGTAGAGTGGAGATGATGATTTCAAGCCACCGTGCAACACTATGTTGGCTTGAGCTGAAGCCATGCATTATTCGCGGGTATATTTCTAGTTTTGTACCTTTATTGCTTTTGAATGTATTGTTTGTGTTTCCATACATGTCTTCTTACATTTATAAATTTATATGAATTGACTTTGAATATGCTTGCATCATTTTAGTTAGACAATGCAGAGATTAGGACCCCATACAAAGGAAACCTATCATGTGCACTTGTATTTTGTGATGTTTTGATTTCTAAGTGTGTATTGATGTCTTGTTTAACAATACTTGAAGTTTTATTGAAAAATTCAACCAATTTCTCAATGTTTCCCCATGTTTCCCAACAACAGCGATACATTACGCGATACAACTGTTATATCCCATGCGATAACCGATATGTATCCGTATCCCAAGGGTGCGATACATTATGCGATAACGATACGGAAAACATTTGTGATAATAATGTCGTGGAGTTAAGACAAACTTGATGGAACTGTGTGGAGGAGAACCATCATGGTGATACTAATGTCATGGAGTTCTGCAGAACTAGCATGTGGAGGAGACAAACACGCGTAAGCCTTGGAGAATTTGTGTGGCGACTTTGACAAACACTTAACTAAACTGCATGAAGAGAATCCAACTTAACCAAGAAAATTCATTTGTAGATGTTGTAAAGTTTGTGGTCTAGGTAAGAATAAGTCCATGCTTATATCTCACAATCTCTCATACTTATGATCAATAGAAAGTGCATCAGATTGCAACAGCCTTTTGGAAGAGAACCATCTCATATGCACCGATCATTTGTGAATTTTCTCGTCTTTCCCACAAATCAATGACATAGCTAATATGGAACCATGTGGGAACTTGTGCATGTCATTGATTTGTGTTGGGCTATTTTTCCCCCTCTTTTTTGAGAAGTTACAAAATTTTATTAGGAAGGGAGGAAGAGGAGGAATGGATTCCTCACAGAGAAGTACAGACAAGAAAAACAAAGAAGAAACGACATGAATAGATGCAAAGGATTGAAGAGACGGAGCCCAAGAAATGGCTTCCAACTTAGTTGACGCAGGACAATTAACCATTTACTCTAAAAGCTCGAACTTTTAGAGCATGGCAAATCAATCCCTTTATCTCATAGCCCAGGCTCCACATCTCATGGGTTAGGACCTCGGCCGAACCCCCTTCGTGGGCCCGAAATCACATGGGTACCGCCTCACACGAGCCGCCCACCCCGAGTGTGCACCTGCATCCCACAGGCAACCCCACTCGAGCCCGGTGTGAAAATGCCCCTGCATTATTAGTTTTCTTGAAGACCTCATCCTGAGATCTATGAAAATTCCGGAAGCTTCTCTGCTTGCTCTTGTTCCAAATTGACCATAAAGCATCCAGAAAAGATTAAATCCAAAGATTCTCCCTCTGGGGCCAATCTCACCCTCATGGCATGATGAGCAGAGGGCTTCAATGGATCCTGGCATCACCCAACTACACTGGAATAGTTCAAGGAAGCAGCCCCAGATTGCTCTTGAGAAGATGCAATGGTTGATCAGGTGGCCCACGGATTCTGCATTTTGTAGACACATGATGGTGACATTAGGAAATGATCATTTGCCTCTTTTGAAGATTTTCCATGATAAGCACCCTGTTCTTTACCACCAACCAAGCAAAAGTCATCACCCTAGGAGGACCTTTATAGTGCCAAACCTCATCCGTCGGATCCCCCACTACCATCCTCGCTGGAACACGGATGGCATCATAGAATGTGTTTGGAAATTTCAATCAGCTGTATGGAAGACTATAACATCAAACTTAACCAGACCTCTGTCCATGACTCCAGTAAGTCTAAAATGAACTCTACAAATGAAACTGAAAGTTTGTTTCATTCATTTGCTTGCTGTAAGGATCTTTGATGGTGAGGAAAATATGACTATGGCCGTGTATTGTAACTTGTTTTGTATCCTATCAATTTGGAATGAGCGAATAATTGTTTTGTAAAGAGAAAAGCCTCTCAGGTACGTGCTGTTGCATCATTTGACATTGCGATCACTAATTTTTCTATGTGCCGTTTTTTTCCCCCTCTTTTTGCAGCAATTCCTCAAAGAGATACTTAACGAACTATGCGTTTACAACAAGAGGGGAGCTAACCAGGGAACCTATGAGCTTAAGCCAGAATATAAGAAGTCTGGCGAAGAAGCTGACGCTGAGTAAAAAGATCATAATCCATTTGCCACTGCCGCCCCCAAAAGAGGTCTGCCTTGAGGAAGCGGATTTCTGGTAATGTCACCAGGGATATCCCTGCTGATTTGGTCACAAGGCAACCTGCTTCCCTGGCTCAAACACCTGTTTCATCTGACCATATGGTTTATTGCGATGGAATAGTAGTAATCATGCAGATACAGTAGAGTTTTCAATTCAACAAAATTGACTGAATGATAAGGAGAGGCGTGTCTTTTCTGTCAGTTTGTACTCCATCTGCATGAGCCATGCATGCTGGCTTCTGTATAGCCAGATGCCATTACCTTCTTAACTCCACTTGTAGCTAATCTTCAATGGAGAGACATGGCAAGGCCCCCACCACCAATGTAGATGCTGTAGAAATACAAAAAGAAAATGAATCTTCTTAATGGATTAAGCAATTGACCATAGAACCTAGAGATCATATGCCATAAAGGCTAGACTACAAATGTTCATCTTTCATAATTCACAAACTTGTGCTCTCATCTGTCCTACATGTTTTGCGTCCATGCTAATCTGGATGGTCTAAGTTGTGGGCCCTGTTGGGGATGTGACAGAGCGTAGAAATCACATTGACCACAGTCATAATCATCTAATTGGTGGCCATCGAAAAGATGGCTAAAAAAATTGATCAGCAGTCCTGAAATTCAACAGCAGCTGATCAGACAGTTATGATCAATTGATCAGTGTTATTTTTTAGGATTTTGCTCTGACCACAGTCGGGGGCCACAGTTTTTGCAGTCTGGATTGGTGTCTAATGCCATGCATGTTTGCTATGATGTAATGTCTTGTGGCAGCTGCATGCTGTTGCATAACTGCCAAGCTACCACCAGTTCACCCTTCAAAGTGTACCATTTGATGCATATTACCACTGCATCGAATAGATTTAAAGTAATTGGTTTTGCCTGAATACATCCTGATGTAAGATATGTACAGACTCTAGCTGTTGCATTTGGCCCTTTTTCAATGATAGAAACTGTTTATTCCATAGGGCTCTCCTTGATTGGTGTTTTTTTTTTTTTTTTTTTTTTTTAAGAAAAAAGAAAAAGCAACCCTCATTGAAATTAACCCAAGCTACACCCCCTTTTCACAATAATTTCTGTTGAAATAATATTATATTTTTCTTGGGTAATGTTGGAAACCAAAGTTGTGCAGGCACAAAAAAGAAATAAGGGAGTAGCATACAAGTAGTTGCAGGCGATCATTCTGTTGGGGGCCTTGCACAAAACCTTAGGATCTAACCCTCAAGAACAAACCAGAATTATGGATAATAAAGCAATGAAAACAATCAATGCATCAATCACACACCACACAAGAGATTTTTATGTGGAAAACCCTCTAAGAGGTAAAAATCACGGGACCTCGTCCAGATCAACAATCCACTATGAAGTAGAACGTTACAACCTTCTTCATTTACACAGGAGTGGATAAACAGTAAGAGAAATAGAGAAAACGGAGAGATCTAACCGATTACGAGGACATAGAAGCGTTGAGATATAGATTGTACAGTAGGTAACTTCCACGAGTAGAACCTCCCTTCTATAAGCTTCCTCTCTCTCTTTCTCCCCCTCTCTCACCTTTGATAGCCCTAAACCCTTTAGCAAATTCCTTATAAAGCTTTAGGAAACCCTCTTGTTATACCTAGAAAGTCCTAGGAACTCCTATTTATAGTTTTAGGAAACTTCCTTCCGCATCCCAGTTGCGAAAGGACTTGCGACACAAAATCCGTGCAAAATCGTGGAATGAATCTACCTAACCTCGACTGGTCGAACTGAGTCCACGACCGGTCGAGAGCCACCTTCGATCGGTCGAGTACCTCCTTCGACTGGTCGAGCACCCCGGAGAAAAATAGTCCACAGTCGCTAGACTTTGAGTCGTGCCACGACTCGTCTTCCACGACTGGTCGACCGCAGCCTTCGACCGGTTGAGCAGGGCTCACGATCGGTCGACAACGGGTCAAAAAAATTCATTAAATCTCTCCCTTTTTGACCCAGGAGGGATTCACCTTCTTCAAGCCAGCCAAGTTTCTACAAACCTCAAACTTGCCCTTGAGCAAAGCCTTGGTCATCATGTCTGACCCATTATCTTCTGTGTGGACCTTCTCAAGCTGTAACATCTTCTGTTCCAAAGTATCCCTGATCCAGTGATACCGAATCTCTATGTGCTTTGACTTGGATTTTTGCTCAAGTGTATAGCACTTTGACTATCGCAATAGACCACGTGCTCCTCCTACTTTAGGCTAAGTTCCTGTAGGAACCTTTTCATCTAAAGCATCTCTTTACATGCCTCTGTGACTGCAATGTACTCGGCCTCTATCGTCGACAATGCTATGACCTTCTGTAGCTTGCTCTGCTAGGAGACTGCTTCCTCTGCAAACGTGAACATGAATCCCGATGTAGACTTCCTGGAGTCTATGTCACCTGCCATATCTGCATCTGTGTAGCCCTCAAGCACAGGTTTTCCGTCACCATAGCATAGGCTCAACCTGGATGAGCCTCTTAGATACCGCAGTATCCATTTCACCGCTGCCTAATGTTCTTTGCCAGGATTGACAAGATACCGGCTGACAACACCAACCGCATATGCTATGTTTGAGCGTGTACACACCATAGCATACATCAAACTTCTTACAGCTGACGCGTAGGGTATCTTCTGCATCTCTTCCACCTTTGCCTTCGTCTTGGGACACTACCTGTCGCTCAATCTGAAGTGACCATCCAGTGGAGTACTAACCGGATTCGCTGCATTCATATTGAATCGCTTTAGGACTTTCTCAATATACCGCTCTTGTGACAGCCAAAGCTTCCTGCTGCTTCTGTCACGGGTTATCTCCATTCCTAGGATCTGTCTAGCCGAGCCCAAGTCTTTCATCACAAAAGACTTGCCCAACTCCTGTTTCAGCCTATCGATCTTCTTGATGTCTTTTCCCATGATGAGCACGTCATCAACGTATAAGAGTAGAACTAAGAAATCACCATCTGAGAACTTACGCGTGAACACACAGTGGTCCGACTCCGTTTTGTCATACCCATGCTGTAACATGAACGAATCGAACTTCTTGTACCATTGCCGTGGAGCTTGTTTCAGCCCATACAAGCTCTTTCTCAGCCTACACACAATATGCTCTTTGCCTTTGACTTCGAACCCCTCTGGTTGGTGCATGTAGATCTCTTCTTCCAGGTCACCATGGAGGAAGGCAGTTTTAACATCTAACTGCTGTATCTCCAGATCTATGCTAGCCGCCAACCCAAGCAACACCCGTATGGATGTCATCTTCACCACTGGTGAGAATATCTCCTCGAAGTTTATGTCTTTCCTCTGACTAAACCTTTTCACCACAAGTTTGGCCTTGAACCTAGTCTGTGAATTCTTCTGCTCAATTTTCTTTCTGAACATCCACTTGTTGCTCAGAGCTTTCTTGCCTTTAGGCAGTTTCATCATATCATAGGTGTGGTTCTTATGCAAGGATTTCATCTCCTCTTGCATAGCTTTCAACCACTCCCCCTTATGCTCGTCGGTTAGGGCCTCAGAATAATCTTCTGGCTCTCCCCCATCAGTCAGGATAATGTACTCATGTGGCGAGTACCTCTTGAACGACTGTCTGTCCCTAGATGACCTCCTCACCTATAGCTCAACAGGTGGATCAAGTGGGGGCTGCTCCCCTGGTCCATCTTCTGAAGGAAGTCCCTCGTCCTTTGCACCTTGCTGTACTCTCCCTTCATCAGGCATCACGGGAGGAGTAACCGGATCCATGTCGATCCATGTCCTCTAGCTCACTTGAACTAGGCTGGTTCTTCTCTGGCTTACCAATGTCTTCTATACACTGATCTTCAAAGAAAACCATATCTCTGCTCCTGGCGAGCTTCCTCTCGGTCAGATCCCACAATCTGTAACCGAATTTTTCATCACTGTACCCTAAGAACATACACTGTCTGATCTTCATATCGAGCTTGGACCTCCCGTCCTTTGGTACGTGAACAGATGCCCTGCATCCAAACATCCTGAGATGACTGTACGATGGATCCTGTCCAGTCCACACCTTCTCAGGTACTTTTCCATTCAACGGGGCTGATGGAGACTTGTTTATCAAATACACCGCCGTGTGCATTGCTTCTCCCCAGAACATCTTGGCAATTTCGCATGGGATAACATGCATCTAATTCTCTCAACAATGGTGCGATTCATTCGCTCAGCTACACCATTATGCTGGGGGGTCTTGGAAACTGTCTTTCATGCCGTATACCCAGGGACTTACAATACTCATGAAAGTCGTCAATGTATTCACCACCATTGTCAGTGCGAATGCACTTCGATGATCTACCTGTCTCTCTCTCTCGACCATAACATGAAACATTTTAAATACACCAAAGACCTCGTCCTTGGATTTCAAAGCATAAACTCAAACCCTCCTAGATGCATCATCTATAAAAGTAACAAAATATAATGCCCTACCCAACATTTTTGTCTTCATAGGACCACAAACATCAGAATAAACCAAATCTAATGCATGCTCTTTATTAACATGAGAAACAGATTTAACAAATGAAACTCTATGTTGTTTATCTGATAAACAATCAAGACAGGTTTTAAGAGGTGTACCTGTCACGTCTGGAAGGAGCTGCTTCTTCGCTAGTAGCTGAAGCCCTTTTTCACTCATGTGGCCTAGACGCCTGTGCCACATGTCAATAGCTGAATCTTCCGCTGCGTTCAACCCACCCTTGTACATACTGACGCTTGCCTTGTAAAGGGTGTAACACTTCTTTCCTCTGGCCACGATCAATGAACCTTTGATGAGCTTCCATCGTTCACCAACAAACCGGCTTTCATAGCCATCATCATCCAACCTTCCCGTCGCCATCAAGTTGAGGCGAAGGTCTGGGATATGCCTCACATCCCTGAGAACCAATGTGCAGCCCACATCGGTCTTCACACAGATATCACCGACTCCCACGATTTTTGATACTCCAGAATTTCTCATCTTCACAACCCCATAGTTACCTGACTTGTAGCTTGTAAAGAAGTCCCTGCGTGGAGTCGCATGAAAAGAAGCTCCTGAGTCTATCACCCAGTCGGTGTCTTGACTCATAGCCTTGAGACATACATCATGATCTGCAGAAAGAATAACTACAATGTCGCCATCTGAAGTGACCGCAGTGGAATCTGATTCATCTTCCTTCCTTTTTTCTTCTTGTCGTTCTTCTTACCACGACATTCATGTATGTAGTGACCCTTCTTGCCACAATTTCAGTAATCAACATATTTCCTGTTACTCGACTTGCCTCTTGATTTATCTCGGGCCTTCTCGCCCTTCATGTTCTTTCCTCTCCCCCGTTCTTGTGTTACAAGGGCCTCTTGCTGAGTAGACCTATGAGACTTCCTCCTTGTCTCCTCATTGAAGAGACAGCTAGTAACCTGTTCCATGGATATCTTTCCGTCTGGCGCGGAGTTACTTAGAGACACCACAAATATCTCCCAATTGTCAGGCAATGAACTAAACAAAAGTAAAGCCTGCAATTCATTATCCAGGACTGTCTTCATAGAGGTGAGTTGGTTCACTATATTGCTGACCTCATTCATGTGCTCGGCCACAGAACCACCATCCTTGAACTTGAGATTCACAAGTCGCCTTATCAGAAATATTTTATTACCGGATGTCTTTCTCTCATATAGCCCTTGTAATTTCAGCCATAGGCTAGCAGCTGAGGTTTTCGTAGACACATGGTGGAACACTGAATCATCCAACCATTGTCTAACAAACCCCACCGCCTTTCGGTTCATCTTCTTCCAATCATCATGAGTTATATCCTTGGATTTTGCTGATATGCCTAAAATTGGAGAATATTGGTCCTTGCAGTAAAGCAAGTCCTCCATCTTCGCCTTCCATATGGTCCAGTTAGAACCATTAAGGCTGATCATCCTTGATGAGCCACCTTCCATAATTCAAAATCGATCATACCCGTTCAATGAACTTAGCTCTGATACCACTTTGTTAGGGGCCTTGCACAAAACCTTAGGATCTAGCTCTTCAGAACAAACCAGAATTATGGATAATAAAGCAATAAAAACAATCAATGCATCAATCACACACCACACAAGAGATTTTTACGTAGAAAACCCTCTAAGAGGTAAAAACCACGGGACCTCGTCCAGATTAACAATTCAATATGAAGTAGAACGTTACAACCTTCTTCACTCACGCAAGAGTGGATAAACAATAAGAGAAATATAGAAAACGGAGAGATCTAACCGATTACGAGGACATAGAAGCGCTGAGATATAGATTGCACAGTAGGTAACCTCCACGAGCAGAACCTCCCTTCTATAAGCTTCCTCTCTCTCTTTCTCCCTCTCTCTCACCTTCGATAGCCCTAAACCTTTTAGCAAATCCCTTGTAAAGCTTTAGGAAATCCTTTTGTTATACCTAGAAAGCCCTAGGAACTCCTATTTATAGTTTTAAGAAACTCTCTTCCGCATCTCAGTTGCAAAAGGACTTGCGATACAAAATCCGTGCAAAATCGCGGAACGAATCTACGTAACCTTGACTGGTCGAACCGAGTCCACGACCAGTCAAGAGCCACCTTCGACCGGTCGAGCACCCCGAAGAAAAATAGTCCACAGTCGCTAGACTTTGAGTCGTGCCACAACTCGTCTTCCACGACTGGTCGACCATAGCCTTCGACTAGTCGAGCAGGGCTCACGACCGGTCGACGACGGGTCAAAAAAACCCATCACATTCCTCTTTTAAAATAGCAATCCTTTTCTAAGGGTAATGGGTACCTAGGGTGTAAGTGCATGTTTCTATAACTTTCTGTGACTAATAAAATACTATGACTGCATGCTTACCAATGGACAACTCAGATTTTGCTTGTTCGGACTTTATGCGCACAAGGGCAGTCTTGGCATTTTGATTTATTTGTTTTTAATGTCAATAGCAGGTTCATCTTCTCTTCCTTCCTTGCATGTAGCCTCCACTCACCTCTTTCTCATTCTCTAGGTTGAACCGTTTCCCTCTCCAGATCTCCCTCTATCCCTTCCTCTCTTCATGTGCATTGCACATGCCATGCCCACTAGTAGATCTAAAATAATGCTTTAACATCTAATGGATCTATAAAATCCCATGTGAGAATTTTTTTTAAAGACTTTCGACTTTCTTATTTTCAAATAGTTAAGAATCTTAAAAATTGTGAGATTTGCAGGCCCTAAAATCACTCCTCAAACGTGTCTCTCTACACGATTGTTAAATATACTAGCTTGACATATAGACAACTTCAGAGCCTGTATTAGGTGCCACCCACCATATAGATAATCTTTCAAAGAAATATAGGACGGCCAACTATTCGGTTGGCTACACATTAACAATAATAATGGGTGGTCTAAAAAGAAGAAGAAAAACCTGGGGAGAAATGTTGTGAAAGAGGGTAAAATGTCCATGTCAAGAGCTTGTTCGGTAGCTACTCTTGAAAATGATTTTAAAGCAAAGCTCTTTGGAAAGCAGATTTGAAAATTTTTTAGAAATCTAATTTTATATGCAAATGTTGTTTGGATGACGCTATCTAATTTGTTTATTTTTCGTACTATATTGTTTGGATTGTCATTGAGAAGAATAGTTTTATAAAATAATGTAGCTTGATGCATTATTAATATAAATTACTCTCGTAAATCACATCTCCTCTCTTTTTCCGACTTTGATGTATACACTCTACGTTATGTTGATTTTTTTTTTTTTTTAAAAGCATCTCTCTTGTTTATTATCTTAATTGAATTTAAAGGGTTCCCTACCTCGATGAGGAGTCTCAAACACGAGATCTCCGGCTCTGATACCACTTTGATACATGAGAATTAACTAATTACTCTAAAAGCTTGAATTGATAAAGTATAGCAAATCAATCCTTTTATCTCATAGCGCAGACCTTACATCCTATGGATTAGGTCTTCGGTCGAACCCCTAGTGAGCCCCACATCACATGGGTTCCACCTCACAGGAGCTACTCACCTCACATGAGTGGAGCCCGCCTCTCATGGGCCTCACACCCTGAGTGTGCCCTTGCATCCCATAGACCGCCCACTCGAGCCCGATGGGTTTGAGTACCCACTGTGGTGTGTGGGTGTGAGTGTGTAAAAAAAATTTGAGTTTAAAGTATTTTTAAACTATATAAAATTCATTTAAACTAGACCACTAAAATCAATGCACAACCAATGGTTTTACTAAGCGTATGTGTGCGCCCTACATATGCTGATATAGACTTCTTTGGAAAGAAAAAGCTAAATGTAAATTTTCAAGGTTAGGAGAGGCGTGGTTTGACAATTAATCTTTTATGATTTTCATGAAAAGCTACCGTCCAAACCAAATGACGTAATTGCTGTTGGCTTCTATACTTTATCATTTCATCTAATTTTCGTGTGGGATTCTCCGTCTCAACATGCCCCATGGCATGTTTGGATTGTAAAAATCCAAAACATGGTTATAAGAACTTCAGTAAAATCCAATGGATACTCACAGCTTTGGACATGAATCCAATCCGCACTATTTGATTTTCGTGGAAATGTTAAAAGGTTACTATTTGAACAGTAAAAAGTTGTGTGTAAGTATGAGATGAGAGATGGATCCGTTCTTAAAGTGGTATGGAATTACATTTGATCCCATGTAAATTCCATCCAAGGTTTGGAAATGACCAAAAGGGTTGAATTAATCCAGATATCAAATCATTTAAATACCAAAAGTCAATACTGCATAATTTCAAAATCTACGACATCTATGAGCCCCACAATGATAAAAACTGAATTGTCCAATTGTTGAGGGGGTGGAATATGGCCAGAAAATGACACTAGCTGAAAGATTCTTACCCTCAGTTTGATGGCTAAGATAGGATGGTCACGATCCAAATTCAGAAAAAGAGATGTTTGGTACCCTCATTTTAAAGAGATCCAAACTGAGACACGTATGTGGACAGGACACCACCATTTCGAAAATGATGGACCATCATTATTGCCCGGACAAAACACATCTTCCTACAAATTGGGATAGAACATGTTTCAAAACTCAGGGAAGTTGGACAATCTTGTCTATACATCTGGTTTCTCTGTTTGAGATGGGAGATCTATTTTATCTTTAACCATTCATTAAAAGACATGAATTGGTTGGTGGGAGATTGTACAATGATGGGAGCCTATGTGTGTGGCCCACTTGATGAGGGGTTGTTCCAATTTTTGCGTTATAATAGATATCTGAATAAGCGGCTCCAATCCTGCACACATGTGGTGAGGCGAGCACGCTCAAAATATATACACGCGTGAGTACACTTGCAATAGAGAAATATGGTGATAGTTCACCACATCCATTTAAATAGTGGTCCATCATAGACGTGGCATGAAAATAAATTCGTGATGGGCGGAATATGGGTAGAAAATGACATACTCGAAAGATTCTAACCATCAGTTGGATGGCTAAGATAGCATGGTCACAATCCTAATTCAGAAAAAAGAGATGAGTGCAATGGAGACACGTACGTGCCATGTCTTTTGGTGGATAGGTCACCACCATTTCGAAAATGATGGACCATCATCATTATGGCCCAGACAAAACACCTAAGGATTACGGCTTCTCAAAGTAGCCATTCTCTTATAGATATTTATATAAGGGTCATGAATTTTGGGGATTTCAAATCCTCTTGTTGTTTGGCACCATAAAGTTAACGGGGTTTTAATTCCAGGGGGTTTCAAATCCCTTCAAAAATGGGGTTTGAAATCCACGGTGATAGCTTGGATCACATATAAAATCCTTCCAAGAGTTACATGTATAACATGTATGTCACGTGACTATTATTCATTTGGGCACATGACAGACTAATGATGGCCCAAAACAATTAATTACTTTAATATAATGATTAGCACCGTCCAAACATTGTCCATGTAAATCAACCGTTAAACATCATTGGTTAGTCACCCAAACATGATTATGTGCTTGTGGCCCATCCAAGACTTGGTATTTCATCATTTTCGAGCAAAGCATATATTTCAGCGGGCTTATTTCAACCATTATGTTAAACATTATACACGCTCACTAATTAGCTATATTAAAGTTGATTTAGTAATTAAATTAAAGCAATGTAAATATACCATGCATGACTACTTTTGGATTAAAGTTGATTTCAGGTATAGGGTGTCAAGCACAATAGGAGGATTTCAAATCCAGGTTCCAATCCATGCTCCCAAACAGGCCCTGAAGGGTTTTAATGGAAATAAAAAGGTTTTTGCCTTATATATTTATATAAAGGGGTTTAATGGAAATATAAAAAAATATATATATTTTTATTAATCAACAAAACAAAGATTGCTTCAGATTATTATTTTCATTTTAAAATATTAATTAATTAAAATTACTTTTAAAATATTTTTAAAAACTCATCTAACCGTTTTCAAATTTATTGTAGTTGGTACACTCCTATGTGTGTTATTGAAGTTTGGCCCACCCATGGACAATAACTATTTCGTGGACGCTCTGGATCCATTGCTAAACTTGCCACGTGTCAGTTATTCCGTAAGACGTGTCAGTTCCGTATGGACATGCAATCAATTTTCTCTTCGAAAGATTTATTTATTTTTGTTTCATGCGAGGCTTGACCATGTCACTTGCCCCTTCTACCAAGCAATATGATGATCCACACCGTTCATCTGGAAGGTCCCACTGCCTATGGCCGGATAGATCTAAACAAAGATGAATCATAAAGAGCCTTTTGAAACCGTTGTACTCAACCTTGTATGCATATGTCTTCCATGATACAATCTGGTTGAGAATTTTATATTTGGTTAAATTAAATAATATATTGGAAAATCAAAATTTAAAATTTGAATTTCATATAAAAAATTCATTTCCTCTCTAATCATTTTGAAAAAGTGCAAAAAAGTTAATTTTTTCGAGTTTATTTGGAAAGGAGGGATGATGTCCCGCCCCAAACTCGAAAACCGGGCTCACAAAATTCTCGATCGCCGAATCCGACGCTGATAGCCTCCGTAGAACCCCATTCTCGGCTCCTGGCGCCCATTCACCAGGTTCTGATCCTGGGATGCTACGAGGAGAATTTCCAATATTAGTTTAATTCGTAATAAGCATAACTAAAGACATAACCCACAAACAACAACCAAAAACTCCATCACATTTTCACTATGATCAAAAACTTTACAAGTACAATGAGTATAAAGGGAAATACAATGATAAAGGACAAAAGCTCCAAGATGATCTGCAAAGCGCTCCTGCCTCAGCGCTGCTGCGCTCTAACGTCACATGCACGCAACGGTCGTACATAAGCTTATAGAAAACTTAGATGGTGGTGAAAGTGTGTGCGCAAGGTAGTAATACGGTTATGCAGTATCAGAGTAATGCGGAACATGCTAAGAAATCCATGAATACCGTTAGTCGTACCAAGGCTATGCGATGCAAGACATGAATGATGTCGGCCATACCAAGGCCATGCGATGCAATGTGCAACTCAAGCATACAAATCCTCATCTAAGTCCACATATCAATACAGCTCAAATCTGGAATATCACCGGGGTCTAGTACACTCTAAACCAGATTGTCGCCCCATCGCGCACAATAAGGTAAGTGGAAGAGACCTCACTACCTGCCTGCCAATATCGGGCTCGGCTCGTCGATAGCGGACCCATTCCTCGAGCTGGTCAAACTCAGCCTAGCTTTGCCCCCTCCACTCGGGAGGGTAAGGCCGCACCCCCTTCCAACAGACCACCACACAGTGGAAAGTACAGCCTTCTGGTAATCGACACTCGGCGCTCATGCACCCACTCGGTCTAGACGTTGGAGCAACCTCTTGGTACCCTAAGGGTTTAGGGACTTTCACCCAGGGTTATCTATAGCATCCCATATAGAACCCACACATTGGAAAGTACAGCCTTCTGGTAATCGACACTCGGCGCTCATACACCCACTCGGTCTAGACGTTGGAGCAACCTCTTGGTACCCTAAGGGTTTAGGGACTTTCACCCAGGGTTATCTATAGCACTCCATATAGAACAAGATTTTCGGTATCCAATCCTCCCAACCACGATATACCTGTGGCGGCTATGGCCCTGATGTCGCTAGGGCGTACAGTACACATGTCACACGATGCAAGATGCATGAATCACGCAATCCAGTCATGCAACAATCTTGCGCATAACGCGCACTCATGAGGGCAACTCCGCCTATCAGGGAGCCCATAAATGATCTGCTCAAAGGCAGGTGTTATGATAAATCACTCATCTCATCCCAAGCATGCAGATGATGCGTATGGACATGTATTATGATATTATGTTGTCACATACTCGTAATTGGTATCGATAATCGACATCGGCCTAGAAAATCGACACTGATAATCAGTATCAGTAATCGACACCGATAATCGGGGTCGAGAATCGGCGTCGGCCTCGACAATCGGCACCGATAATCAGTATCGGTAATCGGCACCGATAATTAGGGTCGAGAATCGGCGTCGGCCTCGACAATCGGCACCGATAATCAGTATCGGTAATTGGCACCGATAATCATAATCAGAAAGCGGAATCGATCAATCACATATAGCGAATGGGGCCCACTTATTTGGGTTAACCTACGAAGAGAATGGGCCTAACAAGGTCTAAGGGAAGGTCACAATGAGGACATCTAACCATAATTGTCCATCAATGTGGACGTCAAACCAACATTGCTCCCAAGGGGTGGCCCACATAAGGAAGTCATAATAATGTAACGACCACATACATACATTACATTGGGCCTCGCTCATGAACCTCACATACACGCACTGGGCCGATTGAATGGGCCAATTTAATGGGCAGAATTGAATGGGCCGAATCAAATGGGCCGATCGAATGGGCCGAATCGATGGGCCGAGCAAATGGGCCCACCCTTATGTATTTTTGAGATCCGACCCATTCATAAGTTAGCATAGAGATAGATGAAGTGACAACAAATAGCAATTTAATTGGAAACTACCGTGGTTCATAGGAGTTTGAACGGTGGATGTCACGGTCCACTATTTAAATGGTGGGGTCCACTTGAACTTTAGATCCGATTCACTCATTCTCCCATGCCATAAAATGATCTCATAAATGGTTGGACGATATGGATGCAGCACATGCATCATGGTGGGCCCCACCATCCAAACCGTGGACGGTGTAGATAAGACACGTATATTGTGTGGGGCCTGCGGGCTGGTTGCTGACAAGAGAGCAGCTGCATAGCCGCAGCACGTGCAACATTGCGGCCTTAAGAAGAAGAAAAAAAAAAGAAGAGGTGGATCCCACGGACCCCACCATCATATAATATATAATATATATTTTTGAAAAACCCAGTTGTTGCACATGCAACTTCCCCCCCCCCCCCCCCCCCTTTTTTTTGGTTCTGAAACAAACAGAGGTGGGTCCCATGTAGGGCCCACCACAGCAACATATATCCCATATATATATATATATATATATTATATAATATAATATATCATATATATAATATAATATAATATATAATATACATAATATAATAATATTACCTATATCTAACGTCCAGGCCATGGACGGCCTGGACGGGTGCACTATAACATCCCGAAAAATAGAGGGTCGAGTAGTAACTTAACTCTCGAGTTTTCAGAACATCACTAATGCAACATAGATAATGATGATTAAATGTTGTCTGCATTAATGTAGTGAACATGAGTGAGATTAAGCCAAAACAACATATCATACTCCAGAGACAGTTAAATTTGCAAGCGGAAGACTATGATAGATAGATAAAATATATGAACCAAGATGAGTCTCCAGAGTGTGATAACATTACCAGGTTAAATAATTACAAGTGCAATCCTAAAATATACCAAATGTGTAAGTGTAATGTCTTCTATTCGAAGTACCATAGCCCCGTCAATACAATACCAGGTCTTCATAGACCTGTCAGAGAGTTACATGTAGGAGAGCTCCTCCTCAACATCATAGTAGTCCGGCTCTGCTTCAAAAGCATCGCCATCACCTGAAACTCAACAAATCTGGTTGGTGTGTACAACACCGTCCTGTAACGTGGGAGTGAGTAGCTAACTCAGTGGAACAATAAAGCATAGGTTAACATGTTGTCGACTCAGTCAAGCAGTAATGATAAAGCAGTACAATCAAACACTCCTAACTACTCTTATTAATGCAAGTATGGATGCAGTCATGATGGATGCTCTCACCACACCCTCCCTCGTGCGACACCATCTCACGTTCGCGGCATACTTTCATCCCTCAGTGCTCCACATCTTCTAGGCACATGCAATGCGTGATGAGCATGATTACCGAGTTTTTAATTAGTCCATTTCAAACAGCAGGATTAGGAAACTAAGGTACCTCCCTTATATCATTCCCAAACATGATCTATTCTAGGGTCGTCAGTCCTAGTTAATATCAGACGATGGTGTGTTTTCTAGGTCACTGCAAAGGCTGTCAGGGCTGTTACGCACAAAGGTTACACCACTCCCCCATCACCTCTTAAACGATTCATCACAATACAGAAATAGGCCTAGTTCATACTCTATATACCGCGGCAAACCCTAAGGCTCACTGCAATTTCAGAGTATGCTCGAGGTCACTACAAAGGGCTGTCAGGGCTGTTACGCACAAAGGTTGCACCGCTCCCCCATCACCTTATCAATGTAGGCCGACAGCACGAATATAGTGTCTCATACCACCATAATCGGCTCACGAGTCTGGTTGCTCACTGGTCACTACGGGGAGGCACGTGGCCCCAGCGTAGGCCGACAGCTCGACCACGGTGTCCCATACCACCATGCCCGGCTCATGAGTCTTAGCGGATCGAGGTACCATGGTTAAAAGGGATTCCACTGGTAAGTTTGGTACCCTAGGTTCAAGCAGAGGCGTCCAAACATGGTGAACATACATAAGACAGATCGGGTTACTTGACGAGCTCGGCTAGCTCGAGCGCACATCAAGTTGAACGATATGAAGCGCATGAACACTTCGTGTGGCCAACCATTATCGCTAACCGAAGTACGACTCGAGTTCGTCGAACACATCTCACGTGGCAAATGAATCACAGCCACGAATTCAACTCTGGTATCGATTGTCTGGACTATAATCATAGCCCCAAACACAATCAATTGCAGATAGATAACGCAGTAGTGAATCAAGATTCAACTCATACAATCAAGGTCTGGTATTATCCGTTTAGGGCTGTCAGGGCTGTTGCACGCATTCGTTACTCCACTCCCCCATCACCCATGACGGATCCTACAACGTAAATATGAATTTAAACATATGCCTTACATAGATAAAATCATAAAAGCAGTTGAGCATGTTATGAAGCACAACACAAGCATGAGTTTGTACATGTTCAATTCCTAATCACACAACTATCCAAGGAAATCATACACATAGTTAAAAGAGGTTGAGAATCATATCTCAACACCCTTAAACATTACAATTTACTAACTACTACTCATTCAGGCATTTCAACAAACATTTTAAAATACAGGTATCAACATACATGACATATGTTGATCACATAGGTATAAGGCCAAATCCTTTCACTAGGGAGTTACCCCAATCATAACACGCATACACCCACGACAGATAGTCATGGCAAGCAGGAATCCAAGTTCCATATTCATTCAGTCATTTCCACAAACACTTGGGCCACACATTTTAATATAAGTAGTGAATATTGGCCGTGGCGTGATTTAGGGCAAATCCTTTCGTCAAAGGGGAATCGCCAATACAACAATCATATATGCATGACAATTAGTTATGGTGAGCACGAATGAGGATTCTATACTCATTCAGTCATTTTCACAACTATTACAACATACATGGTGTATGTTAGTAAAACATGTATTAGGGCTATCCTTTCGTCAGGCAAGTATTTTATCCATGTATAATATATTCATACAGCAAATAATCATGGCAAATACATCTCCAAAATTTATACGTATACGGTACATTCTAGAATACACACTTTCAACATACATAGTGTATATAAGCAAAACATGTATTAGGGCGAGTCCTTTCGCCAAACAAGTAATTTATCCGCATATAATATATTCATACAACAATTAATCATGTCAAACACATTTCCAAAATTTGTACGTATACGGTACTTTCTACAAATACCTAGAGTATGTAGAATTCCATATTTTTCATCTTTAATCAAAACGGAAAACAGACAGCACTTCGTACATGTGCAATTGCATGCAGATCATGAATCTATCATTATCTGACATTGAAAGCATTGAAAACCATAACCTATACACCTAAAGTCCACACCTTTTGTCGTAGAATCGTAACGAAGTCGATAGGTTTGCTAAGCTTCCGTATTCGGCAGTTTGGCAACCTATAGAACGAAATAGGTTAGCTATTTCATAACCTACAACCACCCAAGCCCCAAATCAGATTAGGGTTAGGGTTTCTTACCTAGAAATGGAGTCGGATTCGCCGGGAAAGCGACGAGAATGGAGTGGTGAAGCACGTATAGCGGCAGGGAAGAGTGGCAGGGAGATTCTCCCACTGCTCCCACACTTTCTCTCTCTTTTCTCTCTTCTCCCTCTAGGGTTTCTCCCAAATTTGTATGGCTGCCATGAGAGAGGGTTTAAGGTCCTTATATAGTCTAAAAACTCACCGAAATAGACTCCAGGTCAAAGTATACTTAGGTTGTAACCAAAACGAGTCAGTTTCAGCTCAACGGAGGACTTCTGGCGGGCCTCCTTGAGCCAAAGGTCGGACTTAAGCTCACTAACGCTGGATCTATGTTCTATTAAGTTTTCATTTCAGTGAAATTTTCAGATCACGCGTGGCGGACCAGTTTCAGTTCAACGGTCAGTGGATCTCTATCGGAGATTCCGAGTACATGTAAATGTGTTTGAAATTTCTCCTGATCCGAGGGTGTAATTTGATCTGATTCTGACGGTTTGGTTGCTTAAAACTGATCCGCAAGCGAGAGGTGCCAGATTACTATTCAAGATATTTTATTTTGAATTAATTTCGCATTTCTCACACTCTTCACTCCGAGCTCAAGCGAATAGTGCTGGGACACTATCTGGATTTGATTTCCGAGATGGTTGTCAAGCCCAGTAAGGCGGTCCTAATTCCTTAACTTCGTGTTAATCGGACTTCCGACGTGCGGTCCAGATCCGATACGGAGTTTCGAGATGCTCCCGAGAGCAGCCGGGTAATGAGATTGATCCTAGATTTTAGGGTAACCTAGCGTCAATGATTCTACAACTTTTGGGTCTTGCAGATCGTATTTAAAGTGATTGGTGCTAATTTCACAGGCACCCTAGTTAACACTAGCTAAATCTCGCTTAATTTCTAAAGGATTTAGTCCTGTAAGATTTTTGTCTGAGGTAGTACTTGGGCCTTTGTAGTTTGTATATAAAGTGATCCGAGTTATACTACTTAGCTAGTTTAAGTTAGTGTTTAGGATGAAAGTACTTAGAAAGATTGAAGAGCAAGGTGGTGAAGGATGGGATTTGTGAAAGAAATGGGTTCACAAGCGATTTTAGCCTTTGAGACTGAGTTTTGACAAGTTGATAAGGTGTTAGGATCGACCCATTGCCTAAGGACGTCTAATCCCAGGTTGGCAAAATCCGGGATGTTACATTCACACACTAAGGTGGCCCCACAAGTGGGGTGGGTCCCACTGTCCAGGGACGGTGGATGTCCCCACACGCTGCACGGTGTGGCCCACCACATGAATGGCAGCGTGAATAGGGTGGGTCCCACGGACACCACCGCCAGCACACACTTCACTGGCAGCCACCCTCAGTAGGGAACCGTACCAAGACCTCAATGCTGCAACGAGGTATCTTTCACTCAATTTGCCAGTTGAGATATGGATCTGGCGTGGAAATGGCCCCACTAGGACAGGGTCCCACCGTCCATGTGCAATGGACGGTTTGGATGGAGCACATACATCATGATATGGCCCGTTGAATGGGCGGAGGACGGGAGTGGGTCCCATGGACCCCACCGTCAACACACACTCCTCTGTTGCACACCCCAGGCAGACCACCTTCTCTGAAGCATGCGTCCAGTGTCCCAGGGACGTTGGACAGTGTGGTTATAACACAGGCGCCAGGGTGGGTCCCACATGGATGTGGCCCACCTAACTTTTGGATCAAGATGATATTTGTGTTTCTACTACATCCAAGCACACCAAAGGTGGTCAACAATGTGGGCCCTACGGATGGGACGGTGTGGATCATACATGATAGTGGGGTCCACAATGCAAGAGATAGAGAGAGAGAGAGAGAGAGAGAGAGAGAGAGAGATCAGTGAGTATGGAGGGACCCATAGTGGCCCCTCTTTGATACAAAGCCTACATCAATGTGGGTCCCACCATAAGTGGGCCCTTACATCACAAAATGATAGAGTAAAATAAAGAATATGGAGATTTAAGATCACCCACCGACTTATTCTTGCACCCTAGGCTTCCTTAGCTCTTTAGCTTTGATTCCAACGGAGGAGATGAGGTTTGAATGGTTTAGATGGGAGATGAAAGGGTAGGAAAGGTGGGCCACACTTGTGGCTCTCTTAGAGTGGAAGAGCTTAGACGTATGGAGGTTTTTGGGTTGCTTGGAATGTGATTTGAAAATGAAGGAGAGAGGGTTGTAAAGAGAGAGGAGCGATGGGTGATGGATGTAGTGAGTGATGGATGTGTAAGAGACTTTTGACTTTGGGGTTGCTTGGTGTAAGAAAAGTATGGGCTTGTAAGAAACTTTTTGACTTTGGGGGGGTTGCTTGGAGAACGGTGAAAGGTAATGTGTACTTGACATGTACTTGACATAATGAGATTGATTGATGTGACAAGTCGTAGAGATTCTCTTGGATTTTGTAACGCGCAACATTTTCCTCAAATTGAATGCAGGCCCACATGTCCTAGCCAGGGTATCACCTCGGTGCACGAGTCGCGTCATCAGAACCGCGGCGATGGCGCGGTTGCAAGGGTACACGTCTTGGGATGAGTCGACTCAAGTTGACGGCGTGTGAATCAGGGTCGCGCGCAAGGGTCGAAGGTTGCCGGAATTTGACCGGAAAGACCGCGGAAGTATACGGAACAGTACGGTCTAGGATACGGGTCTTATAGATGATGTAGGTTCATCTCCACACTGGAGTAGGGTGGCTCACAAGGTGGAGGTTTGTGAGATACAAAATGGAGATGGGGTGGGGCTCACTATGGGACACATGAGATGCGGAGTAGGTCATGGAGAGGTCTGTCTCGGCTTGCCTGAGAGGGCGTAGATAAAGGGATATTCTGGTGCTTCCATAATAACTTTGGAGCTTTTGATGTGTTGGCCAGTACTCCTTGTACCAAGTGGTATCAGAGTGAGAGAATAGTGTTCAAGCCTCTTTACTAGGGTGGGTGGATGATGCGGGTGTATCTCCACACTGGGGTGGGGTGGCCCACGAGGTAGGGTTTGTAAGATACATAATGGCCCACTGTGGGACCTGTGAGATGCGAGCCTAGATAAAGGGATATTTTGGTGCTTCCCTAACAACTCCGAAGTTTTTGGTGTGTTGGCAAGTGCTCCTTACATCAGGGAGAGGGAGAGAGAGCTTGGAGTTGTGTGTTCTAGTGCTCCAACGCAAGCGCTTGCTTGCTTATTGACGAGGGTGTAAGCAGTGGGGCTATAGAGGCGCTAGTAGCGCGCTTTGCACTTCTTCTTTTTTTTTTTTTTACACACCCACACACACCATAGTGGGATTTCACCACCTATGGGTTTCAAACCTAAGACCTAGTGTTGAAGCTCCTTAGAGTTTACCACTGAGGCTAGTAGCACGCTTTGCATTTTGCGTGTACTGCACATCGTGTCGCGAGTAGTCACTCCCTCGTGATCTAACGCGAACTGTCGTGTGACGTTGTGAGAAAACATGTGACTTATATAGTCTCTGTAAAATGGTTAGATCCGTCCGTTGTAAAGAACAACTAGAAGTTGACACTGGTTAATGCCAATGGTCCGAAAATGAACATCCATTTAGTGATCCAAATAGTTAGATCATTAATCCAACGATCTAAAATGTCTGGATTAATGATCCAATGATCTGAAACGTTTGGATTAATGAGCCAATGGTCAGAAATATTTTTGCGATATTCTAATAATTGATGATCTCAGATGTAACGGTCTATTGAGCCCATCTACATAAATTCTTTATTTTAAAATAATTTTCCAACAATCTTAAAGTGTAATTCTCATGGATACCGAAAGTGTTGCGTTAATCAAGCTGATGAATCAGGACCTTATTATGCTAGACTGGTTTGACAATACTAACTTCACCAGGTGGCGAGACAAGTTGAAATTCCTTCTCATTGTCCTGAAGATCTTCTATATCCTGGACCTAAACTTGCAACCACTTCTAGGGGCGACTGATAACGATACTGCAGAACAAATCATTACTAGATCCAAGTGTCAAGAAGACGAGTTTCTATGTCACAGTCACATCTTGAACGCCTTGTTCGACTGTTTATATTGCTTGTACATAGGAACATCTTTAGCCAAAGAAATCTGGAACGAGCTATAATTTAAGTACAAAGCTGAAGAAGATGGAATAAAGAAATTCCTAATTTCCAGGTATTTCGATTTCACAATGATAGACAATAAGTCTTTATTGGTACAGATCCAAAAATTACATATGAATAATTCACGTTGGAACAAATTCAAAAACATCTCCGGATTGATGAAGAATTTCACAACTGAGACAAGAAAGATGATATCAATAGTGCATCCTCGTCCATGGTGAATGCAGTAGAAAGGCTTGTTAGTGCACATTGTTTGTCAATCACGTGCGCCTGTGTCGAGGAGTCAATTGAGCCCTTAGAAGTTGAAGACCAAAGACACATGAAGACATGGAGCATCAAGGAGCAAAGAACATGTATATGAGGTGCCTTGGTGACCCTAACCATTGACCCAAAATAACCCTAAATCTCTAGATGATCATGACTTAGGTAAACCTTATTTGATCATTCCTTAGCCTTAAGAGCTTAATTGGAATATGATAAGTAAGGCTAGAAGAGGTGCTAAGCTGCTGTAAAAATATATGTTCAAAATATATATTTTCGAGTGTTTTCGATCCAATTGACAGGCTGTCGATGGGACTCGATGGAATCAAAGTACCATTCGATCTGATCAAAGAATGAGTCCATAAATTAACGGAGATAATTCTAAATTTTGTCAATGAGATTGATAGATGGTTCAATCCTATCGAAGGACCTTCGATGCCATCGAAGACCCTTTCTATAACACCCTTATTCTCGGAACCCGAGTACATTACTCGTTTCCAAAAACTCGAGCGTTAACCTTTGAAAACACCCAAATTCCACGTACAATTTTTTTCTTTTATCAGAGTTAATAATATAGCAGGATGGAAATGAACTAGATATTAGAGTGAGTCCAAATATACATAACTAATGTTTCAAGTCGTTACCTAAAAACTTATACAAACCAATGTCCAAATCTTTACAACATAACAGTATAAATTAAATACAATTAAAATCAGGAATGGAGAGTCGCAAGATCATTTGACTCCTCCCATTCCACAAGAACACCGGCATACACATCCCCTGCGTCTCCTGCACACTTAATACGGTTCGATAGCGTCAATGGCTATCCAGTGAGGTATAACCCCCAAGATTTATCGTAACATCAAGATAATTAAGCATAGTTATCATAGACAATATATAACAATTATTACATAATGATTATCATGGAAATCAGGTGAGGTTCATCAAATACGCATTCATTAATTAAATCATACATAATAGTCTTATTTAAATGCATGGATGTATGCACATGCTCATAGACCTGGGGATGCACATCCAGCTGGTAAAAAGTAGCCCAAGGAGAACTATCCACCCGGAAAAATACTCAAAGGTACACCCAAGGAAAACTAGCCACCCGGAAAAGACTATGATATATAGATCGCCCAAGGAGAATTAGTCACCTAGAAAAGTACACAAAGGTACGCCCAAGGCAAACTAACCACCCTGAAAATACCATAATAATATATAGATCGCCCAAGGAGAATTAGTCACCCGAAAAAATATACAAAGGTACTCCCAAAGAGGACTAACCACCCGAAAAAGACCATAATATATGCCATGAAAATGCATGATTAACCCAACCATTATTATTCCAATTTCAAACAATCATTTTAGAAAAGCTCAAAAGTCACTATGGGGGGTTGGTCACCCAGCATAGGCCGACAACTCAGGCATGGTGTCCCATTCCACCATCCCTGGCTCATGAGACTAACAAATATAATGTCTTAAGGGAAACCTCTTCAACTAGTGGCCAACCATTGTCCAAAAGTGGAACTTACCACCGCAAAGTTATATAAAATAATTCATTAACGCCACATGGGGCAATTATTCCATAAAAGCCACAAGGGCCGAATATTCAATTTAATGGTACAATAAGAAGGGATTATTCACCAAAAGCCATATAGGCATAAATGATCCTCCACGTGATAAGTCCACAATGTAAATTTATTTAATCCACAACACAGGTGGTCACTAGTTCGAGGATTTCTTAAAAACACTATCAAGTAATCAGGGATGATAAACAAAATCATGTATATTAATATCGGGATATCATATGCGCATCTAAAGCATACATTTCACATTAGATTAGAGGCATTTAATTCACATTGAATTCAATTCACCAATTATCGTAAGGAATCAAAATTCATAAAAGCAATTCATTACATTAATCAATTAATGAGATAAATGGTTAAATAAAATAACAGGGCTAATTATTAAGATGTGGAAAAAGCTTGAAGGGTGATCCTCACATTTCAAGTCGGATTTATTTGCTTAATTTGCATCTTACACATGGCGATTCATATGAGTTAGTTCCCAGCTCAACTTGGTACCTATGTAATGATCAAAGGAGGCGCTTGGGAATCAAAATTTTCTATATTTCAAATAAACACCTAGGTCAGCCTTTTCAATTCAAAGCAAGATTTAATTCTAAAACTCATGAGATTAGAACTCACCAAAATTGATTAGTGGCATGGCGACTCGACTCAAGCGAGTTACGCGATCTTCACTCCGATTCTTAACTCTTATTTCTTCTTCTATTCTTTCCTCTTTCTTTTCAACATGGAACGTCCAGCAAGTTTGCTAGACTCAACAAGACCAAATCCGACTCGTCGATGAAACAGTGGGTCGACTCACTGAGTCAACTCAGCTTGATCCGCTCTCCCTCTCTATCTCCTTTTCTTTTCTTCCTTCTGCTCCCTTGGAATAAGCAGTGAAATCCTCCAGCAAAGCTTCTTTCAAGTTTCCAAGGACATGCAACTATGCATTTATGCAAACCAGGCCTAAATAATTGTCTTAATTAAAATCAAAGCTGCCCATGCCTAACCAAGATGAACCAAAAATTATAGAAAGCATGAAGTTTGATTAGATTTCCACTCACCTCTTTCTTCTTCAGCTTCTCGATAGAAGTAAAGCAACCAAATGAAGATGATTCTGCACTTGAGAAGTCTGAAACAGATGGGTAAGCATCACTATTGAAGGAAAGGAGCTTCTTTCAAGCCGAAGCTGCCCTGGACCGAGCCTGCTCTTAACCGAATCGACTGGTTTCCAGTTGAAACTCAACTAGCTCAGACTCGGTGAGTTGAGTACGTTTGACTCGGTTCCGCTGAGTCAAGTCCAATAGCAACCCGACACCCATCTCTCCCTCAATCTTCTTCTCTCTTCTTCTTCTCTGTTTCTTCCCCTTTTTCTTTATCTTTTCCCTTTCTTCTTCTTTTTTTCTTTCTTTAGAAGACAGATCCGACGACCCAAACTCAGGAATACCTGAGAATCAGCAAACCCAATGACTCACAGAGTCATTGCTCTCATGCCTAGAACCCAACTCGGTGTGGCATCAAGGGGCGAACTCACCACACACACTCTCTCACTCTACCTTCTGCTTCTTCCTCTTTCTTTCAATTTCTTCTATTTCTCTCTCTCTCTCTATCTGACCAAAGAGAACATGGACTTGACCCACGACTCGCAGCGACTCGATGCACAGCCGATTCGGCTTGACTTCAAACGAGGAAGAACCTTGAGCGATAATGGCAGACTTCCTCCCTCTGCTTCTTTCTTCAATCTACGAGCATGGAAGGGTGTGGTTGGATCTAAGGAAGCTTGTGAAATGATCGGATTGAAGCTCATGAGCGATAGTTCCGGTGGGTTTGAAGGGAGGAAGAAACGGCTGGCTCCCCTCACTCTCTCTCCATCTCTTTCTATACTAGAAAACCTAGTTTTTGGAGGGCTATGATCCATTTCAGTGGAGGGCTGAGATTATAATAGCCCAAGCACGTGGATTTGCCGGCGTGGAAAGCAGCGTTTCTGTTTTTGGAATGTCGCACGCACGCCTCTTCCTGGGTTGGTTTTCGTGCTCACACACACGTGCTCTCACACATGGGATTTGCTGGGTTTTGGTCAGATCCCACGTCTAAACATGATAGATGGTTTAGATCATCTGATTGGATGGTCATGGTGGGCTAGCATCACCACGAACTGGCCCCATCCGTTCAAACTGCTGTCGGGCGAGAACGGGAGAGATTTCTCTCCTTTTCGATTTTGTTCGGGTCAACACCCGATTTGACCCAAGTTTGGATCTGATGCACTGCATGTGCACCAAAGTTGTGCACATGCACAATTCAGATGTGGGGTCCACATGTATGTTTTGTGGAATCCACACCGACCAATCAATCCTAAAGGTCTAACTAAGATATCTGGCCAAAGATCAAACAGATCTCTAAAACTCAGGTGGGCCATACCAAGTGATCTTGTCTTACGTGTTGATCATTAACAATCTAATGGTCAGATTGTTACTCCATTTGATCATCAAATTTCTAAATGTCTCTAGGCCTATTTAAGTGAATTTATATGGTAGACTCAGCTACCAGATGTTGGGATAATGATAATCACGTAGTGAATTGCGATCTGCTCCATTCACTCGTCACGGACACAACTGTTGTGTCATCAGGCCAAAGATGAGGCAGATCTAACGACCAAGTGGCCATAATGCTTAGTTTATGAGCCAAAATGGGTATCATTTGATGATCCTCAAAGTTCTGACGGTCAGATCTTTTCACAAGAAGGTTTAGTTAGTTGTGGATTTAGTTATTAGATCATTTTTTTTTTTTTTGGTTAGTGTCGAATCTCTACATTGAGTGATGTTAGCCTAACCATAGGTGCACTTAATGATCTAGGCCACAAATTCTATGATGGATGTTTAATTACATTCATTCGAGAGTCCTTATCATACGGAAGTGAGGATCTAAGTAGTGATGCTATGCAATCTAATAGTTGGATGACTTGATTATCGACAGTAGAGTTTTCTAGTTTGATCTAAGTTAGATTTTGTAGTTGATCATCTGGTTTACTTAGAGTGTTCAAAGTGGATTATAAAATCTTAGTATTGCGGCCTGATGAACAGCTGGTTTGATGATTAGGGGTTTGTTATTGACGATGGACGGTTCATTCTACTTATCGAGGAAATCGAGATCCTCTGAATGAATTTTTCAGATGATGTGATGGTTCTATTTGGAATTCAATGGATGAATGGATCAATCTATAGATAACAATTGTACTAGATGGTTGGATCCAAGTTGGCATGAGGTTGAACGTTAAGTATGCTAGCCCTTTGTTTACACTAAGTTACGTTTCCATAATAACACTCGTGTATTGAAAAGTACGGGGTGTTACACTTTCGATCCTATCAATAGAGCCTTTAACTAACCATTTTATAGCTGTTGTAGACTGGTTTCTTATAAAAGGACATTCGATTTTTGGACAAAAGTATGACTTTTTGGTGCAATAGAAACCTATGAGATTTCTCACTCACATCCCATATTTCAAGCCTCTAAATTCATGAGATCTAAGTTATATTCATTATGATTCATCACTTGAAAGAGGATTTCAACCCCATTGAAGAACACGAACTTAATCTCCACCTTATTTTAGAGATTAAACTTGAACCAATAGTCAAATCCTACTCTAAACTTTATATATGAATCCCCTAGGAAATTACAACCTTCCCATATGTTGTAGGAGATTCATATAACCTCCCATCACCTTGGTCACCTCAATGGAGCATTACATGTAAGGTGTTCGATCTTGAAGCTTAAGTACTGATAAATCATTGACATCAACGATTGAGGGAACAAAATGAGAGCTAATTGAAGCACATGAGAGCATCAATCAAGCAACTTGAAACGGTGTATCAAAGGGGCTCAATTCGACAATTGAGTGTCAATTAGTGAGTCCATACTTTCTTTCCTTATTTAGGATTGATGATAAAATTTTGTAATCCAAACTCAATAGGTTCTTGTGTATGACCTAGTCTCTTGTGTAGGGCCGAATTCACTGGATACTGGTGTATACGTATTAGTCTTCGTGGGAGCCTCTGGCAAGAGTAAACGTAAGTCCTTGGATATGACTGATGTTGTTGGTTAGCAGATAGAAAACCAACTAGAGTCTCTTGTGGGAGCCTCCAGCGGGAGTGTATATTAAATAAGTTCTTGTGTAGGACCGTGATCCTTGTGTAGGGCTATAAAGGTTAGGAGTGAACATGATTTAAATCCTCCGATAGTGAAATCTAGTACACTAATGGGTTAAGTGCATCCGCTGGGATTGGAGTAGGAAAACTGAACCACTATTTATACTTGTGTTTGTGATTGTCATTTGAGCACTTATTTAATTATGCATATGCGATTGATTAGTGAATTTTATGTATGCATGATTAGATGAATGGTAGGAGTTAATAGTTAACACATCCCACACATACATGTAAAATATGAAATATAGATTAGTTGATTAGCATGTCGCATCGATTGTAGTTTATGTAATTGTACCCACTATTGGCTTTACTTAGTTTAAATTGACATATTAGTTTAAGTAAGAAATTATGTTTTTAATTGGTAAAAGAATTATTTGGTCCTAATCACTCCACCTCAAGGACATAGCCACAATTTCATAGCTCCACCAAGGTTCTGCGTGTAATCGTGGTATCCTACACCATGTGCAATTTGAAGGCCATTCCAAAACAATAACCCTAAGAAGAACGAATCATAAAAATCCAATTAGGATAAAGAAAAATTCAAAAAGACCTAAAATAAAAAGAACAACAAACCCAATGGTCCTTGCTATATTTGTAGGAAGACCAAACACTTCACTTGAGTTTATAATGACCGCAAGAAGCCTAAGAAAGAGGTTGATGCAATAGACAATGATATCGTTACAATGGTTACGAAAGTGAACATGGTGCAATGAAAAGTCCCCGGTTGGTGGTATGATACAGGTGCCATAGTCCATGCATGCTATCACAAAATTGTCTTCAAAATTTATGAAGACATGACCAACGATTAAGAGGTTCAAATAGGAAATGAAGGTTGGTCGAAGGTCATCGATAAAGGAAACGTGGAACTTATGTTTACCTCTAGAAAGAAGATAATCTTGATCATTATGTTACACATTCTAGACATAAGGTAAAACTTAGTTTCAAGAAATTTTCTGGGTAAACCAAGGATCAAGGTTGTGTTTGAATATGGCAAGTTGATATTGTCTACGAATAAGACTTTTATTAGGAATGGATATGCTTGCAATGGGATGATTAATTTTTTTTGTGAATGAAAATAATTATTTTGCTTATATGGTTAAGTTTGTATCCTTGTGGCATGGTAGATTAACACATGCAAACTATAGTACCATAAGACTCATTGCTAAGAATGGCCTAATTTTGCATAATGAACGTGAAAATAATAAATGTAAAGTTTGCATACGGTCGAAGATGACTAAGAAACCACTCTCGAGTGTTGAGACATCATCTAAAATGTTGGATCTAGTGCACCAACTCAATGCTGGTAATTTGTGGGGAGAAACGCTATTAACAACATGCCATATCTTAAAATAGATTCTGTCTAAGAAGACTAAGATATCTCTATATGAGATATAAGAATGAAGAAAACCAAACTTAAAATATCTTAGTGTGTAGGGGTGTCTTGCATATTATAGAACACCTAATCATAGAAGAACCAAGTTGGGTCCTAGGGTTGTTAAGTGTGCCTTTCTGGGTTGTGCATAAAATAGTAAAGCTTATAGACTTTTAGACTTAGAATCTAATGTGATCATACAATCTAAAGATGTAGAATTCTTTGAGAACACACTCTCTATGGAGATTAAGGATACTAAGATCCAAATTCCTAGTAGTGATCCTATAGAGAGAACCCAACAAGAAGTTGAAACTCCTAATGAACATTGTAGAAGTCAGATGGAAGGGATAGAGAAGAGTTGATCCTGATAAGATAGAATCTCAATATAACCTGGTTCATCTTGTTTAGGGCAATAGAGAAAATGTTATTAGGAAGATACCTATAGTTTTAACTATAGAAGATGACTCTAAAATCTTTAATGAGGCAATATCTTCGAGAGAGTCCACTTTGACACATATTCACATGTGGCTAGAATAACATCGATTAAGATTTTGTTCGTATTGCCATCCATACATCATTCTTAGATGTAAAGACAACTTTCTTGAATGGCGACCTCAACGAGGAGGTATACATGGAGCAATTGGAAGGGTTTATTCTGTCAGAAAACGAGAAGAAAGTATGTAGACTTATTAATTTATTTCATGGATTAAAGCAAGCACCTAAACAATGACATGAAAATTTTGATTATAAGGTACTATCTAATGGTTTCATGCATAATATAGTTGAAAAGTGTATTTAGTCTAATTGGGTAGTGATTGCATTATTATTATATATTTATATATTGATGACATGTTAATTATCAGCAATACAATAAAAGGTGTAACTGAAACAAAGAGGTTTCTCTCTTCCATTTTCCAAATGAAGAATCTTGGACAAGTGAATATCATACTTGGTATCAAAGTTAAAAAACATAGTAGGGTTTATTCGTTGTGTCAATCTCATTATATTAAGAAGATACTAAGCAAGTTTAACTACTTGAAAAATTAAAGATGTAAATACCTTATCTGATCCAATTATTAAGTTGAAAGAAAACGATGGAAGAGCAGTTACATATCTTGAATATGCTAGTACTATAAGCAGTCTTATATATACTATGCATGCACAAGACCTGATATAACATATATGGTGAGTAAACTAATCAGGTTTACAAGAATTCCCATTGTAGAACATTGGAAGGACATTAGTAGGGTTCTTGGTTACCTCAGAGCAACCAAAGAATTAATGTTAATTTACTTAGAATTTCTTACCGTGTTGGAATGATATACTGATGTAAGTTGGATATTGAGTGCAAGGGACAATAAGTTCACAACATGATGTGTATTCACCTTAGGAGGTGTGGCACTCTTGGGGATCCAAAAAATAAATATGCATAATGCACTCAACGATGGAATCTGAGTTCATAGCCTTGACTGCAACTGGTAAAAAGCCTGAATGGCTAAGCAATCTAGTAAAAATCATATTATGTGCGAAACCTATATCAGTCATTTCACTTTGTTGTGATAATAAAGCCACTCTAGCGAGAGCCTACAACGATACATATAATGAAAAGTCCAGACACATAAGTCTGAGACATGACTATGTAAGGCAGTTGATTCAAGATTGAATCATTGCGATCTCATATTTGAAGTCAAGCAATAACTTGGCTGATTCTTTTACTAAACCTTTAATAAGAGATGTAACAATGACATCATCTAGAGGGATAGGGTTAAAACTCTTCACTCAAACTTTCACCGGTGATGGAAACCCAACTCAACATTATAAAATCTCTAAGTTCGAGTTCAATGGGTAAGAACAAGTGACTGATAAGTGAAAAGTATTAATACTAAAATAATAAGATGATGTCATCCAAGATGAATAGTGCTGGTCATTATAGAAAGATGGATGAATCTTAGAACTCTTAATGAAATTCTGTCTAAAGGACAAGTGTTTATAGAAATGAAGACATTAGAAGAATTTCACCTATATGAACGTAGATGTCTCTTATGAGAGTTAGAGTTTCTCTCGAGATCGTTCATGAAACAGGATAAGCACATGACCATTAAAAGTGTTGAGCAAATAATATTAAAGAACTCATATAATACAAATGTGATTATGTATGTAGTATCTTTGGTTTTATTATTAAGGAATAATTGATTCAAGGTTGCGACTATCAGAGATTTTGACAGAACTTTGAAATACTTACACTACGAAAGATTCAAATCAAAATATATTTCTTTATGCATAATAACTAGGTTTAATCTTTGATATATATTTCTATTATTCAATTTCACCAAGTGGGGTATTGTTGAGAATTTCATGTTTAGTTAAATTAAATAATCCTTTTGAAAATTAAAATTCAAAATTTAAATTTCATTTAAAAAATTCATTTTCCTCTAAATCATTTTGAAAAAATGTGAAAAAGTGGTTTTTTATTTAGTTCTACATCGGTTAGAGATGAGAGTTTTTTGGAGTTTATAAACTTTCTTGTGATGAATTTCCTTAAAAAAGAGGGAGAGAGAGAGAGAGAGAGAGAGCATGACGTTGTACATTCTAGTGTGGAGCACTGGAATGCACTCGCATGCGCGCTCACTCGCTCGCGTTGGTGTGGGCGAGGGCAATGAGGTAGTGTGGCTGTAGATGAATTAATGGTGCACTTTGCACTTCGCACATACTGTGCATCATCTCACGAGTAGTCACTCCCTCATGACCTAACGCGAACCGTCGCGAGACGATGCGAGAGAAGGGCCAACATATATAGTTTCTATAATACGGCCAGATTCATTCATTGCAGAGAACAGCTAGAAACTGACGTTGGTTAATGCCAACAGTCTGAAAATGAACAACCATTTAATGATCCAAATGGTCAAATCATTAATCCGTCGGTTTAAAACATCTGGATCAATGATCCAAAGTCTGAAACGTTTGGATTAATGAGCCAGCCGTCAAAAATGTTTTGACAATGTTTTAATCATTGATGACCAAAGGTGCAATGATCTATTCACCCCATCTATATAAACTAAACCCCCCAAGTTTAGATGAATCATCAGAAATTCGATCAATGTTATATATAAGAACAAATCTCTCTCTTTTCTTAAACAAGTTAGTAACATATAGAGTTCTAAAACTCACTAAGTCCTGAGTCCGATTACTCGCCGAGTCTACTAGAGCTAGTAACTGCGTTAGTAGAGTTCCTAAGGTGGTCCCTTCATGATTGTTGCATGCAAGACCAAACAAGGTTTGTTGTATCTTGAAAGAAATTTGCTAGCAATCCATAAGTGATCTCTAATATGAGAGGAGAGGGGGTGAATTACGCTTTAAGGAAAACATATTTGATACATGCTTCAGTGTAATTCAAAATAATTTTTCTAATTTATTTTTCAATATCCAAATTCTTTATTTCGAAATATTTTTTCAATAAAATTTTTTCGCTATGACCCATGTGGGACCTTAGAGATGAAAGGCCAATAACATGATATACGTGGTGGGCCTAAAGTGCGAGCTAATTGGGCGAGCCTGACTATTAAGCATGCAGAAGATTCAAACCAATCTTCAGATTACTCCAACACATAAACAATAATAATCTCATCAGGTTTCTCATACGGTTTTCATCAAAAGCGGATTGCTTGAAAATATCTATGCCCATTGATGTGTAGGGTCCACAAAGATGTCTGTGACATATCCACTCCATCCATCTATTTTGAAAGACCATAATAGAATATGATTTTAAGAATTAGGCAGATTCAAAACTAAGGCAGGCCACACTAATAAAACACTGGGAATAGAAATGTCCATTGTTGAAACCTTCTTATAGCTGAATCCCCACTGTTTCATGTGGTATGGCCTACCTGAGTTTTGGATCTGTTAGATCCTCGTCCTATTATGGTATTTTAAAACGGATGGATAGAGTAGATATGTCACGAATATCTCTGTGGGCCCCACACAACCCCAGACACAAGAATATCTCTATGCACGGGTCAAAAGAAATCCGCTTCGTCTTTCATCTCATATAGTCAATAATTAATACTATTGATTTGTCTTTTCATCTAGTACGAGAAAAGTTTTTGTAGGTAGATGGAGTATGATTCTTCATGCTCATTGTTTAGACATGTTTTTGACACACCGACTTGGATTAATAAAAAGTCACCACGTGTCAACACTATGGGTTCGATGCTGGCAAAATCGTACTCATGTCCGATTCAGATATTTTCACTACATTTTCTTTAGCTATACGTCTTTCGTTATTAATGCGGTGGCACAAAATTATATGCATGCCTTTAGGAGATCGAAAAGTCGAATGACATGTAGGCACGATTTATGTGGCACAAAAATGAGGCAGCGTACTCAGCATGTTTATAAAAGACCTACTGTAGTAAGTATCCTATCACGGATCTGAATATGATATGCTCAATAATATGTCTCTCACAATCCTTCCAAAATGGGAAAATTTTTCAAAGATGCTCGGAGCTCTTGTGGCGATTACAAAGATTACGAATATCCAAAAATCGGACCAATATCTGAGCGGATGGGTATCAATGAATTGGGTCCATATTGGAGTGGATCAGAATTAAAAGAATGAGAGATCCATAGCTGGTGGATCTGACTCCACCAGATCCACGATCAGAAGGGTACGATATGAGGAGGGGTGGAGATAACTCTAATCGAAATATTTTTAGATGTAACATCATCGAAAAGGTCTCTAATTGGGAACCATTTACGTAAAAGTGGAGATATGAAAACTAATAATTTTAAATTTATAGTGACTACCTATGAGAAGACTACAAGTTATGGATGTGAAGGATCCTATACCATCAAGGAAACGTAATAAGGGTTTTGCCACCTCGACAATTTATACAAGGAGAACGCAACAAAGAGTTCACGGCCCATGCCAAACACAAATTGTCTTCTTTTTTACATTTATCCTGTCATGGCTTAGCATATCATAGTTTTAGGATATATTACTATTGTCCAATATCATCGCTACAATACCATAGGATTAAATTAAATATCCACAACTTTTTGTTGCTGGATTTGGATCAACTGAGTTCTTACTTGGGTTGTCACGCCCCAAAATTTAGATACCCGAGTAGGATAATCAAAACTCGAATTCCAAGTCCGTGATTTAAATTTATTATTATTTTTTAACACAATATTCACAATCATTATTGTCTTGATACAATCACCATAATGAAAATTTTGATTATAACCAAATGCACATAATTATCAAATACAATAATATTAAGAAATGAACTATTCTGTTACACTAATTACATCACTACAATTTTTACAATACATTAGTAATTGAAAATGTAAACTAAGCCAAATGCATATAGATGCAAATGAAAAGCGTATGCATGCTCAAGGGACTTAATCTTGGTACCTGAAATGGTTAATTAAATAGGGTGAGCTTGACAACTCATAAGATCACTTTCATCCTAATCGAAATTTACATGTTAGTACTATAACACAAATCCAATATAATGAATAAAGATGAATATCAAAGGAAACTTAAATAAATCAAAAAAATGATTAGGATTCAAGACATATACTACATAGATAAATAAATATATAAAAAAAAAACTCAATATAGTCGTCTTTAAATAAACTCGAAAATAGAATACCCATGATGAACTTTTAGGGTAGACCCTGGGCAGAGCACTACGTGATATCTTTTAGGAAATGACCTTGGGTAAAGTATCATGTATTATCTTTTAGGGGATAACAAGGGCAGAGCACCTATGAATATCTTTTGGGAATGACCCTGAGCAGCGCACCCGTGTGTGTTATCTTTTAGAGAATCACTCAGGGAAAAGCTACTGTGTTAAGATTTATCCAATACTATCCACAATTCTATTACTAGTTCCACATACAAAATATGAATATATTCACATAAGTTTCATTCCACAATATATTCTCAAATGAAATCATCATAACAACATATCACAATTAATACATCTATGGAAGATAAGCACAGTGACAATGTCATGTAATTGTAATTTATAAAATATTAATAACATGTACAGCTCCAATAATGCATGTAATTATAAAAGAATAAATAATATACAACTTTAACATTATGTAAACAACGACAAATAATTTAGTGTGTAATGGTATTAATATGTGATTCACGAAGTGGGAAAGATCATCTACCTATCGTAATAACTTGATAAAGGTTTTTTCAACGTGCTCATAATTGGTAGATACTGAATTCAGCTTAGTGGATCGAACATGAATGCAACTACATGTAATTTTCATTGAGCTGTCACGAGTACTTTGATTTACTTTCGGTTAGCATATAAGGGTTATCCGTTAATGTTGATGGAATTTTGATTATTTAATCTTAACATTGAGATTAACTGCACGATGACTCATTGAGTCAACTCAGTGGGTTGCTGTGTGACGATGAATAATGCAAAGATCCTAAGGTGCAATAATAATAAAAGTGTATTTAGAGATGATGATAGACGATGATTTCTTTCTTAGAATTACTGCAGATCGACCAACAAAATTAGAGATCAATTGAACTCAGTCAGAAATTAGTCAGAAATTGATTAACATGTCGACTTGGAACTAGCGCACATTGTTTTTACACACGGACATCTAATTTTTATACACAGCATCGCTCAATTATGGATTAGAGTTTTTTTTAACTATATTGTGATCATGGCGTATCTAGGATTACCTAATAAGTAAACTTAATCTAAAAACAACCGTTGGATGGCGTTACGAGTAACGATTCTTGACGGAGAAGAAGAGACTACCTTTAATGGAGAATTGTCAATTGATGATCTTTTGGAGGTTCTGTTTCTTCTGGGTGATGAGGTTCAATGCAATAAAATTTGGAGTTATGAAAATTCGGAGTTCGACAAGAGTTTTGTTGATAGGTTTAGGAGTTATAAGGTTTTCAGTTGACGTACTTGAAATAGGGATGAGGAAACGTGTTGCAGCTTCATTTTCTAGCAACTTGATTCAATTTTGATTTCTAGACGTCCATAACTCTAGATGATATCATTTTTCTTGTTTGGATTAAATGATATAGGAATTTAGATCTAACTTTCACCAAACGATATTACAAATACCAAATACATGGTGATATCATACATATGCTGCTCGAAGATCTACACCAATAAGTGGTTTTGTGGCCCTTCACGGCCTGGGGATTAGATGTCATTGGCCCCATTAATCTACCATTTCGCGAGGACGCTAATATATCATATTTAAAGTTGTTGCTCTGCATAATGTCAAAGAGAAGGATGTCGTCGATTTTATCCAACACGCAGTCATATATCGGCATGAGATTCCAAAAAGAATTATTACCGATAATGACACTCATTTCAAGAACTGAAATACGGAAAACTTGTACTAAAAGTTTGGAATTCAGCATTCCTTTCCAACGCCTTATTAGCCGTCAACGAACGGATTGGTGGAAGTTTTTAATACGACGATAGTAAGAATTCTGAAGAAAATCATCACAGAAAATAAACGTGATTGAGATGAGAAATTACAAGAAGCCCTATAGACCTACCGAACGACTCATCGAATGACAATAAAAGCCACCCCCTACTCAGTAATCTATAGGGTCGAAACAATTTTGTCAATCGAAGTGTAAGTCGTGTCACTTAGGGTGACGATACATTAGTCGATAACAAAAGATAAAAATGTCAAGATAAGGCTAACATAGTTAGATACTCTGAATGAAAAATGGTTAGTGGCGCAACAACGTCTAAAGCTGTATTAAGCATAAATAGCCGCCACCTTCGACAAAAAGATTAAACACCGATCCTTCAAGAAAGGGGACATGGTGTTGATGCTAAAAAGGCCCATCGTGGTTACTTATAGAACTGAGGGCAAATTTGATCTCAAATGGAATGATCCATTTGTTATAATGGAGGTTTATTTCATTAAGGCTTATCAGGTCGTGAATTAGAATAGACAAGTGATAGGATTACCTGTCAATGCTCATTTTATTAAAAGGTATTATCCTTGAAAGAAATAAAGTTTTGATTACAAAGATTATTTAAGAAAATTATACCCAATCAAAAGGGGCCAGAACGGGTATAGTATGTAATAAGCGTAACAAGTACAATGAGACGAACAATCATGTAATGACGCGATATGCAGCCATGTGTCTTCATGAACTTTCCTTCTTTGATGAAGTGAGGATCAGGAATAATTAATAAAATAAAATAAGTTAAAGAGATATATAATCTTCAAATATCCCTTTAAATATATTCCTCCAGACAAAATGATGTGAAACTCAATCCCTTGATCCCAAAAGAGGATAATCTTTGATATTCTGAAACAATAATTGTCAATAATAATATTACATAACGACAACTAGCTGGAACCATTATCGTAACTGAATAATTATTGCGACCTTCAAAAGGCCTTAAAAAATTATGTACATCCCCTGAAAAGGCTTCGCCGATTATCTCCAATTGTCAAAGAATATCATTGATTATCTTTAATTATGCATAAGACCTGCACGACAACGTGGGCAACATGGGGGAAGCAACAGAAAAAGCCCTTATGAGCAATAAAAAGTATCGTCGATTCTCAAAATATTATGAAGGCAGTGGTGAGCGCCAACGACTCAAAGCCCATGAAGACCAACCACACGTAAGACCTATGTTATATCGCTAATTCTCCAAATATTACACGGGCAGCAGTAAGTGCTAACGGCTCAAATCCCATGAAGGCCAACTACGCGTAGGACCTATGTTGTATCGTTAATTCTCTAAATATTATGCAGGCAGCGGTGAGCACCAATAGCTCAAAGTCTATAAAGGTCAACCATGCATAAGACCTATGACGTCTGTATAACTCTTGGTAGTGTCATGGGGGTAGATGAAAGAAAATATCCCCCTATAAATGGACACGTGTCATACAGGTAAAGAAAAAGATGGATGCAGTGTGAGCCATGTGGTTCATTCATAAATAGGCCAACTATGCATAGGACCTCTCACGTTCTTGGCTTGATTTCAATAGTAACTCATGGGGAAGGGCGTTTGTGAGTGAGGCCTTAGATTGGATCTAGGCTCACTGCGTTGTTGGTGTGCTGCGCAACAACTGGTATCAAAGCTATTGGTTTAGTTCTATTAGGAGCGATGGCAGAAGATGGGAAAACTAGAATTGAGAAGTTTGATGGTTCAACTTTGCCTTCTGGAAGATGCAGATGGAGGATTATCTGTATCAGAAGGACCTCTATATTCCTCTAGGAGGAAAAGAGAAGAAACCAGAAAAGTTGACAGATGATGAATGGTTTTTACTGGATAGGAAGGCTTTAGGAATGATCCGACTCTCTTTGTCTAAGAGCGTCGCCTTCAATATATCCAAGGTAAAAACGACAAAAGAATTAATGGAAGCCCTAGCCACCATGTATGAAAAGCCCTCAGCATCCAACAAGGTTCATCTTATGAAACAGCTATTCAACATGAAGATGTCAGATGGTGGGAGCGTGGCTGAACATCTAAACGAGTTCAATACAGTCACGAGCCAGTTGGAATCCATTGGCATTGCTTTTGAGGATGAGGTCAGGGCGTTATTGATCTTATCTAATTTGCCAGACAGTTGGGATGGTTTGGTGATTGCTGTGAGCAATTCTTCAGGATCGACAAAGCTGAAATTTGATGATGTGGCCGGTTTAATTCTCAGCGAAGAATCTAAAAGGAAGGCATCAGGAGTTTCAGGGGATTCAGGGAATGCTCTAAACGTTGAAGGAAGAGGAAGATCGCTGAACAAAGGAGGCAATAAACACGGGCGTTTTAAGTCAAGGAATAAGTCCAAGGGACCGAAAGACAAAGACAGGTGTTGGCATTGCGCAAAGAAGGGGCACATGAAACGTGATTGCAGGGCGCTCAAGAAACAAGAAGGAAGCTCTCAAGGTGGGAAAGATTCAGTGAATCTGTCTGAGGAGAGCGACACAGAGGCGTTGATCTTGTCTCTTGATGCGAGGAATGAGTCTTGGGTTATAGACTCGGGTGCTTCGTTTCATGCTACTTCGTGTAAGGAAGTTCTGCGTGATTATGTGTCAGGTGACTTTGGGAGAGTCTACCTGGGTGATGATGAGACGTGCAATATTGTTGGAAAGGGAGATGTTCATGTAAATCAGAAAGACGGAACGGTCTTGAAATTGAAGGATGTCAGACATGTACCGAGTTTGAAACGTAATCTGATCTCAGTAGGACAGTCGGCTGATACCGGTTATGTGACGACATTCACCAGTAACTCCTGGAAGATCACAAAAGGTGCCTTGGTAATATCTCGAGGCAAAAAGGAAGGTACTTTGTACGTGACTTCAGGATCGTATAGTTCACTCGCAGTCGCATCAACTGGAGTGAATGGGCAGTTATGGCATCAGAGGCTGGGACATATGAGTGAGAAAGGGATGAAAGTGCTATTGTCAAAAGGGAAGCTACCATGGCTGAAGTCTATTGACTTGGAATTCTGCGAGGACTGCGTGTATGGCAAGCAGAAGAGGGTAAGCTTCAAAAAGATGGGACGCGCTCCAAAGACACATCTGTTGGAGCTTGTACACACTGATGTGTGGGGACCGGCACAGGTATTATCTCTTGGTGGCTCACGTTATTTTGTTACTTTTATTGATGATGCTAGTAGAAAACTGTGCGTCTACTTCTTAAAACATAAATCTGATGTATTTGATGCATTTAAGAAGTGGAAAGTTATGGTAGAAAATGAGACAGGTAAAACAGTAAAGTGTCTCAGATCTGACAATGGGGGAGAGTATTGTGATAAGAGGTTTGAGGAGTATTGTGCAGCGAATGGAATCAAACATCAGAAAATGATTCCAGGGACACCACAGCAGAATGGTGTGGCTGAGCGCATTAACAGGACCATCCTTGAGCGCGCCAGGAGCTTGAGGTTACATGCAGGGTTGCCCAAGACCTTTTGGGCAGATGCTGTGAATACTGCCGCATATCTCATCAATAGAAGTCCCTCAGCACCATTAGATGGTGGGCTACCAGAAGAAGCGTAGACTGGGAAAGAAGTGAACCTTGCACATCTCAGAGTGTTCGGTTGCACTTCATATGTTCACATTGATGCAGAGCACAGAAATAAGCTGGATGCGAAGTCCAGGAGGTGCACGTTTATAGGCTATGGGAAACATGATTTTGGCTACAGGTTCTGGGATGCAGAAAACAGAAAAATCATCAGAAGCAAGGACGTAGTCTTTAATGAAAAAGTGATGCATAAGGACAGTGTGCAGGAAAATAAGGCCGAGAAAAAGGAATTCGTAGAGTTGGAAGAGTTACCGGACATGGGTGTTACAGTGCCACAGGATGAGGCAGAGCCGCATACACCAGTTGTGAGGAGGTCTACTCGGGAGAGGAGACCCACGGTCCGATACTCACCCTCCTTACATTATCTACTACTGACAGATAATGGTGAGCCAGAGTGTTTTCAAGAGGCGTTACGGTCAGATATACGGGTTAAGTGGGAGCAGGCCATGGATGATGAGATGGACTCTCTTGAGTCTAATCGTACATGGGAGCTAGTCACTCTACCCAAGGGTAAGAAAGCTCTTCATAACAAGTGGGTTTACAGACTGAAGGAGGAGCACGATGGTTCGAAACGGTACAAGGCCAGATTGGTTGTGAAAGGGTTTCAACAAAAGGCAGGTATCGATTTCACTGAAATATTTTCACCGGTAGTGAAAATGTCTACGATTCGCATGGTCTTGAGTATAGTGGCTTCAGAGGACTTACATCTAGAACAACTAGATGTTAAGACAGTCTTTCTTCATGGGGACCTTGAAGAAGAGATATATATGCATCAGCCGACAGGATACGTGGCACCAGGTAATGAGAACAAGGTGTGCAGACTGAAGAAGAGTCTATATGGCTTGAAGCAGGCCCCGAGGCAGTGGTACAAGAAGTTTGATAGTTTCATGTCGGGAAACGGTTTTAGGAGATGTCATGCAGACCACTGTTGTTACTTGAAGAAGTTTGATACGTCATACATCATCCTTCTTTTGTACGTTGATGATATGTTTGTGGCTGGCTCAAGCATGGAGGGCATCTCAGATCTCAAAAGACAATTGTCTAGAGAATTTACCATGAAGGATTTAGGAGCTGCAAAACAAATCCTAGGCATAAGGATTAAGCGTGACAGGGAAAACAAGAAATTAGTTTTGTCACAGGCAGAGTACATAGCCAAGGTACTTGATCGATTCAATATGGGAGGTGATAAGCCAGTTAGCACTCCATTAGCCAACCACTTCAAGCTATCTAAGGAGCAAGGTGCAAAGACGCAGGAGGAACAGGACTACATGGCTAAAGTCCCATATGCGTCAGCTATTGGGAGTCTCATGTATGCTATGGTGAGCACGAGGCCAGACATTGCTCAAGCAGTGGGAGTTGTTAGCAGGTTCATGAACAACCCCAGGAAGGAACATTGGGAAGCTGTTAAGTGGATCCTTAGGTACTTGGTAAGTACTAAGGACGTAGGGCTGTGTTATGGTGGATCGAAAATCAAGTTACAAGGCTACGTGGATTCAGATTTGGCAGGAGATATCGATAGTAGAAGAAGCACTACGGGTTATGTTTTTACTCTGGGTAATGCTGCAGTCAGTTGGGTCTCTCAGTTACAAAATTTAGTATCTATCAGTACGACAGAAGCAGAATATGTTGCGGCTACAGAAGCATGCAAGGAGATGGTGTGGATGCAAGGTTTTATGGAAGAGTTGGGTAAGAAGCAAGCAGATTGCAAGCTGTACAGTGACAGTCAGAGTGCAATACACTTGGCTAAGAATTCAGCCTTTCATTCAAGGACCAAGCATATTGCCATCAGATATCACTTCATACGTTCGTTACTGGAAGATGGATCGATTGCGCTGGAGAAGATTCATACAAGTGAGAATCCTGCGGATATGCTGACTAAGGTGGTCACAAGGGAGAAGCTGAAGCTCTGTTCAGCTTTGATTGGTCTTCAGGCTTGAAGACAGGGAGGTGGTGCACTCCAGATGAAGAAGACAAAGGTTTATGGAGATGTGTCTCCAAGTGGGAGATTGTTGAGAAGTGGAGCCACATCTGGGGCCGCCCACGACCAGTCGAGGTTGCGCGGATTTCGTGTCGCAAGTCCTTTCGCAACTGGGATGCGAAAGGAGTTTCGCGGATTTCGTGTCGCAAGTCCTTTCGCAACTGGGATGCGGAAAGGGAAGTTGCCAAAACTATAAATTGGGGTCCCTAGGGCTATTCTAGGTTAAGGTGAATTTTAGAAAATTATTCTGAGGTGTGGGCAAAGGATTTTCTCTGTACTTCCAAGGGAGATGTTAGTATATTGCCTTGTAATCTTCGTTTCTCTTCATAGTGGAATTTTGCATCCGTGGTTTTTCCACGTATATCTTGTCTTGTGGTTTGTTTTGGATTGCTTTGATTTATTTCTAGTTTATATTTCTTCCTGTCTATCGTTTGTGGGTGAGGCCTTAGATTGGATCTAGGCTCACTGCGTTGTTGGCATGCTGCGCAACAACCTCTATAAGAGTTCCCTCCTCATTGATGGATTAATGGCCTTGGACTTGGTACCCCTACAGGTAGCCTTGTGAGCCCCATGAACTCTAAAGAGTTACTAAGGCCAACCATGTGTGTAAATCCTACCGAGTTTACCGCTCTGGTAGCTTCAATAGGCCCCTCTGATGAACCACGTGAGTGAACTTCCCAGGCCGCGGTGGTTCAATGAACTCACAAGAGTTACAGAGACCAACAACATAATCCCTACTTACTCCAACTACTTACGAGCCTAAACTGTGGTTGCTTCAACTATTTATGAGCCTAAACTGTGGTTGTTCCAACTACTTACGAGCCTAAACTATGGTTGCTCTAAATACTTAAGAGCATAAACTGTGGATGACGCCTTAAGTATACTAATTGAACACTAAGATAGTTCCGTCCACTAAGGAGAGTACAATGCAAGCATACTAACAAGGAAAAAGTTAATTATTGTCATATCATATGTCTCAAGTTATGGAGAAACATATAATTAAAATATGGATTGATACAAGAAAGAGTTATTCATGATTATATGTTGAAGTATAAAATTGCTCATTCATACTTAAAATTGCTTTGAAAAGTACAAAAATCTCATATACTCTAAAATTGTCAATACATTACAATATGCCCAAAGAAATTGTTGACACATTACAACTATTCTAGGATGCCTAAAGTTAACATGAAATTTTGTAAATATTTTTTAATTGAACTTGGGTTGTAGCGGTGTTGAGCTCAACTTCAATGATAAGTTTGTCCTGATCCAGAGCACCAACAAGTTCCTGTTCTAAAGAGACAACAACCGCCTTGTCCTTTAGAAGTTTTGATTCTTCAAGCTCAGCTATACTACTGTTCTCAACGATGTTAGCCTTGATCTTTCTCAACTTCAGTTCTTCGATCTGCTTCTGAGCCTCGAGTTTAGCAATCTTCTCATTGATGGCCGCCAGAGCCTGCTTCGAGACCTTTGTCTAGTCTTGGAGTGAACTACATTCCTTTTTATATCCAAAAATGATAGCAAAGTTTTTGGATACTTTGTCATTAAGAAGTAGTAGCTCTTTCTGACGACGAAGTATCTCTAGAGCAATAACTATATTGCGAGCAGACTCTACCTACTGAAGGGAAGCACAAAACTGGATTAGAGAATTGTGAAGCATTGAGACATTGATCTTGGCTAACTTTGCATAATTATCCAAAATTGTCAAGGCATCGCTAAGAAGAGGTCATTGCTAAGGGTCTTGGAACATGCAGGATATGGCAGAAAAGGTGTTCTTGACTAAGATAAGCTTGTATGGGGGGACATTTTTTTTTAAGAGAGAAGGTTCGATACCGTTGTTTTTGAATTAGAACCCACAGAAAAGCTTGAAGTCGAAATGACTACGAGAAAAGCAAAGAAAATAATAGTATGATAAGAATGAAATAAGATGGTTTGTCTGAAGGGGAAACCACAAAGCATGAAATTTTAAAATTATACCTGTTGTTGGAGCCACGAATGAAAGAGCTGATGAGATTAATAGTAGCAGGGATAGTTAGCGGCTCAGGGACTACCACAACATTAAAAGAAGGTTCCCTGACCACGATGCTCGAATCTAGGGTTGTCAGAGTAGTCACAGCGGTAGGTTTTGATGGAAAATGGATCGTACGAGCAGCTGTAACCGGGGCAGTGGAGGATGCAATTGTGGCCCCATCCATCGAGACATGTTTTGTATTAATGTCAGCCACCCGAGTAGTTACGGGAAGGATTGTCATGTCCTGATCAACCTCCATGCTGTGTGGGGTGGACAAAGGTCTATCTGGAGAAATCAATACCGATGCCACAGTTTACACCACTGGCATAGAGAGTTCCTCTTCTCTCAATGAGGAAACCTCCACAATCCTGGGAATGATTTGAGGGTCAGGCGGGGGAAGGTTGATCGATGGGATAGTAGGCATCTCACAAGGAAGAGGGGAGTAGTTGATGTTGAAAGTCATGAGGATATTAACCACTGGCGAGTAACCGAATTCCCCATAATCGATAGGTTCTTCCTCTGTAAGAGTATTCGCTTGGTCAGTCGGGTTAGATTCATTTTACGGGACTTCCTGACCAACCGCAGCGACTTCACTTATGACGTTGTCCTCCTCATCAATATTTACCTCCCCTTCCTCTATCAGGTCGCCATCCTCAAAAGAGCTACTTCCTTCAACAGAGTTGCTAGTAGAGGATGACTTCTCATTCTCACTCCCTTTTGACAACTCCTTAGCAGGTTCTTCAATCATTACTTGTTTTCCTTTATTGTAAGGGCTAACCCCGCTTGTACGCACCCTTACTTCTGTAGGGGTAGGGGAGATGCCTTGTTGGCTTTGTTGTATATGGGGAATGAGATTGTGTCTGTGAACGAGTCACGGGAGACGAGAAGCTCTGCCTTGTTGACCTCTTTGAGGGAGATACGGCTGGAGGATTGGCCTAGTCTTTAGTACATATCACTGTCTCCCTAGTAGGGGTGTTAAGTCCCATATCGAAAAGGAGAGAAGAAAATTTTCTCTTAATAAATAGGGTGAGTACCTTAATATTTTCTTGGTGAGATAGAGGAGTATCGAGATTTGCGTCTTCTAGTGCTTCGCACTGGAACACATGTGCGTGTGCGCACAGGCATGGGCATGGTCACGGGCTCAATGTGGGGGTGTGGGCATGTGAGGTAGTGTGGCTGTAGAGGCGCTAGTGGAGCACTTTGCACTTCGCACGTGTGCATTGGGTCGCTCCGTATGTGGCTAGCCTAATAGTCATAAAATTCATTCGTTCTTCAACCCGTCCTTAATATTTTTTTAGTTTTCGAATTCCTTCTATTTTATAGTAATTATAAATACGTAATTTAAGATTATCAAATTCTCAACATTTGATTAGGATAAAAGTTGGGCCTTGGCGGTTTCATGGGGTGCTGCATCACGTGGATGGTTCAGATTTTGTGCTCATATCACATGAGGTGAGATCTCAAAAAGTTCTCACGGATTCTCGTAAAACTGGTGCTCATGTGAGCATTTCACTTGCTTTGTATATTCCGAGCTATTATTAAGCATTAATACCCATCATCTAATTTAAGCCATTACTAACTTCATCAAGCTTTTTGAGGTTGAGTCTCATGGCTTTTCAACAGCTAGATTAGAGTTTGGGGTCCAAACACCGCACATTTCTTGGGTTTTCATGAGGTAAGCAAGTTGCGGCATAATTTTGTTCTAAAATGTTGGCCCAATTTGAAAATATGATCCAATCATTCTATTCTACTTGTTAAGAGGTTCGCTTTGATTGGTCACTCGCCCTAATCTGGTTTCGGATAAGAAAGATATTGGGAGAACAAGATGATCACCGATTTGATGGGCCATATCTTGCGATCCAATGGTCATATTTGAGTTAAAATTTAATGTAAACATTGGAAATCATTTGCTCTTTAATATGGACCGATCAGATTATTCAAAATATTTCTAGGTCTAAACAAGTTGATCATGCCAATTTAAAGAGTGTTTTGAGCTGACCTAATTCGTTTCAAGCTAAATTGGGCTGAATTTTGTTCTCTATTCTAATTAGCATGTTCCGAACATATCCTACCATTCAGATGAACTTTAGGATGGTGTGATCATAGAACTTGATCAATCTCATCATTATAAGTTATTTTTGAGATTACACTCCATTATACTTGGGTCATCATTTTTTTTTTTTTTTTTTGTATACGTGAGTTAGTGTGTATGCATGCATAAACGGTTGGAGGTTCAATTAGTGGATGTCCCTAGTAATTTAGTACAAAATCTCACATTTTTATTTCAATCAATAAATGTCAACCAATCTGATAGCTAGCTAACTGAATGAGTGTAATTTTTCATTTTCAACCGTTCAATAAATGTCCACTAAAAGATTCGGTTCACTCATTTCAAATTTCTCATTTTTTTGAAATCTCATTTTTTCAATATCACCAATTTATTTTTAAATATCATTATTTTTTTGAACTTCTCGATTTTTTAAAAAAATCTTAAATTCTTCTGAATTCTCATTTTTTTTCAATATCTCATTTATTTTTATTTATATCAAGCTTTTCATTTCTTTCAAGCTTCTCAACTTTTTTCAAAATACAAAATCTCAAAAAATAATAATAATAATAATATTTCAATTTTCTTTCAAATCTCCATTTCTTTTTCAAAATGTCAATTGTTTTCAAACTTCTATTTTCTTTTTCAAAGTCTCATTTTTTATCAATTTTTTCAAAATACAAAATCTCAATTTCTTATTAAAAATCTCGATATTTTTTTCAAACTTATAAATTTTATTCAAACTTCTCAATTTTTTCAAGGTGCCATCTTTTTTTTCAACTTCTTGATTTTCTTCTTCAAAATGTCAAATTTTTAATTAAAATCTTATTGTATCTTTAAATCTCATTTTTTTTTTTTCAAAATCACAATTTTTTAAACTTCTTAATTTTCTTTTTCAAAATGTCATTTTTTTGTCAAACTCTTGATTTTTTAATCTCATTTTTTTTTTTCAAAATTTCTATTTTTTTCAAACTTCTCAAAATTTTTTTTTCAATATGACATTTTCTTTTCAAACTTCTCAATTTCTATTTTCAAATTCACAATTTTTTTTATGAAACTTTTCAATTTTTTGAAAATAGAAAATCTTAATTTCTTTTGAAAAATCTCTCTCTTTTTTTTTTTTTTCAATATCTAATTTCTTTTCCAACTTGTCAATTTTTTTCAAGTACTATTTTTTTAATGTTAATTTTTTCAACATCTCGATGTTTTTTAAATATCAATCCTTTTCAAAATCTCAATTTTTCTAAAAAATTGTTAATTTTATTTTTCAAGCTTTTGTACTTTGTTTTCACAATTTTTTTTTTGAAACTTCTCAATTTCTATTTCAAAATGTCATTTTTTTTTTTCAAAATCTCAATTTTTATTAAATCAGAATTTTTTTAAAATCTTAATTTTTCTCAAACATTGTCAATTTTTTTAACTTCTCATTTTTTTTTTTCAAAATGTTAATTTTTTGACAAAAGCTTATTTTTTTAATCTCAAGTTTTCTTTGAACTTCTTCATTTTTTAAGAAAATATTATTTTTTTTAAATTTCGATTTCTAAAAAATCTACAACTTAAGGAGCCCCGATTTAAGGTGGGATTTTTCATGTGATATTGTTAAGCATTAAAAAAATGGTTTTCACACAAGTAAAAAATAAATTTCACTCAATACCAAAAATAGGGAAAAAAATTGATGCATTCAATCAATGATATAAAAAATATATATAAAAATAAATAATACTATTAAATCACTGAAATTCTATTAAAAATCACTTCATGGTTTAAAATTAAGTACAATTTTGAATCAAATTCCAATTTATTATATATAATTTTGAGGTTTGGGGTGAAAGTCAGATTAGGTGGGATCTGCGATGGACCATGGTCCTTCGCAAAGGCAACATATAATCCTTCGATAACTGCTAAAATCGATTTTAGGCTGTTTTTCGATGGATCAAAATCTGTCAATTTTTTTTTATTTTTTATTTTTACGGATGTAATCCGTTGAAAATCGATTATATCTATCACAAAATAATCATTGACAACGGATACTAGTCCATCGAAAAAATCCTGCCCAAAAGTTCAGCCCGAGTAGCAGAACGATTTAGCGACGGATTTTGTTATATTTGTGACGGGCATTACCTGTCGCAAAATATGCCAACCTAACCAGTTTGGCAGTATATAACCGGCAACCGGTTCACTGCTCTTATTTCTCTCTTTGTCGATCTCAATCAGCTTTTTGCGATGAAGGATTTAAGTTCTATGTACTACTTTCTTGGCAATGAGGTCCATCGCACTGCGTCTAATATGTTTTTAACTCAGACCAAGTATGTCTTGGACTTTTTATATCGCACCAAAATGCAGGATACGAAGCCCTTACACTCTCTGTGTGTCTCTAGTTCTAAGCTCTCTAAGTATGATGGGCATTCATTACTTGATCCACACGAATATTGCAGTATTGTGGGGATTCTTCATTATGTCACTTTAACTTGACTGGATATTTCTTTTGTTGTCAACGAGCTCTGCTAGTTAATGCATGCTCCTTGTTCCATGCATTGGATGGCAGTCAAACATATCCTTAAATTTCTTAAAGGCATTATCTCTCATGGTCTTTATTTTCGCAAGAGTTCTCTCTTACTAACAACTTACTCTGATGTTGATTGGGCTGGTAATCCTGATGATCGTCATTATAAATCAGGCTTTGCGATCTTTCTTGGTTGCGAATTTGTCTCATAAAGTGCTAAGAAACAACCTACGATTTCGCGATCCAACACTGAATCAGAATATCAATTCTTGGCACTCACCACATCTTAATTATTTTGAATACACATGGTTCTTCATGATCTCACTATATTATTAAAGGATCCTCATCTTATTTACTTTGATAATATCAGTGGTATTTCTTTAACCTCAAATCTAGTATATCATGTCTAAACCAAGTACGTTGAGGTTGACTATCACTATGTACAGAAAAAAGGTTACTTGTGGCAATGTCCTTTTCAACTTTTACAAGACAAGCTTCACATTGTTGAACGGCCATTTCACCTGCGAGCGTATGTTAACAATACATCTGTTACTCTACAACTGCTTCTCATACAATGGCAGTAGTCTCTAGCGGTACATTGTCTGTTTGGATTCGCATATAGTATTGTATTGTATTGTATTTGGGTACTATTCATGTATACATTGGACGATTTTCAGAATACATCTAAATCAATCAGATACTAATAAATGTTTGGATAGGAGGTATTGTTTGACATAGTATACAATACGTTATACAGATGAATATTTGGATATGACGTATTATGTCTGCGTATTATACAATCTTAATTGGGTCGGGTGGCCTGTTTGACGTATGAAACTTTTTTATTTTCTAGCCCAGATGATTTTCACGTTGAAATGTACCAAATGAATGGTCCCGACTTACACTGCATAGGTACCAGATATCTTGTAATCGTACAAATTTCAAACTTTCATCCGCTGCCGAATACAGTGCAATGAATACAAAGTATTGACGGCAACAGAACCCACTGACAGTACTCTACCGTCGGTTCGAAAATTTGGCTGGAGTTTGTATTCGCACGCATGAGATTCAACTCCTATTCACTCCAATCCAAACTCGGTAAACGTCAAATCATAACTTCTAATACGATACAATACATCACAAAACGCGTATCCAAACAGGCCCTAACCTTTTCCGCTTCATCTGAACTAGTAAATTCAATTTTCAATCATTTGAATTTGTAACCTATCTTATCTAAGATTCCAACATATGGCAAACGAACTTGTAATCTAGTGTGTAATCAGAAAATACAATTTCTACAGAATTTGTCACTTTACAACCACAACACCCATGGCTCAGTGGTAGGCCCACAAGGGTTTCAACACGGATGTCATGGTTTAAGTACCCATTGTAGTGTGTTAAGAAGAAGAAGATAAATAAATAAAAGTAAAAATCACCCATGGACATGAGTGTCATTCATTAGGTATGGTGTAACATGAATATGCCACAAAAATCAAGGTAATAAGCTGATCAAATGAGCCATGCTTGTATATTGAATTTTATTGTTATACATTTTATTTACAATTGCCTAGCTTTTGTCATAAAAATTTGAATGATCAAATTAAATAATCAAAAGATATTTAAAAGATAATAATTAAGAGATATACATCAATATCATGTTATTAGGAATGCACAAAACTTTATACACCATCAATATAATATTTTACACATACACATAGAGTTGTGTACTCCCAACAGTAGGCAATTATTATTGTTGGTTTGTAGAATATTAACCATATAGCCTACTTAATAAATGGTTTAGTTATTTAACTTTTGTGTGGCACACGTAACATTGTTACATATTCTGGCTTTTTACATAAGAAATTATTCATGAACCATTGCTCGAAATCAAAAGGGTGAATCATGAGGACTTGACAATAAAAAAGATGAAAAGAAGGAAAAAAAAAAAAAAAAGAGTTAAAGGGCATGTTACCTTGAGCACTTGCACTTTAAGTGGATTGCGTCCTGCCCTTGCCTGGATGGAAATCGGTACAGCCAAGAGCTCTGTGGGACACACCAAGACGTATGGGTTTTATCCACCGTGATCATTCCAGAAGCAGATTATGTAGTGAGTAACTCAGTACGCTAAGGGTACTGAGTAAACTCTGTGGGTCCACCGTTATTTATGGATTTTATCCACTCCGTCCATCCATTTTATCAGATAATTTCGATGCTTTATTCTAAAAATCATGCATATCCAAATATCAAATGGACCACATCACAGAAAACAGTGTGAATTGAACGTCTACTGTTAAATTTTTTTAAGGGCCATAGAAGTTTTGGATCAAGCTTATATTTGTGTTTTCCTTTCATCCATATATGTGTGATCTTATGAACAGGTTAGATGACAAATAAACATCACTTTGGATCCTTAGAAAGGTTCCAATGGTGGAAATCATTATTCCCACTGCTTCTTGTGGTATGGTCCACTTGAGCTTTGGATATGCTTCAATTTTAGGCTCAACTCCTAAAATGATCTAAAAAAATGGATGGACAGCTAGGATAAAACCACATACATTCATGGCGGCCCAACTGCGTTTACTGAGTATGATAATAGTGTAATACCATAAGAAGCATCAGTGATTAGAGGTGGACATTTTTTACCCGATCCGGTGGATCCGACTCGATCTGACCCGTTCCGAACCAAACCGACAGCCTGGATCGGGTAGGATTGGGTAAGATCATTTAGATCCGACTAGTTTTCGGATCGAGATCGGGTAGTGGTTAATCCGGACCGTTCCGATCTGAAAACCTGATCCGAATAGATCTGGACCGTTCCAATCCAACCAGATCCGGAGTGAAAATCAATATTTTTACTTTTTCCTATGGTGTGGTCCACTTGAGCTTCGGATATTCATCAATTTTGGGTTCAACAGCTAAAATAATCTAAAAAATGAATGGACGGCGTGGATACACCACATGCATTCACGGTGGGCCCCAACAGAGTTCACTTGCCTGTGAGTATGAGTTACTTGCACGGGCAACAGCTGTATTCTGTATTACTTGCTTTGCACGTCAACACGGTAGGCTGCGAGAGTATGTATTAAAGTGACTTAACTAAGTTCCTTGGGCCCCACCATGATGTATGTTTTGTATCCAACCTTTCATCCATTTGGAGAGATCATTTCAGGGCAATATCCAAAGAATGAATGAAATCCAAAGCTCCAGTGGACTCCAATATAGAAAGCTCTATGGACAGTGACGCCCACCATTAAAAACTTTTAAAGGCTACAAAAGTTTTAGATTAACCTGGTATTTGTGCTTTCCCTTATTTCTTTATTTTTCAACTTTTGAACAGGTTGGATTTCAAATAAACATTACGGTGGGCCTTAGGATAGTTTCAACGATGGGAATCATTCTCCTCACTTTTTTCTGTTATGTGGTCCACTACAGATTTTTATCTACATCATTAGTTGGCTCATGCCCTAAAATGATATCTCAAAATTGATAGAGGGTGTGGATATAACACATACAGAGTAGTGGGGCCTACAGAACTTGGTGACGTTACTTCAGTAGCCTGCCCGATGGGACAACACAGGTAGTAGGCATTGATACAAATTTTTTATAGTCGTGTGGGACCCACCTTGATGTATATATGTTATCTAAGCCGTTCATCCATTTTAACATATCATTTTAGGCGTTGAACAAAAAATTATGATACATTGAAGACTGAAGTGGACCACACCATATCAAATGATCCAAATAGTGTCTAACCCAATCCAACTCGATTTCCCTGACCGAGTCAGACTCGGATCGGGGTCAAATAAATCAAGCATCGGATCTGTCCGAGTCAGGTGACCTGTATTCGGATTAGATCGATTTCGGGTCACCCTATTAAAATTTCGGATCTGACCGGGTTAGGCCCAATCCGGTCCGACCCGGACCAATGCCCAGCTCTATTAGTGATAATTACCCCAACTATTTAAACCTTCCTTGGGCCCACTGTGAAGTTTATTTTCCATCCAACCGGTTCATAAAGTCACACAAATATAAACGAAGTGAAAATACAAAGGTCAACTTGATCCAAAATGTCCACAACCCCCAGGAAGTTTACAATGGTAGGTGCAATAGGTGTTCAATATAAGTCGTCTGGTCCACTTGAGCTTTAGATCTATCTAATTTTTTTTTGTCTTGCATTCTAACATGATCTGAAAAAAATAAATGAATGGCTTGGATAAAACCCATACATCAAGCTTGACCTAATAGAGCCCGTGCATAGACCATCCAACTGGAACAAGACCACATGTACGTTCCACTCTCCCATGCGATACGACATTATTCACTGAGAAATTGACCACTGTAAACGACACCTTTTACCCAGCGTCTTTTCAACATGCTCCCAAACTTTACTTTCCCAAAGTAAACAATTTTGTACGGACACATTATTTGCGGGCAAAAATACCCTTGCATTCACTACCTATGGCTGTGAATTATAACGGTAGCTATAAGTACTTAAGCCACCATGAAATCAGAAGTATTTTCGTTTACAAATAGTGTCTCCGAACAGAATAATTTACTTTGGAAGCGTTTTGAAAAGACGCTGGGTAAAAGGTGGCATTTAAAGTGGTCAATTTCTCAAATTCACTGACCATTGCTCAAAATCAAAAGCATGAAACATGACAATTAAAAAAGAAAAAGAAACTTACTATGGTGATAACGACACCCACCGTTGATATTTGTTTTACATCCAACCTACACAGACCTAGATGAAGGAAAAAGACAAATATCAGCTTGATCAAAACTTATTCCGGTCCCAAGTTCTTAATGGTGGGCGTTCAATAACCACTGTGTGGTCCACTTGAATCTTGGATTTACCTTATTTTTGGGGGTAATACCCTAAAAAATCTGAAAAAATAGATGCACGGAGTGGATAAAACCCATACATCAAGGTGGGCACCACAGAGCCCCACTTCCCAAACACTGGGGTAGTCACATGTAGGTGGACATATCTCATTTTTACCTTTTTGCCCTCCGTGTTTGTACAGTACAGAATGCACAGATGCTTGCACCAAAATCACTCTCTCTCCTCTTCTCACAAAATGAGATATTTTAAGATTCTCCAGTAATAATGACAAGAGATAGCATCGGAGATTCATTGGCCGAACTTAAAATAAGTCGTTTCTTTGCGTGTTCTCCAAACTACCGCTCGAAAGTGTTAGGGCGATTCGCATGAATAACAATCTAAGAGATGATTAGTAGATAAGTTTAAGATCCAGGTCATTCATCGGATGTTTTCAATTGAGAAAATTAAAATCACCAAATATTAGGTCAGATTATTAATTAGGTGGATCACATTTGATTCAGAAAAATGGACAGCTAGGAGAAAAAGACAACCACATTATATATTTTTTTATAATTTACATTACCTTCTTTTGAACAACGTGATGGCTAGCCTTTCTGACCTCTGGGCTAGTGCATATTGACGGTGGATACCATCTGATGGATGGCCTGATCTCATACATGTGTCCCACTTTGCAAATACGCCTTTTCAATGTATCCTCGCGCAAGACGGCTGATACTTTTTTATTTGGGATTGCAGGTTGCTGACTTCGGAAGTGGATTAGGTGCGACCCCGGACCCAGCCACGACGGTGCAGCCCTTATCGTGGGGTCTACCTTTATTTATGTATTTAAAATCCATGCCGTCCATCCGTTTTTCAACATCGTTTTGAACAAAAAAGAAGTAGATCTAAATCTCAGGTGGACCATACTATAGGGAAGAAGTGGTGATTGAAAGCTCCCATTAAAATCTTCCTAGCGCCCATCATAATGTTTCCGTAGTGTTTATTTTCCAAAAAACCTTTTGATAAGGTGGAAAAAAAAAATGACCATGAGAAAGTGATCTTTAAAAACAGATGGACGGTATGGATTTATAATACATAAATCAAGGTATTCCCAGCAGTAAGGGACGCACCGTCTTGGGTGGGGCTGGGGCCGCACCGAATCCACTCCTGCGAACTTGAGGGAAGGGGAGATGACGCAGTAGAGCCGGAGTACAGTAGACACGTGTCCACATGGCACATGTGACAAAGTAATTTCCCGATCGGGGCTATAAATCTAGTGCTACATACAATGGATGGTCCATATTTTAAAAATAAAACTTACAGTCAATCACAGACATCAATTTTCTTCACTTTTCTACAATGAATACTGACCGTTAACCATTTCAGTTTCATACGGCTAATTCGAAAACCATCAATTTTATTCAATCCCTATTTTGTGGTCCACTTGAAACTTGTATCTGCTTCGTTTGTTGGGGTATGCCCTAATATGCGTGGAAAAAACTGATGGACGGCCTGGATGTACCACAAAGACATCAACGTTGGGCCCGCCTTGGGGAACACGCACTGACGTATTAGTCGGGTAACAAACACGGATTGCATCCTACCCTACCCGTCTCCACCTGCAACGGGCGGGAGCTTTGAGTGGCCACCATGATGTATGGGTTTTATCCACATAGTTCATCCAGTTTTATTTTTATTTTTATTTTTTTAAAACATTTTACGGAGATCCAAGGCTCAAGTAGACCATACCACCTGAAGAAGCGCTAATCATGATTCTCACTGTTGAAACTTTTCTAGAACCCGCCTTGATGCTTAATTGCCATCCAACTTATTCTTAAAATTATATTCATCTGGATGAAGAGAAAACACAAATATCCAAAACTTATGTGGCCCCATGGAGTTTTCAATGATAAGATATTAATCCTCATTCTTTGGTCCACCTATATCTTGGATCTGCTTCAGTTGGGTATTACTAATATATCTTGAAATGACACCCAGAAAAAATAGATGGACAATGAGGATAAAACCAATACATCGTAATGGCCACTCAAAGCTCCTATCTGTTCTAGCTAGAGACAAGCAAGGTAGGTCGTAGTCCGCATTCCCAAGTAACACCTACTCCGCTCACTCTTCCACCTATTTAAGGGGGGCTTTTTGGTCTAGAATGGTCTGTAATGTGACTTAGTTGTGGCAAGGGCTCATAAGGACCAAGCTTAAGGTTTTGTAATCTTTAAATCACTTTTTTCATTTTTTTAAAGAGGAAAATGCATGTTGTCTGCAGTTGCCTTTCAAATGGTGGGCTCTTATTTCAAGAAAAGAAAATGTCATTTTAAAAAGAATGTGGGTTATACTAAAAATTGAAATTCAGTCCATCCCTTAGTTAATTTGATCTATTCATTTTAATCAGACAACCATGAACTCATAATAGAATTTTTTCCATTTTTTCTTTAAAGTTCTCCACAACCCACAACTACACTAAAATTGTGCGTTAATTCTAAACTATTTTCATCTATATATGTAGTCCATCCGCGATGAGTTTTACCTTCAAAGTAGGACCGATTACATAAAATTAAAATCCCTTATATGTAGACAAGTTGGATTTGCTTCACGATAACTCAATGGGCTCCACATAAGCTGTGAATGAGTTTAAAACGTGGAACCCTTATGCATGAGGGTCATTTGCCTGTTTCCTTCTTCCTTGGTTTTTTCACAAGAGGAGAGAATAATGTTTTTTGGTTCCCTTCTTCCTTAGTCATTCTTTCATTGGTTTATTTTATAGTTGTCTTTTATTTTTTTATTTTTTAAATAAAATTCAATTTGGTATGAATGATGAGAGTTTGTTAAGGGCCTGTTTGGGCATTTGCTTTAGGGTGGATTAAATAGGATGGAATTGGGCTGACAGCAACATTTATTATAGACAGTGGCTTGTCTGGGATAGAAGTATACACCTCTATCCCAGGATGGATCCAACATTATGTTTGGAATTCACGAGATTCTTTTCATCCCATAGGATACCACGGTAGGGTTGTTTGGTTTGCCCATGGGATACAATATATGGTAAAAACTAAGATGAGCTTCATCAACGGTCCACAGTCAGTACTCAATAACATCATCGGGGATTGTTGGATGGGCCTCATTTTTGGACACAGTCACATCCGAGGTGGGGCCTACCTGATGTCCGCCTTGGATTCGCCTCTTGATCCTATTTAAAATCTCTAAAATTCGCCTCCTGATCCCACCTCTTTCCGGTAGGGTGGCCCACTTGAGTTTTAGATCTGATTGATCATTAGGCCCAAGCCCTAAAATGAGGTGTTGCAACTGGTATAGGAAGCAGATGTCAGAAAAACATCACGGTGGGCCCATAAAAAAAAATCGTGATTTTTTGGGACTTTCTACTCTTAGTAGAATTTCCAACAAAGAAATCGTCCTTTATTACAATTACAAATTCCAAAAATGGCGAAATATCATGAAAAATAGTGCATTAAAATGCACCCCAAAAAATGCAAAAAAAAAAAAAAAAAAAAAAAAAAAAACACAAACCTGCAATATAGGAATATCACGATTTCACCGAATCTTGATTTATCGGAATTCTATTTCTTTATTTCTTCTTCGCTCGCTTGAAAAGGTTACGGAGATTTAGGTAGAGAGCATCGGTTTATATGGAGTGAAATAGCGAGAACGATGCGAAACCGTCAAGCAGCTTCTGAAAACTTTTTTGGGGCTGGATCAAGCTGGTATTTGTTTTTCCCCTTCATCTGGGTCTTTATGACCTAATCAACAGATTGGATGTCAGATAAATAGTATAGTGGGCCTTAGGAGGATTTAAATGATGGATATCCAATCACTATTGTTTTCCTGTCGTGTGGTCCATCTCAGAATTATGTCTGTATTATTTTTAGGATAAATACCTGAAATGATATTTAAAAATGGATGAACGGAATGGATGAAACACATACATCATGGTGGGGCTCACAGAACACCGACCACCAGCCAAGGGGCTGGTGTCAGGGGGAGTAGCCAATCCGTTTCTATTTGGCCAGGGACGCTACCACCAGCCAGGTGTCGGTGCTATGTGGACCCTACCATGATGTACCTGTTTTATCCACGCCGTCCGTACATTTTGAAAGATAATTTTAGTGCTTGGTACAAAAAATTAGGTAGATCTAAATATCAGGTGGACCACACCATGGGAAAACAGTAATGATTGAATGTCCACCATTAAAAACCTCCTATGGCCCACCGTAATGGTTATTTGACATCTAACCTGTTGATTAGGTCATACCGACTTAGATGAAGGGAAAAAATATATATCAGCTTCATCCAAAACTTTCATGGCCCCAATAAGCTTTTAATGGTGGGAGTTCAATCACCACTGTGGGGTCCACTTGAGATTTGGATCAACCTCGTTTTTGGAATCATCCCATAAAATGATATGGAAGAATGGGTGGACGGCATAGATGAAACAAATACATCATGGTGGGGCCCATGTGTATCCGCGTGTAGAAATGCGTGTAGGTATAGCAAACCTCTGTTGAAAATGCTTGACAGCTTTACCAGTGGTAAAATAAAAGTAAACCTCTGAATCCCGCCCGCGGGATTCAGACTCTGATGGAGGAGGTTGGAAGTGTAAGGTTGGACGGTGGCTCGGTTGTCCAAACATACGTAGGATGGAATAGGAGAGGATTTTACAATCCTACCCCTCGTAAACCACCCTAACGCAAATGCCCAAACCGGCCCTAAAGGGAATAGAGTGTGGAAGAATACTATAATGTATAAAATTTTATAATGGAAGGATATTGTAATGGATGAATTTTGTAATAGAATAATGTTGTAATGCATGAATTTTGTAATTGAAGAATTTTATAATGGATGAATGTGATGAACGTTGGAATTTATGAGTGTTGTAATTGATGATTGTTGTGATAGATGAATTTTGTAATGGAAGAATGCTGAGATGGAAGTATGTTGTAATTGATGAATGTTATAAGGTGGATCATCGATATTTACTGTGGATCGTCCATATTCACTGTAGATTGCTAATATTTTTACCTTGGATCGTTAATATTAGTATAAACCATCGATATTTACTATGGCTCATTGATGTTAAGAGTAGACCATTGATATTCACTATAGACCATTGATATTAAGAGTGGACCATTGATATTCACTATTGACCACTAATATTTCCATTGTAAATCACAGATATTCAGTATTGGTCATCAATTCGACGAAAATGGCTATAACTCCCTCGTTATATGTCTGATTTTGGTGATTTTATACTTGTTGGAAATGTAATTTTATGAAATTTCAAATGTATTTAGAATCATCTCATTTGAATATCATTTAATTGCCCAAAAGTGAGCCCAAAGTTCATCAAGATTATTGTAGATCGTTGATATTTATTATGGGCAATCGATCTGATGAAAACTATTATAACTCCCTTGTTACATATTCAATTTAGGTGATCTTATGCTCGTTGGAAATGTAATTTGATGATATTTCAAATGAATTTGGAATAATATCATTTTAACACCATTTATTACCCTAAAGTGGGCCTAAAGGTCATCACGATTAATGTGGATTACTGATATTCATCGTGAGCCATTGATCTGGCGAAATTGACCATAAATCTCTCGTTACATGTATGATTTATGTGATGTTATGCTCATTGGAAAGATAATTTGATAAAATTTTAAATGGATTTGGACACCATTTAACTATTAAAAGTGTGCCTTAACAAATATCAGCAATCCATTATGAATGATGAACTTTGAGCTCACTTTTGAGCAATCAAATGGTTTTTAAATAAGATAATTCTAAATTTATTTGAAATTTAATTAAATTGCCTTTCTAACGAGTATATGATCACTTAAATTGGACATACAATGAGGGATTTATAGTTGTTTTCATAAGATCGATGGCCCATAATGAACATCAACAATCCATAGTGATCTTGATGAAATTTAGGCCCACTTTTGGGTAATAATATGATTTTTAAATATCGTGATTCTAAATTCACTTGAAATTTCATCAAATTACCTTTCGAGCACAAAATCATCTAAATCAAACACATAACGAGGGAGTTGTGGCTGTTTTCGTTAGATTGATGATCCATAGCGAATATCAACGATCTACATTAATTTTGATAAACTTTGGACTCAATTTTGAAAAATAAAATGATGTACGAATGAGATGATTCTAAATCCATTAAAAAATTCATCAAATTAACTTCCAATGAGTACAAGATCACATAAATCAAACATGTAACGAGAGAGTTATGGCCGTTTTTATCGAATTAATGGCCCATGGTAAATATCTACAATCGACAATGAAAATATTAGTGGTCTATAATGAATATCAACGATCCACTTTTAATATCAGTAGTCCATAGTTAATATCACTGGTCCACTCTTAATATCAGCGATCTGTTGTACTCGATTTCTGACCATTCCTAAGATAACCAATTAGAAAAAAACATGCGTCATTGCATGAGAAATGTATAGCGTGCGAAAGATCTTTAGAGATATTTAGAGCGCTTTTCATGAAATTATAAGTGGTGTTGATTTGATGATACACGCCATTTGATGATGGGGTATGACTGAGAAGACCAAGAGGAGAAAGTGATCGAGCAAAAAGAATAGGTAAAGGGACACATGTCAAGAAGAGAAGGAAGGATATAGAGGACTAATGTGGTGATGAATCAATTATCGTAACAGTTAAATAAATAAAAAAATGCATGAGTGATAGCTGCAGAAGAAATCTATAAATAGCGAGGAATTCAACAAAGTAAATCGTCTCACACCAAACCAATCAAATTATCTTTCTTTATCATAGCTTAGCTTTATTATAGGAGTAACGTTAATCAAGTAGAAATAATCTTTAGTTGTAATTTATTAGCAGTAATCTTTAGCTGTAATCCAAGTCTACGCTTTTACGTTAAACTATTATTAGTATCAATATAGTCAATTCATCTTTCAGTTCCTTCTTGTGACTACCGGCTGTAAGTATTTCCTTTTCGTTTAACTGTTTTCGTTTATAAAAGTCTTTTCGTACGGAAGGCAATGTGCAACCTATCTTCAGAGGAAGAACCTCACCCTCCGATAATCACCTAATTATCTTATAAGTATTTTATGAGTGGTTGAATAGGCGATCGATATTCTCAGGTCTTGGTCATATACGATCGCACTTGACATATCTGCATATCTTGTCGCTTGAGATCAAGTTGTTCAGTTTGAATCGAGTCGTACAATCGATTATGGCATGTCTGCATACACCACATGCGACCAAAACCAAATTGAGTGCCAACATTGTCCACGATGACCATCGGCGATCCACACTAAATATTTGCAACCCACAATGAAAATATCGACATTCTACGGTGAATATCGTTGATCCACTATACAACATTAATCCATTACAGTATATTTCCATCTCAACATTCTTCCGTTACAAAAATTCATCCATTACAATAGTCATATATTATACCATTCATCTATTCCAATGGTTATCACATTCATCAATTATAAAATTCATGCATTACAAAATTCATTAATTACAAAATTATTCAATTATAAAATTTCATCCATTACAATTTCCTTCCATACTCTCTTCCTTTTTACAAAGTCCTACCATTCATATAAAGAAAAAAAAAAGTTAAAAAATAACTATAAATGAAATCAAAGAGGGAAGGAGGAATGAAGAAAGAATGAAGAAGGGAGCAAAAAAATCCGGTCTAAAAGCTAAGGAAGAAGGAAACAACCAAATGATCCTCGTGTAGAACGATTCATGCTTTAAACTTATCGACATCTTACGTATGGCTCACTAGGTTATCTTTAAGTAAATCCATCTCATCCATATGTAAGGAGTTTTAATTTCATATCGTTAATCCAAATGGGAAAGTAAAACTCATCACATATAGACAACACACGTAAAACAATTCAGAATTAATGTACAACATTAGTGTAATTGTGGGTCACAATTAACTTTAAATATGAAATTTGAAAAATACTTATTTTAATTCACGGCTGTCTGATTAAAATAAATGGATATATAAGTCAAGATGTGTGCCAAATTTTCCTTTTGGATGAGCCTAATGTAATTTTTAAAGTGATATTTTTTCTTCTCGGGATGAAAGTCCAATACATGAGGCCAGGCTGGGCAGAGGGCATTTTTGTCCAGTGGAAATGGAAAAGTGAATTTAGGGCTAAAAATTCTTAAGTCTGGTTGGTAGGGGCAACTTAATAATTGAAGGAGTATGATAATCCATACACAATCACACTCCAATCGTATACATAACACAGGTTTAGCTCAAAATAGAACGGATACATCATGTGTCCGCTACAGTGTAGTATGAACAAAAAATAATAAAATAGATCTATGAGCCCAAAACAGTGGAGCATGATATCCTGCCAGTGTATCAAATAACTCCCACGACACTTACTGACCCGAAAAGAAGGAACCGGAGGAATCCTCTACAAGCCTACAACACCGGAGCAGGAAATGCGTGCAGCAACAGAGAGCTCTCTGTGCCATGTTTGTCCGACATCCTCTCCGTCCATCAGCTGCTCATCTCGTATTAGACGTTAGAACCTGAGGTGAACAATCAGGCCGGTACAAAGCCCAGGTGGGCCACAACATAGGGAACAGTGGGGATGAGACACCCACCGTACTAAGATTCCTGTGCCCCCATTGCTTTGTTTATATATTATCCAACCCATTCATCAGGTGATCCGTACCATGATGAAGAGAAATGTCAAAACTCATCCTGATAGAAAAACTCGGGTAGTCCATGATATGTGATTTCAGACATTTTAGGTGTGGCCCACATGAATTATGGATCGATCGGATTTTTCTTTCGTACAGTTAAAATGAGGTGAACCAACGGATGGACGGAGTGGATTTTACGAAAGAATTATGATGGACCTCACAGATGTTGAACGCGCTTCCTACCACAGGTGCTGCAGAGGATTGCGGTCCAAGGACGGGAATCCTCCTCTTCCTCTACAATACCTGTTTTACACAGCCCGTAAAATGCCCAGGCTCTGTGCGGCCAACCTCATTGAATATATAAAATCCAATCCGTCCATACGATTCTAGTCTCGATTCTAAGCTATAAAAATTAAAATTATGCCAGATCCACAACTCATGTGGTCCACACCACATGGGAAAAGGAGGATAAAATTCTAGCAGTAGGAGTACGGTATAGCCCATTGAATTATTCTATCAGAATTATCTTTTGTGTGTACGGTTCAAATAACGTTACTCACCTGATGGATAGCGTAGATTCACATCTGGAGCATGGTGGGCCCCACGATTTTGGTTGTTTGAGTGTTGTAGACGGAAGGGGATTACATAGGAGAAAATTAGGACTGTGGACCCCACCTTTTAGCCAGCTGGTTTTATGAAAGAAGACAAACCTTCTTTTGCAACTTAGACCTCCACGTGCGGTGACAGAATTTCTGGACGAAAATACCCCTCCTTTCACGTAAACGGATTGGGTACTCCCCTGCCACCACGCAATGGTGGATGTTCGATGGTTTATGAGCCCCACCATGATGTATGCTTTTCATCCATGTCGTCCATATATTTTTCCACATCATTTTATGGTATGAGACAAAACATGAGGTATATGCAAATCTCAAGTGTACCACATTACAGGAAACAGTGTTGAATGAGCATCAACCATTAAAAACTTTTTGGGGGCCCACTGTGATTTTTGTGAGGAATCCTCCCCGTCTAAGTTCATTCATAGGGTCACAAAGACCTGGATGAAGAGGAAAAACACATTTCATAATGATCCAAAACTTATGTAACCCCTAAAAGGGTTTCAATGGTAGACATTCAATTCCCCACTGTATTTTACAGTGTGGTCCACTTGATAGTTAAATCTATCTTATTTTTCGTCTCAAGCCTTAATATGAGCTCGCCAAATAGATGGACGGTTTGGATATAACACAGACATCATGATGGGACCTACAAAAGCAATGCAACATATATAAAAAAGAAAAAAAAAACCAACACAGACTGCATCGATATATGACAATATGCAGATATATGGACAAAATAAAGCATCGATATATCGACATATAGTCGATATATCGACGTTACATAGAATTTTTTGGTTAAGTCGTTGGACAAATGAGGACTTAATTCGATATTATCGACCATATGTCGATATATCGACAAAATCAAGCATCGATATATCTACATATTGTCGATATATCGACGATACATGAAATTTTTTTTACCTCGCCGATTTTCATGCTTGCCTCACCGATATATCGATATATCGACATATTGTCGATATATCGACGATACATGGAATTTGTTTTGCCCCGCCGATATATCGATATATCGACATATTGTTGATATATTGACGATACGTGGAATTTTTTTTGCCCCGCCGATTTTCATGCTTGCCCTGCGATATATCGATATATCGACATATTGTCGATATATCGACGTTACATGAAATTTTTTTCGCCCCGCCGATATATCGATATATCGACATATTGTCGATATATCGACGTTACATGGAATTTTTTTTACCGCCGTTTTCTAGTTTGCCCCACGGTTTTTCATGCTTGCCCCGCCGATTTTCTAGTTTGCCCCGCCATTTTTCATGCTTGCCCCGCCGATTTTTTTTCATGCTTGCCCCGCCGTTTTTCATGCTTGCCCCGCCGATTTTCTAGTTTGCCCCGCCGTTTTTCATGCTTGCCCCGCAGATTTTCTAGTTTGTCCTGCCATTTTTCATGCTTGCCTAGCCGATTTTCTAGTTTGCCCAGCCGTTTTTCGTGCTTGCCCCGCCGTTTTTCATACTTGCCCCGCTGATTTTCTAGTTTGCCTCGTCGTTTTTCATGCTTGCCCCGCCGATTTTCTAGTTTGCCCCACCGTTTTTCATACTTACCCCGCCGTTTTTCATGCTTGCCTCGCCATTTTTCTAGTTTGCCCCGCCGTTTTTCATGCTTGCCCCGCCGATTTTCTAGTTTGCCCCGCCGTTTTTCTATTTTGCCCCGCCACTTTCTAGTTTGCCCTGCCGTTTTCTAGTTTGCCTCGCCGATTTTATAGGCTATGGATATGGCTACGGTTTATAATCCGTAGCTATAGATTTTAAAATTTTTTTTTTTAATTTTTTTTTTTGCTGTTGTAATCCCACTGCCTTTTGTGGGTCCCATTATGAGATTTGTGTTATATCCAAACCGTTCATCGATTTGGCGAGCTCATATTAAGCTTGAGACGTAAAATAAGATAGATTTAACTATCAAGCGGTGGGCCCTACAAAATTTTTAACGGTGAAAATCAGTTTTCCTGCTGCTCTTTGTGGTGTGGTCCATTTGATTTGGATATGATTATTTTTTTTAGATAATGCTCCGAAATGATCTTTAAATATGGATGAACGTTGTGGATATAATAAATACATAGTTGTGGGGCCATGTAACTTTGATCTCTTTTGAGCCGTTCGTACAACTCTTGGCTGGAGGAGCGTCAGTGCTCGTCTTCGGAAGCGTGGGGTATATTCGTCCTCAAATTTGCTCTCGTACGTGGAGGTCCAACTTGCAAAAGAAGGTTTGTCTTCTTTCATAAAACCAGCCGGCTAAAAGGTGGGGTCCACAGTCTTAATTTTCTCCTATGGATGGACGGTGTGGATGAGATACATACAGGCTTCGATTTTTTTATAATGAACTCAGTACGCTACAACTAAATTCTGTGGGTCAACTGTGGATGTATGTATCTTATCCACACCGTCCATCCATTGTTTAAGATAATCTTAGAGCATTATAAAAAATCGAAGCCTGTAAAAAGCTCAAGTGGACCACACTAGAAGAAAGAGTGGGGTTAACGAAGTTCACGGTTCAAATCTTCCTCCGGCTCAGTTCATTTGTCTTCGACCCTGTTAGTAAGGCGATAGAGACGTGGATGAAAGGAAAATACAAATATCAGCTTCATCCGCGAGAAGTCTTCAAAAGTTCGTGTTTAATTCACGTTGTTTCCTATGGTGCGGTCTACTTACCTTAATATAATCATGTAAAAATGATGGACGGTGTGGATAATACACATATATCAAGATGGCCTCACTGAGTAAACCTCAGTACGCTGTTGCGTAATGAGTTACTCAACACGCAATCCGTTTCTGTTGTGCACGAGAGGAAGAGAGAAGAACACGTGTCAGCATATGATTGGACAGAGCCTACCAACGCCTGCGTTGAAAGCATTATAAAGTAGACGGGTGGGTAGGCGAGATTGGAGTAAACGAGAGAAAGGGGGAGAGAAAAAAATCTCCTTCGATGATGGAGCGTCGTCTCTTCTCTTCTCTGATTCTTCTCCTTCTCTGCTCCGTCTCTCTCGTCTCGTCCTCAGATGTTGAGGTGGACGGTGAGGATCCTGTCATCCGTCAGGTCGTCAACGGCGGCGATGAGGGGGAGGACCTCCTCAACGCCGATGCCCACTTCACTAGCTTCATGAAGAAGTTCGACAAGGCCTACTCCGATTCCGACGAGCACACCTACCGGTTCTCCGTCTTCAAGTCCAATCTCCGACGGGCTCGCCGGCACCAGCTGCTGGATCCCTCCGCCGTCCATGGGATCACGCAGTTCTCCGATCTCACCCCCGCCGAGTTCCGTCAAAGGTATCTCGGTCTCCGTTCCCCGTCGATCTCCACTGAGGATGCTCACGAGGCCCCGATTCTGCCCACCAACGATCTGCCGTCCGATTTTGATTGGAGGGACCATGGCGCTGTCACCCCCGTCAAGAATCAGGTATTTGCTCTTGATTTATAGCTGTTCATCTGTCCGTCGGTTCTTCTTTTCACTTTTGTTGATGATTGGTGTTATTGTAGATGTATCAACGGGAAATCTCCATGAAGTACTCTAAATAAATAATTTAATTCGTGAATATTTTTATTATTATTATTATTATTTTTTTGCTTTTTTAGGGCGTGTTTGATTTCACTGAAGATCATGAATTTTTTTTCTTTTTTATTCTATTTCATGAAAGTTGGTGCAACCAAACACACCCTTGTTTAAGGTTCTTTTGTAGAATTTCAGAATTGGTTTTTTTTTTTTTTTTTTTTCATTTTGATCACTGGAAGTTAGTCTTTTATCTTGTTTTGCCCTTTCTTAGTAGAATTTGGCTGAATCCAATAGTTAATACTTGTTTTATTTATTTATTTGGGGTTCGTTTATAGAATTTTGGATTTGGGTTTTTTCGTTTTGATCACTGGAACCTAGTGGTTTCTTTTGTTTTGCCCTTTCTTAGTAGAATTTGGAAAGTTATGATTGTTGGGGATCCTTTATTATTATTATTTTTTATTTCAATATCTGAAACTTTGTTGTTTGCTGACCCTAAATAGCTGGTTTAATTTATGATGCTGATGATGATCTGACATTTCATTGTTCTTTAAGGAGAATCTTTGCTTATTGTGATTTCTAATTCTTTGGTTTCTTGTAGAATTTGGAGTGTTAGGATTGTTTTAGTGGCAGTAAAGCAACCTATCTGAAAATAAGGAGAGTGGTGAGGGTTAGAATTTGAAGGGTAGAAAATCTGTGAGGTTCTCTAATTCCTGCCACTGTTAAAGAGATCCTGAATCGTGATTACTCTAATCAGATTGTTGTTAGCTGCTTAAGACCTTCTGATATCACCGAACTTTGCATGATATTGATTCCACTAAAAGTGTCTCGGAGGAATGTATTGACAATGCATTCTGACACCATTCTTTGTATCAGAATGCATCAATGACATGAGCAGTGCTTTTGGATGCTTATTAATATTACCACTAACTTTTGTATTTTGTTACTGGATGAATTTATCACAGTGCATTTTAGTATTGCAACTGGATTTTGTATTGTATCACTGGATGAATTTATCCCAATACTATATGATGCTTCCAGTGCTTTGAACCTTGGTGTAATTCCATCCCTAAACTGATGACCGTTCTTGCCCCCACCATCAAAGACGTATCCATCTATCGAATGGTAGCCTTGTCGTGTGTGTGTGTGTGCGTGTGTGTGTGTGGTGTGTGTGTGTGTGTGTGTGTGTGTGTGTAATTTATATTTCCTTATTATGTATATCTATCTGATTATCAGTTTTTTATTGATATTTATTGTTGTTACTTGATGTTAGGGTTCTTGCGGTTCTTGCTGGTCTTTCAGTGCTACAGGAGCTTTGGAAGGAGCTAATTTTCTTACCACTGGCAAACTTGTTAGCCTTAGTGAGCAGCAGCTCGTTGATTGTGACCATGAGGTTTGCATTCCTGTCATCATCTTCCTTAATTTTGCTTTTCCTCTTGTTTTTCATAATCTGAATAATTTGGCTTCCTTTATTTAAGGCTCATTCTCTTCAGTTTGTTATTTTTGTTATTACTTTTTTAGTATTATTGTTATCATCCTTGTCGAAGGCTCTAAAAGGGCAAGGGGAATACCCAAAAGGATGAAGGGGGAGTTAGTAAGAAAAGACTGATACACTTGCTTTAAGGGGGCTTATGAAAAGAGAGATTTCAAGCCCGTTTTTTATTAACTCAGCAAAAAACAATCAGAACGTTTTATTATTATTATTTATTTATTTGTCGAGTTGGCAATTTAGCGTCTATTTTGTCCAGTGGGGAGATGAGACGGGTGTTTGCAAAGTGCATCCACTCACCCAGATCAACTGCCATTTGGATTGAAGTGGCTTTTAGGCCTCAAATGATCTTTTAGAGGATGCGTCCAAAGTGTCCCTTGATGATCTATAGTTTAACTGAGGATATGGTCCTTGATATAGTGTAATGGAGGAATACGATTTGTGTAGCCGGCCTGAATTAGTTGGGATAAGGCATGGATGATGAAGATGATGATATTTAGTTATCATTGGTGTTGTTGCGGTTGCTGTTGTTGTTTGTGATGATGAAATTAATGATTATTAGTGTTATTGTAATAAGATGCTATTTTGTGCTTGTTGCTCGTCTTCTATCTAGTCAGCAACAGATACACCCTTTTATTTTATTATAGATATTGTTGTTAATTACTATTACTATTATTATTATTGTTATTCTAAGAGGCTATTTTGCGCTTGTTACTTGACTTCTCTCTAATTTTCTAGTTAACTATGGGTATAGTTATTGTAATGTGACACGTAGCTATTCAATTGAGATCGTACTATCTCCACATTTTCAATTGAAGCACTGATCTTGGCCATTCAAGCAGTCAAAAATTAGGTTGGACTGATCACCAAGTGAGCCAAACATACATGTACACATTTGGTTTGCTCTTGGGAGAAACCTCAGGTCTCTTTCATCCTAGCCCGGGGATGGTGTGGACATTTTATGTAATGTGTCATCTCTGCAAGTGCCCTCGGGCACTTCTCTTGTAATAAAGCATTTCTTGTCGATTACAAAAAAAAAAAAACTTCAACATATTTCCATCTTCGACACAATCTATATCTAGAGGGTGACAATGTGAATCTTCTATACAAATAAAAGCCTACATCAGTTTCTTGGAATATATGCTATTAAAGATTCTTAAGAAAATGGGAATCCACCTAATAAGTTATCCATTAGTAATTTCTAAAAGAAAGAAAATAAGCATAGTCCTTCCAAGGTTCTTGTTACAAGATGACTAGTTTTGCATAGGATCTTAGCAATTGCAATTTGTTAACATTTTCTTTCTTTTTATTTTTATTTTTTACTTTTTTTTTTTTGGGTAATCAACCTATCTAATAGACTATTAGATAGTGCTTGATTGTATTCAACCTATGTATGTTTATTATATTGTGCGTGTGGGAGTTTTAGGCTCTCATTGCTTTTCCCCAACCTGGATAAAGAAGGGTTGCGTCAAGTTGGCGGTTGACGTCAAACTTATGCAAAAACTTCCAACATTAATCCGGACATTATGATATTCCAAATTCCATCCTAAGGCGCTCCATAAGCGACATGCTGCATTGGAACCCAGGCGCAGTGAGAATTGGGCAAGAGTTAGCTAGGGCGTCCCTAGAAGCAAAGTGCTGCAACAACTTCTAGTTGCTATAGGAAGTAGGCAGGGATTCTCGCGCCATTTTGGACACATGCGGATAAAGAAGCTAGTCTAGGAAAATAGGATTTGTCTTGCTACATAGAGTATAGGAACATTGATAGGTATGAGCATGGAGTTAGTAGATACAATGAAATGAAGGAGAGTTAACATAGCTTGTGTCCAGGAGATCAAGTGGAAAGGAGACAACTAGATAAATTGATGGATATAAGCTTTGGTATATGGGAAAGGACAATTATAGAAATGGGGTAGGGATAGTGGTAGATAAAGATTTATAGGATAAGGTTGTAGATATAAAGAGAGTAAGGCCCCGTTTATTAAATCTGAAGTCTAAAGCCTGTTTCTGAAATCTGAAGCCTGAATATGAAATCTGAAGGCTGAATTGAAATCTGAAGTAAAAAAACTTGTTTAATAATTATGGCGGAAGTCTGAAAATTAAGTACCGAATTTAAAACAATGTGTTTGTTAACTAACATCTGAAATGTCTGAAATGCGTTAATTTGACGCATTTGCCCCTATCTCCTGTTTGGAAATGTTTTACATTATAAAGAAATTATTTTTAAAAAATTATTCTATTTAATTCAAATAAACTAAAGTAATTAAGAGAAAATTAAAATATCATTATTCGTAAAAAATAGATAAATTCCTTGTGTTGCTCCACGAATATTTCAAATCAGGACATTCAATCCTTATGTTTTGGGCCCACTTGGTTATTGGATCCACCTCAATTTTGGTCTCATGTCCTAAAATAAACTCATAAAACCGATGGGTAGGGTGGATTTCTCACAAACATGAAGGTGGGCCCCACCTACGTTTCCAACGCAGGGAATTCTGCAAAGAGGCTTTAGCGGTAAATTCGGCATATGGACGGACACGAATTTCCTAATGAAAGCCTTTCACATGAAGTGTTCCAGCACAAGGATTTTGGGTGGGGCCACTGTGATGTTTGTGAGAAAATCCCACACGTCCATCCGTTTTTCGAGTTCATTTTAGGTCATTCAACCAAAATGAGGAGTATCCAAAACTCAAGTAGGCCATACAAGATGAAACAGTGGGGAAAGGAATGCCCACTCTTGAAACCTTCCTAGACTCCACCTTAATGTTTATATTCCATCCAAACTGTTTATAAGGTCATTTTGACTGAGATGAAGTGAAAACACTATGAACTTAAACCGATACAAAACTTTTGTGGCCATATAAATGTTTTAACGATGGTAAAAAATCCCCACTATTTTCTATCGTGTGGCCCATTTAAGTTTTGGATACATTTTGTTTTTGGTCCCATGTCCTAAAATGAGCGGACTCGAGGTGGATAAGATAATTACAGGTTGAGTAGCGAGACTCGCTACTGCAGTGACGTCACCACGATGTATGTGTTGTATCCACACCATCCATCCATTTGGAGATATCATTTTAGGGCATTAGACAGAGAATGAGTCAAATCAAAATATGGGGTGGACCCCACCACAGAAAACAGTGGGAAGAGTGACGCCCACCGTTGAAACCTTCCTAAGGTCTACTATGATGTTTATCTTAAATCCAACATGTTCATAAGTTAAGACAAACATGAAAGAAGGTAAAGCACAAATTTCAGCTTGATCGAAAACTTTTGTCGCCCTTAGAAATATTTAATGGTGGACGACACTCCACTATTTTCTGTTGTGGGGTCCACTTGAGCTTTGGATCTGACTTGTTATTTGGCTCATACCCTAAATTTATATCACCAAATGGATGGACGGTGTGGATACAACATATACATCATGGTGGGTCCCATATAACTTGGTGACATCACTTCAGTAGCGATTCTCGCTGATCAACCTGTCAGTAGCTAATCCGCTTCCTTTGAGGGAAATCCACGTTATCGGACGGAAGTCGATTGGCTGGTGTACCACACACCAGCTATGTAGTTGATGTATTGACGTCAACAAGTTCCATGGGTCACATCATGAAGTATGTGTTATATCCAAATTGTCCATCCATTTTTCAAGCTCGTCTTAAGGCCTTGAGTCGAAAAATAGGGTAGATCTAAAGATCAAGTGTACCACAATGCAAAAAGCAGTGGGCCCTATGAATTTTTCCACAATGCAAAAATAGGAGATTGAACGTCTACCATTGAAATCCTTTTTGGGGTCACAGAAGTTTCGGATCATTATGAAATTTGTTTTTACTCGTCATCCAGATATTTGTGACCTTATGAACAGATTGACATTATGGTGGGCCCTATGAATTTTTTTAACGGTGAAAATCATTGTTCTCGCTGCTATTTTTGGTGCGATCCATGTGAGCTTTGGATATGATTCATTTTTTGCCTAATGCTGTAAAATGATCTTGAAAAATGGATGAACGGTGTGGATATAATAAATACATCATTGTGAGACCATGTAACTTTGATCTCCTTTGAACCGTTCGCACAACTCGGAGCTCGAGGAGCATAGTTGCTCATCTTCCCATGACATGTATCTGCCTTGCCACCAACCCTCTGGCTGGTGGTCGGTGCTATGTGGGCCCCATCATGATGTATGTGTTTCATCCATTTCGTTCATCCATTTTTACTGATCATTTTAGGGTTTCACAAAAAAAAAAAATGAGAGGGATATAAATCTCAGGTGGACCACACCCCAAGAAAACAATGGCGATTAGATATCCACCATTAAAATTCTCCTAAGGCCCACTGTAATGTTTATTTGACATCCAATTTGTTGATTAGGTCATACAGGCCAGATGAAGGGAAAAAACAAAGATCATCTTGATCCCAAACTTTTATGGCCCCCAAAAGGTTTTTAATGGTCGACTTCAGTTTTATTCAATTTCCATTGGTTTTTATGGTGTGGCCCACTTTGAGTTTTACATATACCTCATTTTTGGGATCATGCTATAGAATGATCTGAAAAAGTTGATGGACGGTGTGGATCAAACACATAAATCATGGGCATAAATAAGTTTCACATGTTAAAAGTTAGTTTTCTATTAGGCAAACAATTTAAAAGAGAAAAATATCTGTAGTAAGGGTAATTTTGGAAGCAAATTTTGTTTTTTATAGAAAATTTTATGGAGCGCATTCCGCCTTCACCATTAAGCCAGATTCCCATCGCCGAAAGAATTCAACGAAATATCGCGGAAAATCACTTAGAGCTTTCCGATTTACAAACAACTCTTGATACGGGGCATTTTCTCAATTCCGTGTTAAGTGTTAATTTTAAGAGTTAACAAACAGGCTCTAAGTGATGGGATTTTATTAATAAAAGTTGTGTGAGGAGAGGACATAATCAATGTTATTAGTGCATATACCCTGTAGGTAGGGTTAGAGGATAAAATTGTGAGACAATTCTAGGAGTATGTGGATGAATTAATGCAAGAAATTTTGAATGGAGACAATGATAGAATTGGAAATGAATGCATTCGAGGAATTTAGGAGTAGCACAATAGGTTACAAGGTGAGGGAAATTAGACTTTTAGATGGTTTGGTCATGTGCAACAGGGACCAAGAATTGCACAGTTAGGAGTGAGTTGGTACAAGTTGAAGGCTCTAAAAGGGCAAGGGGAAAGCCCAAATGGATGTGGTTGTAGGTAGTAAGAAAAGGCTTGATGACCTATGGTCTAATTGAAGTTATGGCCCTTGATGGAGTGGAATGGTGGAAAAGGATTCATGTAGCCGACCCCAAGTAGTTGGGTCAAGGTGTAGATGACGACGACAACGACGGTAAACATTGTTTCTTCAGCTCTTAAACTACTAATGATTGCATCACTGCCCTCTCCCTCAAAATCTTTTCTATATCATGGAGATTCTGCGAAGTTCTGCAACATGGCCATTGAAATGTACAGTAAATCATTATCTACTGTCAACACTAAAAGCTTATGTTTTTCCTTGATGAAAAGTTTTGAGTTTTTTGTGAACAGAAATTATTTAATTAAGAAGGTTTTGAATCTTTTGGTCCGTTATTGCACTGTAATGATTGCTCTTTTTTCTTTTTTTTTTGGGATGAACTATTGTCCTAGAGGCTCCAAGTATAGCTGCCTTCAATAATAGTCTACAATGGTCATGGTATATGCAGGATATATTGTAAGGTGGTCTGATATATTTATTTTGGTACCTTCGAGCTGAGTCTCTAATGATTCACTTTGATTTGGAGTACAATGTATACAATAGACTATTAGCATCCATTTTGGATTACTCTAGGGCAATCGTGGTATTGGATTTGCTCGCATAGGTTAACACATTGATAGCTACCCTTTAATTGAACAATAAATGTATGTATCTTGTGCTTAAGCATGTTATTGTACAATTGGTTATAAAAAAATGTCTATGACAGAATTGAAAACTTTGTATCATAGAACAGCCACATCAAAGGGAAAATAATAATAATAATGTTGAATCTTGTAACTTGAGTGGAGAAATGTTTAACATTGGTATCATTGAGCGACTTTGATGAGTATTTAACTTATTTTCACAACTTTCTTTTGAATTGAAGGTTCCATAATTCATATGAATAAGTGCAATACTCTACTATTGCACCCTTTCAAAGGGGTCGTAGATGTCTTTAAACACTTGAGATCAGTCCACCCTACTTTTATACACGGCCATCAAGTATTTAACATGGGGTATCATTGAGTGACTATGATGAGTAATTATTTAACTTGTTTCCACAACTAGCTTTTGAATCAAAAGTACCATCACTCGGATGAATGCAATACCTTATAATTGCACCCTTTCAAAGGGGTTGTAGATCTCTTTAAATACTTGAGGTCACAGTCCTTCCCCACTGATATACACTACCATCAAGTGGTGAGGGAAATAGAATGAAAAACCCGATGTTATTGGATATCATGTATTGCTGCAGTACTCTTCTCATCATCTCCTAGACGGGAGGCTTTCTCTATCTCTGTCCTGGAAAAAAGAAAACCATCTCATTGGTAGAGGAAGGTCTAATCATTTTAATTCATTAACTTAGATTGCTTTGATACTTAAGACGTGCAACATCTGTATTCTATACTTCAATATTAAGTGCAAAACCCATATAACCATATCTGGACACTTATGTGCCTTTGCTGCCTGATTTTGTTGTATGTACTATAACCATAGCTTGGCGATATGATTAAACTGTTAAGTATCCAATTGGAGGTGTAGCCTTTGTGCCTATGATAATGAATTCTAATAATGTTTTATACTTAGAAGCAAAGCCCTACATTTCGTGTCTCTGTGTTCTATACTTCAATATTAAGTGCAAAACCCATATAAACCACATCTGGACACTTACGTGCCTTTGCTGCTTGATTTTGTTCTACCTACTATTAGCATGGAAATATAATTTAACTGTTAAGTATCAATTGGAGGTGTGTCTAGCCTTGGCACCTATGATAAGCAAGGTATTCAAAATGGTTACATAGCCGCCGGTATGTAACAGTAACGGCCATTACTGTTACACGTTACGGGGCCGAAATGGCTGTAATGGTCCAGAAACATGATTAAAATAAAAAGCCGTAATGGCTGTTATGGCCACCATTACTGTTATTGAACACCTTGATGATAAGGAATTCTAATAATGTTTTAGAGTTAGAAGCAAAGCCCTACATTTTGTGTCTACCATTTCTTCCAAAACCACAGTTTGAGTTAATTTTCATTCCAACAGCCAGCAGCTCCATTGTGATGATGAAGTTATTTCTGGTAACTACTATATTACCTATTTAGATGTTTTGAAATGTGCTTATTTAGATTTGAGGTTCTGCAGTTGTCTTAAAACTAACGAATTTATGATTAGGGTTTTGACTTGGATCTTTTTGGGACTAAAAAATTCTGTGCATTCTATTAAAGGGCTTTATATAAACTTATGGAATAATTAGATTCAAATCTTGTAATCATGTTTTGTGTGTGTGGCGGTTCTAGTTTGTAGCCATATTGCCTGCAACAGGAATCCATCACAATGATGGGTTATAGGAGAGATCTTAGTGGACAGAAAGATGAAGTTCTATCTCCCAAGAAACGGAAACATACCCCTCATTCATTACAGGAATAGGCTTCAGATGAAGAAAGAAAATGATGGTTTGTGTGTTCACAGAATGATATATGATGCAAGACAGTTTTTATATCTTCCAAACTTTGAGGATGATGGGAGGAAGGGAAACTTTGAAGTGAAGAGAAGTAACATGCATGTCAGGAAGGCTTCTTGATGTTTGGAAATTCTAGGACTCATTGGAGCTAGAAAATTTACGTGTTCTGCTTGTCTTATAAGGCCTTTTCATAATTTTAGCTTGTTAGATTAGTGTGGGCTTTATTTGTATGAAGAGCAACATATCATCCTATATCTCCTCTATGGATGGGGGGTTATTAGAGAAATGGAAGTTTTGAATGTTACAATAGTAGCTGATGAAGCAGATGACTCCATCCAGAGTTCTATTTCTGAGGCATTGCACCTTGAAAATGCATATGCCAAAGCTGTCTATTTGTGCTTCTGTATGTGTCGATGAAGGATGCTACTGTATATTATTGTCTCCGTAGATTTTACATCTGAAACTCTTGTTGTTATTTTAAACTTCTACAGTGCGATACATCTGACCAAAGTTCGTGTGACGCTGGGTGCAATGGTGGACTTATGACTAGCGCTTTTAAATACACACTTAAATCTGGAGGACTGGAGCGAGAGGAAGACTACCCTTACACTGGCACGGACGGTGCATGCAAATTTGATAAGTCTAAGATTGCTGCATCAGCTTTGAACTACACTGTTGTCTCCCTTGATGAAGATCAAATTGCTGCAAACCTCGTGAAGCATGGCCCTCTTGCAGGTAAGCAACTATCATTTGAGGTGGTCATGATGATTATTAGGGCTTGTTTGGCAGCTTGGATTTTAAATCCTATGAATTGAGTTGAGGTGGGTCTTTACAAATGGCTTCTTTGGGGAATTTGATTCCCCCCATCTAAGAACCCGAAAAAGAATAAAAAAAGCAAACCCCCACAAATCCCTCCCATTCCATGCTCTGTCAAATGAGCCCTTAAGGTTGCTTTTTCGTTTTTAATTTTAAGTCATCATTTGCTTCATGATGTGAGAAAAAATAATTTGGGATTTGGGATTTCTATTCTTAGAAGTGTTTAAAAAAATCATGAAACTATCCTCTTGCGGATGAGGAGCTGTTTTCTTACCAAAAAAAATTGTTTATTCTCTCCTGTATTGTGGTCAAACTGATGACTGGAATGTTTTTGTATGATGAATATGTTGTGGTGCGTGCAGTGGGCATCAATGCAGTTTTCATGCAGACATACATTGGTGGAGTATCATGCCCATACATATGCAGCAAGCGGTTGTTGGATCATGGGGTGCTGCTCGTTGGGTATGGCGCGGCGGGTTTTGCTCCCATCCGCTTCAAGGAAAAGCCGTACTGGATCATAAAGAACTCTTGGGGTGAAAACTGGGGAGAGAATGGGTACTACAAGATCTGCAGGGGTCACAATATCTGTGGGGTGGATTCCATGGTCTCTTCTGTTTCAGCATTTAAATCTTCTAAGGAGTAGTTTATCTGACCTTATGTATCGTTTATGTGAATCCTTTTAAAATGCACCACTGTAAATAGGGTTTATGTTTCTCGTTAGACTGCTCTGCTCAAAAGACCAAAAAAATCACACTGCTATCTTTTATATTATATAGCAAACTTGTGCTTTGTACTAAGCTCACCATCTGTGGAAACTGGATACTCTATGAAGCAGAAATCCACTTGTGATGATTATATTAGTATATTTATTTCTGTTGCCCATGTTTGTTTTGGATCTTGTGGGATGCTAGTTAATTTGATTCATCTCCTGGGATGTAAAGGCCAGTTTGGGCAGACGATTGTGTAAAAGTGGGATTGAAGTTTTATCCCAATTTTGGCGGCCCCCTCATGTGCCACATGAGATTTGCCATGACTGCGATTTTGCTAGTTATAGTGCAAAACAAAGAACTGAAAAACACCTGTAATTGCTTGCAATAAAGTGGAGGAAAGCACTGCTTCAGCAGATAATATCCGACATGGAGGGGCATGTCATGTTCCTGACCAATAAGGGGTTAGGCTTGGTCTTGATTTTGTGTGATCTCCTAAACACTTTTAGTGTACTTTTATTTATTTATCTTTAGATCTGAAAATGAAATGAGGTGCATTGCAATAAAAGATGTTGCATGGTATGTGTGGGTTTCAAGTACTCTCACAGGTGGGGCGAAATGCTCCTGGATCCAAAGATCCTAGCATCTGATCTTTCAAATTTATTTATTTATTAATTTTCAGTTGCACATGGATTGCTTCTGTATTTTTCTCAACTTTTATTTGTAGGCGCCACCAATTGAAATGTTAAGAATGTCCCATGAGGACAGTTTCTGCGTCCAACTGAGCCGGGTGCAAAATCCCATTGTTGTAGATTACAGCCGCATGGGGGGCTAAACTCACCCAAGTTGAAAACCTGAGAAGTACACACTACTATCTCCCATATCTTCACAGAAACACTAGCGATGTGTTTGGAAAAGAGGCTTGCATGGTGGATGCTTGTGAATCTTTCAGATGAGATGCGACAATTTAAATCCCTTCTTCTTTAATGTTTCTAAAGTGAAAATACTGATAGAAACCAGATGAGCTGATTGGTCCACCTAAGCAAAAGGTGCATCAGGTATAAAACCAATTAGTGTACCAACAGTTTCCTGCTTCTAACTGTGCTCAAGTCTCTGTTTTAAGCTTATTTTGTTTGGTAGACAGCCTAAAAATGAGTTCATCTCGTTCTCTTAATTGTAATTACTGCTAGCGCAAAATAACTATTAACATAAAACTCATTATGTATTTAATACAAATAAATACTGCTATAACTAGAATGAGATAAGCTCATTTTTAGCTTGTTTTATTATTACAAATCTCGTTAGAGGTTTGCTAGCAATTTTGCTCAATATCATCAGTGTTGGAACGAGGTATCTTCCACTCAGTCTACCACTTGAGGTATGGATCAAGGTGTACCAATCAGTTATGATGGCCGATTCCGTCCCATCTGGCATGTGTCCCCCACTTTCATTCTGCCCACTAAATAGAGAGAGTTTAGTGGGCCACGTGCTTACATTGGACGGTTTAGATGATCTTCACACTTTAAACGGTAAGATCCAAGGTGGTACAAAGTATGAGTGTGATGGTGCCAACACATGCACACAAAATTTAAATGTAGGATGAAGTGCCTAAATTAAACTACTCAAATGGTGGGCCACCCTAGATTAGCAGACCTAACAATATATTTTGATTAGGCGGTTCTGACCATTGGTTTTTGTTGGCTCAACTACGACCGTCGATTATTCCCGCATCAACTGTCCATTTGATTTCCACATTTCTTTTTCAACCTCAGCATGGCCAGTGGGGCCCACTTATTACTTTTGCCGACCGAAGACAGCCAGTAAAGCACGAACAAAAAGTTTCATGCAGTTCTTGCTTCCAGGCACTGACAAGTTCGTTTTGCCTCTGTCGCGGTTCACGATCTGAGCATTCGTGTCCCATTAGGGTCTGCATTCTGACATAGTCCGATGATCAGAACCGTCCATCTCCTGGAATCTGTGCTACATACACCACATTATGGAACTTGTGATAAACTGACGGTTTTGACCATCACTGTATAGATGAAACATTGAAAAGAAAACATTTAACGGTTTAAGTCCCAACTCCAAAAGTCAGTGGTCACTATAAACTGTTTAGCATGATTTTGGGACCATATCTAATCTATCTAGTATTATGTGAACATGGACGGTTTGAATCATCGTACCGTCTATACATGTGGGCCCCAATCCGACGACGTACGGTGGTTATACTGAGTTGCAACATAGGCAAAACAAACTCCGCACTCGCCGTCCCCAACTCGAGCCCACGATCAGGCAGTTTTTATGGCCCCCACCTTTCTTCCACGTCCCTACCACGCATATCGACGCGGATTAGCTACTGAAGTGACGTCACCATATTTTTTGGGCTCCACCATTATGTATGTGTTGTATCCACACCGTCCATCCATTTGGAGAGACCATTTTAAGGCATGAGACAAAGATTAAGGCAGATCCAAAGCTCAAGTGGACCCCACCACAGAAAACAATGGGGATTGAACGCCCACCATTCATGGTAGTCCCTAGGAAGGAATCAATGGTGGACGTCACTCTTCCACTGTTTTCTATGGGGGGTTGGTTCACTTGAGCTGCTAATGCCTTAAAAATGGTCTCTCCAAATGGATGGACAGTGTGGATACAACACATATATCATTGTGGGCCCACCAATCATGGTGACGTCACTTCAGTAGCGAGATTCGCTACTGAACCAGTCAGTAGCTAATCCGCGTCCCACGCATATCCCAGCACCCCAAATAGGTTTTAGGTACAATGCAAGTCCTTCACCACTCATTTATCGACCCTACATACTCTCCTGATTTCCATGCACTTTTGAAAATGATCTGGACCATCCAATTAGTGGGCCATATTATGGATGAGATGTAATTCCAAAATAAATGGGTTGATTGAAATCTCACAGCTGTTGGATCCATCAGAAGTCAGAAAAATCTTAGAGCAACGGTCTAAAAATGGTCGAAAAATCAAATGGTTAGACACCATGATGTGCTATATCATTTAGATGGTCCAGATTGACGGATTCAGGCACCAAATGGTAGTAATTCTGAGGTTGCTACCATTTACACATACAAACGCACACATGGTCCTGCCTCTCAAGATAAGAATGAAGAATACCAAGAAGCGGCTGCCTAACCTTTCACCCTTTCAGTACCCGGACTACTAAATTAAATTGGTGGTCCTCCAGTTGTGCTATTAAGTACTTAAGAACGATAGAGACCGTTGATGGGGTAGGTCCCACCATGGGTTGTACAAACAAGCATAGCCATCCAATCTAAGGACAGATATAATCATGAAATGCTAAACGGTTTATATTCAACTCCATTTCTGGAATATTTAGTATAATATTTAGGTAAAAAGAGGACCATCCATCCTGAAGTGGGCCTCACACTCATCCACTTGGCCCAGATGGTAAACTACAAGTGACTTCAATTGTCCGAGGACTACCTATCCTTTACCCCATCATAAAAGGATTCCACGTCATACATTATAAATTCATTTTGGCCCATGTGGTTGACGATGGTGTAGCCCACTACTCCTTTAAAGCTGGCAACTTATCCACTCAAATCGTGGGAATGATTTCATCCATCCCCATCGAATCATGATTGCCAACTTCTTTCATTTTAATTAATCCGTACAATGACCACCGATGGACGGTTAGGATCATGAGATATTGTATTTTTCTACCCGGTGGATTTTGGGCTTTTAATGGGCCGACCCAACCCATCTAGCTTTCGGGTCCGAACCGGGTCCACAATTTAAGTCCGTTTATTTATGGGCTAGACTGGGGCTGTGTCTAATAGCTCATGAGCCCATCCCACTTGGGTGAATATGTTAATGGGGTCCACTTGTATCTCACAGGAATCGTGCGTTTGGGGGAAACGGATTGGCTACTCCCCCTGCCACCAGCCAATGGCTGATGGTCGGTGCTCTGTGGGCCTCACCATGATGTATGTGTTTCATCCATACCGTCCATCTATTTTTCTAGATCATTTTATGGTATGAGACCAAAAATGAGTTATTTCGAAATCTCAAGTGGACCACATTACAGGAAACAGTGTTGAATAAAAGTCAACCATTAAAAACTTTTTTGGGGTCATAAAAGTTTTGTATCAAACCGATCTTTGGTTTTTTTTTTTTTTTTTTTTTCTCTTCATCTGGGTTTGTATGACCTAATCAACAGATTGGATGTCAAATAAAAAGTACAGGGGGCATTGGGAGGATTTTAATGGTGGATATCCAATCACTATTGTTTTCCTGTGGTGTGGTCCACCTGAGATTTACATCCCTTTCATTTTTGGTATCAAGTCATAAAATGATCCGTAAAAATGGATGAAACACATACATCATGGTGGGCCCCACAGAGCATGACCACCAGCCTAGCCAATCCGTTTCCACGTTTGGGAGTTTTTATTTAAAATTTATTGAAATTCACGTGATTTATGCTAAAATTGTATAGTGATTTTAAATCAAAAGTAGTGGTTGGCAGTTAGTAATTGGAATGCATGGAATCCTAATTAACTAAATTAGCTTTAACATCTCAAAATTAGTTTCAAATAAGCCGTCTGAGTCAAGACAAAATCCCTCCAAATCCTCTCAAATCCCTTCAAATCCGACGGTGCCAAACGGTCTATCTTATAAAAATAAAACCAAGCACACGAGACAGTTCCATCCATTGCCTATTCAATAATTTATCCCATTAAATATTAAATATTTAATTATTTTTATTTTTCACCATCATTTTAATGGCCACATATCTAATGGACAGGATTGTCTGATTGGTGTCATTTCGAGACATAAACCATCCATCCTAAAGAGCCGAAATTCGTCTCACCCGATTGGTATGTCACTCTACCACCTATTCTCTAGTTAGATCATAGATGGGCCCACCATATCAGGTTCTGACAGTCTGGCCCATCACAGCCGTACATTGATGGGGGTATACACACACTCATCCGTCCGAGGATCAGATTATCCATGGTGTGGCCCACCTTTTGCACGGCTAAGATCTCCTACACAGATATAATAAGTAGATGAAAGTTCATTCAGTTTGTCTGTCTGTGTGTGATAATCTATCTTGCAGGAATGGCGTTTCTTACAAAACCCCTCTTCATTTCCTTATTCCGGATTATCATCGTCGTCGCATCCGTCTTCTTTCAACGGTCAGATGCCTGCCACGCCATAGACAGGGCAGGCCTACTAGAATTCAAGGCCGGGATCGTCGATGACCCGTCCGGCCTACTCAACACCTGGACGGCGTCGACTGACTGCTGCTCCGCCTGGGACGGCGTATCATGCGACGCTCACGACGGAAGAGTCATCAACGTCTCCCGTCCAGGTCTCTTCTCCGGCGACGATTTCATCACTGACACATCGATGACTGGAATAATCTCCCCCGCCATCGCCAATCTCTCCTCCCTCCAATACCTAGACCTCAGTAATCTCAAGAATCTGAAAGGCCCGATCCCACCACAGCTAGGCCGTCTCTCCCGTCTTCGCTATCTCTTCCTCGACTCAAACGAACTCACCGGCAGCATTCCTCCCACCTTCCGCGGCCTCTCCCGCCTCCAGAAGCTCTATCTCAGTTCCAATCGTCTCTCCGGCGGCATTCCGTCTTCCGCTCTCGAATCTCTCACTTCTCTCTCTGAACTCGGCCTGTCCGAGAATTCACTCTCTGCCGGAATTCCCGCCACCATCGGAAGGCTGAAATCGCTGAAGAAGCTCGATCTCCACACCAATCGCATCTCCGGAAGCATTCCGGCTGAAATCGGCCGCCTCAAGAAGCTGACGAATCTCGATCTCTCCGATAATCGGATCGCCGGAAGCATCCCTCCATCCCTCGCCGGGCTATCTGGTTTGGTTGTTCTCTATCTCCATCAAAACAAAATCACCGGCAGCATCCCTCCATCTATCGGCGATCTCCACAAGCTCCAGTTCTGCCGCTTATCTGAAAACCACCTAACCGGGAGCATACCACCGTCCATCGGCAAGCTCCGCAACATCCAACGGTTGATCTTGGAGAACAACAAACTTACAGGAAAACTACCGGCGGCGATCGGCGATCTAGAAACCCTCACTGATCTGTTCCTTGGAAACAACCGTTTAACGGGCCGGATTCCGCCAAGCTTCGGCCAGCTTAGAAGCCTCATGATCCTTGATCTGTCCAGAAACCGTCTCTCCGGTGGAATTCCACGTCAGCTCGAGAAACTTCCACAGCTCCAGACGTTAGACCTCTCCTTCAATCCTCTCGGCTTAGCTGACTTGCCGGCTTGGCTCGACAAGCTGAAGCTCTTCCGGCTCATTTTAGCAGGGACCGGGATCACTGGCCACCTTCCTACATGGCTGTCATCTGCATCGTACATCTCGACGCTGGACCTATCCAGTAATAGATTAACGGGTGGATTGCCAAGATGGATTGGGAACATGACCAATCTCTCCTTCCTCAATCTCTCCAACAACGCGCTCGGCTCGTCTCTCCCCTCCGAGCTGAAGAACCTTTCCCTCCTCACGGATCTTGACTTACATCGCAATCAGTTCACGGGCCGAATGCGGGCCATCTTCGAGAAGAGTGTCCGAGATCCGTTGGGACACTTCAACTCCATCGATCTCTCACACAATCTCTTCGCGGGCCCTATCGACACTGATATTGGACTGCATACAGCAATGAGTACAATCGAACGGCTGGTATTGTCCTACAATCCATTGGGGGGACGGATTCCACGATCGATTGGGAATATGAGCAGGCTGCAGACGGTGGAGATGGCCGGAAATGGGCTTTCCGGTACGATACCGCCGGAGCTGGGGAATGCGAAGCAATTGACGTCGATCATACTATCAAAGAACAATCTGATCGGGTCGATACCAGAAGGGGTTCTCAACTTGCCGTGGCTCGTTGAATTCAACGTCGCCGATAACCGATTGAGCGGCCGGATTCCGCCTCATAATGCCTCCATTCCGGCGGGTGAGTTTGGAGATAATCCTGGCCTGTGTGGAGCTCCACTTCCTCCTTGTAAGCATGGCTAGTTTTTCCATTTGCATCATCTTCAGATTCTATTCATTGCAACTGACGCAGGGGAGGATGTGTTGAAGTCGGGTACTGACTTCAAGATAACTGTTCCAAATCCACGGAACTTCTCTGTAACTCTTACAGAGAAACTTCTAATTCAGTAAAGAAATTAGAAATAATTTTAAAAATTTTAAAATAATTTGATTAATGATGAAAAATGAGTTTACACGTTTGTGAAGTTTCTGAATGATACTATGACTAAAACTCTTAGAAATTGTGACTTACTATAAATAGTAAACTTACTATTTATAGATGTTGTGAATGTGATTTCCACTAGGTTGAATCATGTGATCGTCTAATTTTTCCAAGCAGTTTTAGTGTTCGACACAATTCCTAAGTCCAATGTACGAAGAGTTATATGATACGTCCGATAATTTATTCCGGTTTTTGATATACATTCATTTTAAGTTCCAGCTCGATTCGGGTTTTTGATATATATTCATTTTAAGTTCTGATGGTCCGGATCACTTCTGTAGTCGAACGAGCCTTTTTTGATCCATCGTGTCCACAAAAAATGTCCGCAACCCTCTCTACATCAGCAACCATGGTGTTTTCATCATCTTTGGATATCTTTGGATTGTTTAAGTGGGCCACACTTGAATATGAGATCTTGATTGTATGTTCAGCAAGCCCCCACTTTAATTTTGGTAGCCCAGAAATCAGGACGGTCCACTCATCAGGTGTGGGTTGCATTGTATGTAGAATATGGATAGTTTAGAAGGATCTCTAACGGTCTGGATTTGCTAGATGTGTTTGATCACTTGATGGGCTGAGTGGGTCACTGATGAACGGACTGGATCTAATCAGGTACGTTGACCTGTGGACTGTACTGAGCTTGTCAAGACAAGCAACTTCAGATATTGGATTATCAAATGGCGAGGCCACAGGGAAATAGTTTGATACTCTGGCAGAGGATTATAATGATACACAGGCACTTAGAAATTGCATACGTCTAATTCAAATTAAACCGTCCAACCAAAATTTCTGTGCTCCTGATTATCAAGAGTTAGAAGGCAGGCGGAGTATCAAATAACTCTCTTGTTTGTATTGTGCTTTGGGCAGTTAAATCAGAGGTAAATACAAATCCAGGCCTTTCAAATGGTAGGCCCCACTTTAGATGGAGCATAGCCTGATAGTCATGGCATCATTTTAATCTCTAACTGACCGTTGGATGGACAGTTAGTAGCATCCAATCAGTTTGATTTTTCCGACTAAGCTCCACCAGGGGTCCCACTATCTGGATGCCATCTCTACCGTAGATGAGTTGTCAAAACGTGATCTCTGATCAATCTATGGATGAGATTCATTTTGCTAGACGAGTGTTCAGCAATGCATAGATGTGTCTCATTACAATCCAAGGGAGCTAAATGGGCCGGGCTTATTTGGGCCGTGACTATTTCTTGCCCATACTATCGTCACCCAGTCATTTTTGGGAGAAATAAGGGAATAGGTTTTCTATTTTTGTACCACATATCCCATTTTGACACCACAGCCTGGCCCACGTCATGTATTGTTCGATGAGCTTGGCCTAGTACAGCCGTCCAATTGGTTGGGCCCAGGCTCTAATGGTCTTATCTGGCCCGCATTGGGCCCATCCCACTGGCCCAGCTAATAGGTCCAAGATCCGTCCAAAGCCGGCTCGGTCGCCTGACCCATTGCCGCCCAAAAATGTAACCTGACCTATTCTCTCTTAGGGCTGAAAGTCAGGCGGTTCAACTTGACCGACCCGTGACTGACCTGACATTGGGTTGGGCTCGGGCAGGATGTATTGGGTTCGATTTCGAGCTTGGGGTATACAAACACCAACTCGATAAAACTTGAGTCGGGCTCAGGTTGAGGTCTCATGTTGCCTGACCCAACCCGAACCCGAACCCAATCAATATATAAGTTATAAATTATAATTGAATGCAGATCATCTCTATTGAAGGCACATGAAATTCCAATGCCACCAAGTCTCATTAGTCCATGTCATTTCCGATGACTCAAGCTAACAAGATATACCGAATTTCTCTCCAAGATAGATTGCCTGCTACTAGGGGTGCACACGGTTTGGATCCGGTTTCGAAAGGGATAAGAACTAAAGGTGGCCCCCTTCACATGAACGGTCCATATTGACAGCTGGCAGGACCAATTCAACTATCTCCTTGGCCATTCGGTTCCAATTTCAAAACCGAAACCGAACCGTGTGCACCCCTACCTGCTACACAACATGAATTTTAAATGAGTAATTGTCCTATATTTTAGCTTGTTCGTTTAGAAAAAAATGAAGTTCTTTGTGATAAATAACTATACATGTAGTTAATAAAATCATAGGTAAAAAAATAAGATGTGTATTGAAATATAATAGACTAATGTAATAATGAAAATATTAGCATGTATCTTCTTGACGAACGCGAACCGTTTGGGTTGGGCTTGGGTCAAGAAGGCATAGGAACCTTGGGTTGGGCTAGGTTTGAGTACCAACCCGACCCAACCGGCCCAACTTTCTGCCCTATTCTCTCTCCTGTAGGGTGAAGCCTGCTGCATTAGAACCGTTGATCCAGTGGATCCCAAATAACAAATGTGAGCACCTGGGCCATCTGTTTTGGGTCCATTGGATGAACGGTTCCGGTTGCTCATGAGGTGTACACAGATAATTGGTAGAATATCACGATCCATGAATAGATAAGGCCACTGAGCGTCTGGCATGCATGGCTAAATCAATGCTCTCCAATTCATGGACCCAATGGATGGGGTACAAGACAGATGATCCTAACTCCCCAATTTTTGGTCATCAAATGGACGGTGCTAATTAATACTAGTACAAGGACTCTTAAGAGTCTAAACACAGTTTTAGAGTCACTTTCCATTTCTGCCCATCAACAAGCGCGGATTTTTTCTACTTCGTTAGAGGAGCTATAGTTATTGTGGAATGCAAAAATCAGGTTAAACATGGTCATCCAATGATTTCTCATGATGATTGAACGAAAATTGAACCCTAAACCCTAAAAAACCATCCATATTGGGCTTAAAAGGACTTGGAGGGCGTTAAAGTAGAAATGCCCCAAAATATGCTAATTTTGAATTTTCATGATTGAAATCATTTCGAATACATGATTGTTAATGTAGGCACACCTACATCTACAAGCGTCACATCCGTCCATCTAGATTTAAGAAACAACAATAATCATAATAGTCTTCTTCTTTGGATGGAAATATGCACTGAGATGTAGGAATGCCCATTAAAAATATTGATTCTTAATTGTTAATGCAAAAACTAGTTAGCCTTTCGTGGACCTTCGAGTGCTTGCATAAGAAATGGACAAAGGAGACCCTGTTTTAAATAGGGACCCTTCGATGCCAAAGTCAAGCCAAGGAATCTAGGTCTAATAAAAAATTGGGTTTAAGGATTACAATTGTGTATACCTTGCTGTGTAGAAGGAACATGTATATATAGATGTCTCAGACGTGATGCCGTATATGGCAATAAATCTGCCACCCGATGTCGTATCATACCAAGGAGCTGATTTGGAGGGGGCACAGTCGTTCTCCCGGGATTTCTGGAGAAAATCCCAAGGATCGCTGATAGATCCTAGGTGGTGGATGGCTCACTAGGCCGAGGTGTAGGACCGAGCTCGACCTTAAGCTTGGGCCGACCTCGTTCCCGCACTTAGGCAAATTGAAGTGGAGGCTGAGCTCAGGGTAGGACAGACTAAGCTCGAGGTCGATTAGATAATGGTTGGTCTTGCATTGACGTAGTTGATGCTGATTGGACCTAACTCGCCCTTGAGGCCATGTGAGCTATGGCTTAGTAGGGTTTTCGGTGGAAGTCGTCCTCCCATTTTGAGTTTTCTTGGCTAGCTTATTTTTACACACAACATTAATCATAAGGGAAGAAACCATCGTACAAACTATGAGAACTCTTAATTTGGTGGATTAGGGCCTTTAGGAAGTAAGGGATTTATTTAATAATTGGTTTGGGATGAGAGAAAAATGTGTCCCAAACCAAAATCCTAGCATACATTTGTAAACATTCATTCTAAAAAATTTTCAATAAGAGACTACTTGTTTATTTGCTTGTATCTGGAATGCATTGGATTGCAAATCCCGAATACATTGGAATTCAGTGCATTTAGAGTGCTCCATTGTGTTTGCATCTTATAATTGGAATGCACTGGAATGAATATGTTTTTTTGGTAGCTAGTGTTCAGAAAGCATTGGAATCATGTATTATATTTGTAGACACTTGAATTTGGTTAACTAAATCATCTACAATATTCCAAAATAGTGTACATGTATAACATTGTAGATAATAATTATAATAAGGTCATCAAATCATACACTTTGGTTAAAATTGAGCTAATTCCAGGTCTTAGATGAGCCACGGAAGTGGGCCCAAAAATGTGCAAATGTCTACTTTTCAAGAGGTTTAAAAAGTTATAGGTCAAAGATAATCCATCTAGGGCCCATGGTGATGTGTACGTGAAATCCACTCCTACCATCAAATGGGTCATCGAACATTACCCTTAGGGCAAAAAATTTAGGCTGACCGTGATTCGGGTGGGCCACACCATAAGAAACAGTGGTTATTCAATGCCCACCATTAAAAACACCATAGGGTCCACCTAATGTTTATTTTCCATCTAACCTGTTGATAAGGTCACATGACTTGGATGATGGGAAAACACAAATATAAGCTTGATCTAAAACTTATGTGACCCTTGACAAGTTTTTAGGGCTTTTTACCTAGATACACTTAGGGTTTCTTAGGAGTACCTAAATAACATCACTTTTTAAAATATTAATTTTCTATACATGTGTGCAGTGACTCCATTTTTCTAAACAAAAATGTCACAAACACCTTTTTCAATTTTTTTTTATACAATTATACTTTCTTTTATCATTACTTTTCGACAAACTCTACCTATGCACATTTTTTAATTTTCCATTAATTTTTTTGTTCAATTTCTTATGTATCTCAGAAGAGGGAACAGATTAGGTGCGGCCCCGGCCTCACCAAAGACGGTGCAACCCTTACTGTGGGGTTCATTTGATGCATGTATTCCATATACATCACGTTCATTCATTTTTAATTTTTTTTCCATATTATTTTAGGGCATGAGCCCAAAAAAGAAGCATATCTAAGTCTCAGGTGGACCACGCTATAGGAAACAGTGGTGATTGACCATCAACAACGTATAAAGAGCTACAAAAGTTTTGGATGAAGTTGATTTTTGTTTTTTCCCTTTATCCAAGTTCATGTGACCTTATAAATAGTTTGGATGACAAATATACATTACAGAAACATTATGGTGGGCCATAAGAAGTTTTTAATGGTTGGATGTTCAATCACGACGGTTTCCTATAGAATTTACCAACGTAGGAAGATCTACTTCATTTTTGGGCTTGTAGCCTAAAATGATTTAACAAAATGGATGGACAGTGTGAATATAAAATAAATACGTTAAGGTGGGGCCTATGGTAAGGGCTGCATCATCTTGGGTGGAGACGAGGACACCTAATCCGCTCCCCTTAGAAAATGTGTTCTACTTCTTTCTTTAAAAAATTCTACTTAGATAAGTCTTTTGCTAAGAAATAGATATAACAAAAGAAAAGAGATAACACAAGCTTAACTTTTAGAAAATTAGCTCTTCCTTTTGTAAAGCTTGTGCTTAGATGGATCTGGTTGGGAGGAAACTAATATAAAAAGAGGAGAGATATCAAAAACTCAACTTCAAAACGAATACTTGAGAGACATCAAAAACTCAACTTTTAGAAAATGGATAATTTTTCTTTCTACAAATGATTAAGCTTATATTGATCTTTTGCTAAGAACTAAATTTTGGCCCAATTTTATAAGGACAAACATTATCCAAATGAGATAATTTGAAAGTCATTTCAAAGTTTATTGAATTATCTTTCCAAATAACTCAAAATTATCTTGATCATATCTATAACGGGAGAGTTATGACTATTTTCCCAGGATCATACGATGCTGGAAATAAGAGTGAATATGACATGAAGCCATTAAGGAATTTGGTCCTACTTTTGAAGGGTCAAATGATGTCTAAATGAGATGATTCCAAATTCATTTATAAGTTCATTAAAATATTTTTCTAACGAGCATAAGATCACCCTGATTCGACTTGTAATGAGGGAATAAAAATCATTTTTGTGGGTCGCTTGATGATGGAAACGAGGGCGAACATGACCGAATTCTATAATAGAGTTTAGGCCCACTTCTAAATGGTCAAATGATATATAAATGAGATGATTCTAAAGTCATTTGAAAGTTCATCGAATTATCAGTGTAATGAGTACAAGATCACCCCGATCAGACTAGTAACGAGGGAGTTATGGCCATTTTAGTGGGGTCGCATGATATTGGAAATAAGAGCAAACGAAACCTCACAGATTATTGAATTTAGTACCACATTTAAAGTTTATTGAGTTATCTTTCCAACAAGTATAAGAATATCCCAATCGGACCTACAATGAGGGAGTTATTAATATTTTCATGGGATCACATGATGTTGAAAATGAGAACAAACGCGACCAAGCACCATGATGTGCTTTGGGCCTACCATTGAATGATTAAATGGTGTCACAATGAGATAATTCTGAATTCTTTTGAAAGTTCACCGAATTATGTTTCCAATAGTGAAAAGATCACCTTGATCGGACCTGTAATGAGAGAGTTATAACTGTTTCTCGAGCGAGCGCTACCAACATTGTGTGATCGCGTGAAAACGGTCATAACTCTCTCGTTATAGGTCTGGTTGGGGTGATCTTATGCTCGTTGGAAAAATAATTTGAGGAACTTTTAAATGGCTTTAGAACTGTCTTATTTTAACATTATTTATCTATTTAAAGTGTGGGCCAAATTTTTTATGATGTGTGAGGTCGAATTCGCTCTTGTTTCTAGCTGTAAACGATCCTATGAAAATGGTCACAACTTCATCATTACATGTCTGATTAAGGTGATATTATGATTATTGAAAAGATAATTTGATGAAAGTTTAAGTGAATTTATAATTATCTCATTTGGACACCATTTGACCATCCACAAGTGGGCCCAAAGCTCATGAGTGTGAGGTTGCGTTCACTCTCATTTTCAGCATTGCTCGAGGGTAGGGGGCAATTGTTAGGCTGAGTATGACCAGCTCATAAATGGGTCTGCTATCGATGTGTCGAATAGATATTGGCTGACTATTGGCTAAGCGGAAGTGAGGTCTCTTCCGCTTGCACGATTGTGCGTACAGTGTAGGGCGACAATGTGGTGTATAGTGTATTAGACCCCGGTGATTGTCCAGATAAGAACTATACTGATATGTGGATTCAGATGAGGACTGACATGACTTGTGATTGCACCTTGCATATGATATTAGCCAAGCAGGCCTTGCATCGCATAGCCGTGGTATGGTTGACAACATTGTACTAAACTCCGGTGATGATCCCAGAGATGTATGGTACTGATATGTGGACTTACTGAGCAGGAGTTGCGTACTCAGTATTTGACTCATTCATTTATTCATTCACTATCCACTCGAGCTGGTGGTGCGCAACTAAATTATTATGTGTACCTTCGCAATGGCCAGGATTTCAGTTGGGGCGCACGACCAACCTGAGATCAGGAGTTTACCACATTGAGTCTAGTTATCCAAATTTAGGTATGGGACTGATTTGAATAGAAGTCCCTTATGATGAACCCCACAACTTGCGATACCACGTTCTATCATCCCAACTACACACTTCAGCCTTGTCATTTCTTTTGCATTGCATACTGCATTACATCCTTTGCATATGACATATTGTGACGCCCCGTCACTGTGGTCACATGTGGGCGGACACACGTAGACGGACGCTGATGTGGGCGGGGCCTAGCGGGCATGGGCGAGCTACCAGTGGTTGACAGGCTACTGTGCTGGCAGATTACTGTGCACAAAGTGTAGACAAGACCTTGTCCCACATATTCGTGGATTCGTCAGGATTTGTATATTGCATTGCATCCTCAACATATGACATTTGGTTTGTTATGTCCTTGTACTCAAACGATTACATGTCAGCATTACCATTACCTTTCCATAATACGCCATATAGTAGAAAAATGAAATTTGATTATCTTGTTCATGATGATTGGATATTTTAATGATTCATGGTCACTTGTTGAGTGACATGCCTATTATTGATGTCATGTTCATGATAACTTGTATAGTTATACGACATGCTTGATTGATAACCTACACACCTATGATAACTTGCCTATGGTTGTTTTGGATGTTTTTACGTGAGCGCCTTGATAAGACGTGTTTTACTCCCGGCACGCAATAGACTCACGAGCTGTGGTTTGCTCATACGTATGACTTACACTTTTCAGGATGCATACAAGAGCTGTTGGTGTCACGCCCCAAACTCGGAAACCGGGCTCACAAAATTCTCGATCGCCGAATCCGGCTCTGACAGCCTCCGTAGTACCCCATTCTCGGCTCCCAGCGCCCATTCGTCAGGTTCCGATCTTGGGATGCTACGAGGAGGATTTTCAACATCGGTTTGATTCGTAATAAGCATAACCAACCAACGGCATACCTTATGAAGAAGAAGAAACATAACATCATCATATAAAATCAAAGACAATATATAAAATACAACGCATGATCAATCATCAAAGAGATGGGGATAACGCTCTCGAATCTCGGTTTCGCACTCCCAAGAAGCCTCCTCAACAGAATGGTGACCCCACTGAACCTTCACCAAAGGAATGACCTTGGTCCGGAGGACCTGCTCCTTTCAATCAAGGATACGAACCGGCTGCTCAATATAGGAAGCGTCCTCACAAACCTCTAACAGCTGCCAATCAATAACAAGAACGATGTCTGACCCACACTTCCTCAACATAGAGACATGAAAAATGTTGTGGATGCCAGAGAACTGAGATGGCAAGGCAAGCCGATAGGCCCAGTGCCAACGCGCTCAGTGATCTCGAAAGAAAATCAATCGCGCAAGCCCGAAGCATATCCTCAAGGATCTAGTTGACCCTCTCGGTCTGTCCATTGGTCTGCGGATGGTACGTGGTGCTGAGCTGCAAATCAGTCCCCATCACTCTCTGAAAGCTCTCCCAAAACTGAGACGTGAACCTCAAGTCTCGGTCAGAAACGATAGAGACTGGAACGCCATGCAGTCTTACAATCTCCTTGATAAATAACCTCGCAAGCCGGTCCATAGACCAAATCGCACGCATCGCAAGGAAATATGCCGATTTCGTCAGACGATCCACAACAACCTAGATGGCGTCATGATCAAGTTGAGTTCTCGGCAAGCCTATAATAAAATCTGTCGATACATGCTCCCACTTCCAAATCGGGACACTTAACGGCTGCAATAGACCAGAGGGTCTCTGATGATTGGTCTTGACATACTAGCACGTGTCACACTCGGCCACAAAACTGGCGATCTGGCACTTCATCCCTACCCAAGAATACTGTCGTCTCATGTCACGGTACATTTTCGTCGAGCCAGGGTGGATAGAAAATCACGATCGATGTGCCTCGGTCATAAGATCTTTATGTAACTCAAGAATATCCGGGACACATAATCAGCCTCTGAAGCGAAGTCCACCATCTGAACCAAGCTGCCAATCTGTCTGACTCTCAGATACCGCCTCAACCATATAACTCTGCAACGACTCATCAACCTGCTGAACCTCAATCACCCTTGCGACAAGAGATGGTTGAATCGACAAGCCCAATAACTGCATAATAGAAGACTGTAGACCGAACTCAAAATCATATTCGGCTATATCCTCGAGCATCCTTCACTCCTGAATCATTATATGCACCACCAGGCCTCATGGCTGATGGCTGAGGGCATTTGCCACCACGTTTGCCTTGCCTAGGTGGTACTGAAGATAGAAATCATAGTCCTTCAGGAGCTCCATTCAGCGCCTCTGCCTCATGTTCAACTCAGACTGAGAGAAGAGTTACTTCAAGCTCTTGTGGTAAGAAAAGAGCTTGAACCTAACCCCATGGAGATAATGCCTCCACACCTTCAATGCGAAGACAACTACAGTTAACTCCAAATCATGCGTGGGGTAGTTCAGCTCATGGACCTTGAGCTGACGAGATGCGAAGGCCACTGGTCTCCCGTGCTACATCAGGACAACACTCAAACCAATATGCGAGGCATCGGTAAATACAATAAATCTATCACTCCCAGAGGGAAGAGTAAGGACATGAAAGAAAGTGAGGTGGTCCTTCAACTCCATAAATGCTCGCTCGCAAGCGTCGCTCTAAATAAACTGCACCCTTCCGAGTCAACCTGGTCAGCGGGGTTGCAATAGGGGAAAAGCCCTCAATGAAACGCTGGTAGTAGCCTGTTAATCTAAGGAAACCACGGATCTCAGACACAGTCGTGGGATGGCCCCACTGACGCACTGCCTCAACCTTCGAGGGGTCCACCGTGACGCCCTCCCTCGTTACCACGTGACTGAGGAACTTCACATTCTCATGCCAAAACTTGCACTTCTCCAGCTTCGGATACAGCTGGTGTGTGTGAAGGGTTTGCAATGCAACCTCCAAATGCTGCTCGTGTTCCTCACGGGTCATCGAATAGATCAGAATGTCATCGATGAAGACTGCAACAAACTGATCGAGATACGAACGGAAGACCTCGTTCATCAACTACATGAAGACCATGGGTGCATTGGTCAGTCCGAAAGACATGACCTGAAACTCAAAATGACCATAACATGTCCTGAAAACCGTCTTCGGGATGTCCTCCTCTCGGACATGAATCTGATGATAACAGGAACGCAAGTCAATCTTCGAAAAGAATTGTGCACCCTGCAGCTAATCAAACAAATCATCAATCCTCGGGAGTGAGTACTTGTTCTTGATCGTGACTTTGTTAAGCTCGCGGTAATCCACGAAGAGCCTCAATGAGCCATCCTTCTTCTTCACGAAGAGTACCGACGCTCCCCACGGTGAACTGCTCTGACGAACCCAACTCGCGCAACTCGTCCAATTGCTTCTGCACTTCCCGCAACTCCAACGGTGTCATACGATACGGGGCCTTCGAAATAGGCACGGTATCGGGCACGAGGTCAATCTGAAACTCGGTGAGTCGGCGAGGCAGTAATCCCGGAATCTCCTGGAACACATCAGGGAAATCACAGATAATCGGCAACTGATCAATACAAGTGACAATATGCTCCTCAACAGCGCAGGACATCAAGCAAGACAATGGCTCTCCTCGGGGCTCTGCGACGAACTGAAACTGCGGCAAGCTTGATATACAGAACATGACTGTCCTTGCGGAGCAGTCTAAGATGACGTAGTACTCGGTAAGCCAATTCATGCCCAAGATAACGTCGAAATCTGACATCGGCAGTACGTACAAGTCGACGGGAAAGAAAATCTCTCCTACTAACACAGGGCAAGACGAACAGAAGCGTCCTAATACTGTAGTCTTCCCCAAGGGCATCGATACGATCAACCTTTCTCGAGCACTCTGTCGGTAATCCAGCTGAATGACAGAATCCCTCGGAAATAAACGAGTGCGAAGCACCGGAATAAAATAAAACTCGAGCGATGCATGCAAAGACTGAAAGTATACCCTCAACGACTCCTCCAGATGACTGCGGAACTTGCTGAGCCACATAGAACCTAGCCTGAGCCTGCTGGGGAGGTGCCTGTCCCCTCTGAGCGTGCTGCTGCTGCTTCTGCTGTCGCTGAGGCGGTCAAAACTATTGCCTCTGCTGCTGCGGCTTCGGAGGTTGGTGTTGATGCTGCTGCTGAGGTGGCCTTGATGGTGGGGGCTGCTGTCGCTACTGCTGCTGCTGGGGGCGGGGACACTCCCACATACGGTGCCCTGTCGCACCGCACCCAAAATAGGTACCGGTGAACTGTCTCGAAGGTGGTGCTGCTGGTGCTCGAAAGGCTGGGCAACCTGTGCGTCTCCACTGATGTGGTCGACGCTGCTGGGAGTCACTGGAAGGAGCCTGCCTCTTCCGATCTCTCTTTGACCGTGATTAGACTGAGAACTGGCCCACTCAGCCTAAGAAATTTGGGCCTTTCGTACCACCCCCTCGAAAGTCAGGAGCTCATGCCCGATAACACGGCCTCGAATATCATAACGCAAACCGTCCTCAAATCTGCGGGCTCTCTGCCCCTCATCATCTACCAGATATGACACAAATCTGGACAGAGCTACAAAATGAGCCGCATACTTAGCCACTGTCATATCACCCTGCACCACTACCTCTAACTTCAACGCTCGTTGTCTTCGGATGTGATCAGGAAAATACTGTTGGTCAAATCGATCCACAAAATCCTCCCAAGTCCACTCAAAATCGGCGCCTGCTGCTCGGGAGACTGATGTCCACCAGTGCTCGTGCTCAGCCTCACCCTGGAGAAGGAGCACAATTAACCGGACTCGCCGTTGGGTCGTACATCCCATCGTATCAAAAATCTTCTCCACATCGGAGCACCATCTCTTAGATACTGTCGGGTCTTGCTCGCCCTGAAAACGCGGGGGATCGAGCTATCGAAACTCTCGAAGAAGGGCGCTCGCGCGCTCCTTGCTTTGCCTGGGCCGGTGAAATAATGAGGTGCTTGCCCTGCCCCTGAAGGGCGACCGTCACAGCCTGCAACATCTGCTGTAACTGTGAGATACTCACGGGTATGGTCTGATCCGCACCGGTCTCAGGTATAGGAACGACATCCTTAAGATGGGGAGTCAGGATCTCTGGTGGTGGAGTGAGACTCGTATGTGGTAGGGCGGGAGTCGCAGGTGGTGGAGCTGAATTCTCAGGTGGTGGAGCGGGAGTCATCGGGTCACTCTCCTAGGCGACATGTCCTACATGAAAGAACAAATGCGCCTATCAACTTTGAAAACTCTCGAAGACACGCACGTTAAGGGTCTGCAACAAAAGATCGCTAAATTATCCGAACTTCGAGACTTAGTCATTTTAAACTCATAGCAGACATGTAATGTTGTTCTCAGTTACTCCTAAGTTATGCTCTGATACCAACTTCTGTCACTCCCCAAACTCGAAAATCGGGCTTACAAAATTTTTGATGGCCGAATCCGGCGTCGACAACCTCCGTAGTACCCCATTCTCTGCTCCTAGCGCCCATTCCTCAGGTTCCGATCCTGGGATGCTACGAGGAGGATTTTCAGCATCAGTTTGATTCGTAATAAGCTTAACCAAAGGCATAACCCACAAACAACAACCAAAAACTCCATCACATTTTCACTATGATAAAAAACTTACAGGTACAATGAGCATAAAGAGAAATGCAATGATAATGGACAAAAGTTCTAAGATGATCTGCTATGCACTCCTACCTTACCGCCGCTGCTGTCCAACGTCACCTGCATGCAACGGTCGTGCATAAGCTTATGGAAAGCTTAGAGGGTGGTGAAAGTGTGTGCGCAATGTAGTATTACAATTATGCAGTATCAGAGTAATGCGGAATATGTTGATGAATCCATGAATACTTTGGTCGTTCCAAGGTCATGCGATACAAGACATGAATGATGTCGGCCATACCAAGGTCATGCAAGATGCAACTCAAGCATACCAATCCTCATCTAAGTCCACATATCAATACAACTAAACTCTAGAATATCACTGGGGTCTAGTACACTCTAAATCAGATTGCCGCCCCATCGCGCTCAACAAGGTGAGTGTAAGAGACCTCATTATCTGTCTGCCATTATCGGGCCCGACCCGTCGATAACGAACCCATTCCTCGAGCTGGTCAAACTCAGCCTAGCTTTGCCCCATCCTCTCGGGTGGGTAAGGCTGCACCCCCTTCTAACCGACCACGACACAGTAGAAAGCGCGGTTATCTGGTATTCGACACTCGGCGTTCATGCACCCACTTGGTCTAGACGTTGGAGCAACCTCTTGGTACTATAAGGGTTTAGGGACTTTCACCCAGGGATATCTATAGCACCCCACATAGAACAAGATTTCCAGTGTTCAATCCTGCCAACCACGATACGCCTGTGGAGGCTACGGCCCCGATGTCGCTAGGGCGTACAGTAACCATGTCACATAATGCGAAATGCATGAATCACACTATCCAGTCATGTAGAAATTTTGCGCGTATAGTGTGCTCATATAGGGTAACTCAGCCTATCCGGGAGCCCATAAACGATCTGCCCGAAGGCATTTCTTACGATCAGTCACTCCTCATATCAAACATACATATGATGCGTATGAGCATGTATCATGGAACTATACTAAACATGTTATACGGTGATGGATCCTGTTCATAACGAAGATGGGCCTAGACGGCTTACACACTACAAGTATGGGCCTAACAATGGGCCCTAGGGAGAGTTACAATACGGACATTTAACCATCATTGCTCTTACAATGTGGACGTCAAACCATCATTGCTCCCAAGGCATGACTGCAAAAAAAAAAAACATCATCACATACATCATGGTGGAATCTCACATCGCAATGGGTCTCATATACATCACATTCGACCCACACATAGGCCTCTCATACCTCTCATTGGGCCTCATATAAATCAAATGGGCTGATCGAATGGGCCGATCAAATGGGCCGATTCAAATGGGTCGAATCCAATGGGCCGATCAAATGGGCCGATTCAAATGGGCCGAATCAAATGGGCCGATCAAATGGGCCGATCAAATAAGCCTAATCAAATGGGCCCAAACCAACCCATAATTCATCTATTGCTAGAGATCATTTTAGAACATTATAAAAAAAATGAATCATATCCAAAGGATCATTTGGACCATACCACACCTAACAGTGGTGATGATGATTTCCACTGTTAAATTCTAGTGGGTCCACCATAGCATTTAATTTCCATCCAGTCTGTTCATAAGGTCACAAAGACCTGGACTTAGAGGAAAACAAATATCATATTGGTTTAAGGCTTCTGTAATCCCAAAAGGGGGATTTCAATGGTAGATTATCAACTCCACTGTTTTCTGTAGTGTGGTCCACCTGATAAATGGATCTATCTTATTTTTTTTCTTCCCAAGCCTAGATGCAAGCTAGCTAAAAGGATGGACGACTCAAATGTATCATGTACATCAGCGGTGGGTCCCACCTGTCCAGCGTACTAGACGGGTGTGGCAAAGCCCATACATCATGGTGGGTCCGGACGACCGGCTGACGTCCTCAGCAGTGGGGCCCACCTGGCTAGGTGGCGTTACTACACCAGCCAAAAGTTGGTGTGCGGTACCGAACCAGTCTATTGCAACAGGTGGGCCCTCCCCTTAGATCAAATGGATGGATGGTCGTGATGGGGTGCATCCACACGTGGGACCCAGAACTTGCTGACGTTGGACTGGTAGTGGGTCCCACCAGGTGAACGGCTTGGATGTGTTAACGCCAAGAGGGGTAGTGCCTGCTACTGGTCGTCCAACACATGGACGACCCAACTAAAAAAATACAGATGGACGACATCAGATGCATGGTTGGACGTGGTTGCTGATCAGCGCACGCTAACCTTTGAATTTCAAAAGGGGTGGGTCCCACATGAGGGCCCTACACATATGTTTAAGCTCTGTTAAGGGCATATTCTTATATCTTATTGTAGATACCCCACCCAGGCTAACATCTTGAGAAAGCTAAGACAATCCGGGAACCATGAGCATATCCTAAACCAAATCCTAATCCGAACCAAGCCCTAATACCAGCCTAAACCCTAACCTTAGGTAAAATCGTGATCCAAACCCCAACCAAACTTAAGCCATCACAAGCCATCGTTCAAGCTAAAGCATACCCAAACCTTCACCCACAATCAACCCATTTCTCGATCCATTTTTAAGTAACAATTGAGCCAATTTTGAGCCTTTTTAAGCCAAATATCCAAAACAGACTTTGTTTACCCTCAAGACCCAAAAAAGGACCCACCGGACAAATTTCGGGAGAAACTGTACCTGAGGTGGTAGTTTGATTACCGCGGACGGTAGTCAAACTACCGCCCTCTCAAAAAATGTGTGTGGAGCCAGCCACACGAGTTTGCCAGAGCAAGGGGTCAAGTATACTATATTCATCGATGCATCTCGCGTTGGTTTGGGTGGTGTTCTGATGCAGAAGGACAAGGTTATTGCCTACCTGTCGCGACAGTTGAGGAAACACGAGGAAAACTACCCTACTCACGACCTAGAGTTAGCGGCCGTCATTTTTGCTTTAAAGATCTGAAGACATTACCTCTACGGAGAGGAGTTTGAGCTTTTCTGCGACCACATGAGCCTTCGCTATATATTCACTCAGAGGGACCTGAATATGAGACAACGGCGATGGATGGAGACCTTGAAGGACTTTAAGTTCGAGATTTCTTACCATCTTGGCAAGGCCAACCTTGTGGCAGATGCGTTGAGCTGCAAGAAGGCTATAACATTTACGGCTCCGCTGATGATAGCAGAGTGGGATATGGTAGAGTTCGTGCGGGACTTCAAGCAGAAACTCACCGTGGAGGAGCCATTTGAGAGTGTAGCGCACATTCGGGTGCGACCACTTATTGATGACAGGATTATCGAGGCCCAGAAGGGCGATGAGCGGTTGTCTGAGCTTCGAGAGCACGCTAGCGATGATGAGGATGCCGAGTGGAGAGTCGGTACAGATGGGGGCTTGCGTTACCGCGGCCACCTGTGTGTTCCGAATCTTCATGACTTAAGACAGAAGGTTCTCGAGGCTGCACATAGCTCGAAGCTTGCGATGCATCCAGGTAACACGAAAATGTATCGCGACATGAAAAGGTCGTACTGGTGGGACAATATGAAGGCCCACATAGCAGAGTATGTATCACTCTGTCTCACGTGCCAGCAGGTCAAGGCAGAGCATCGCAGACCTCCTGGGCTACTTCAGCCCCTGCCCATAGCTGAATGGAAATGAGATTTCATCTCTATGGATTTCATCTCAGGGCTATCGAAGACGAGGAAGGGACATGACTCTATTTGGGTGATCGTGGACCGATTGACTAAGTTGGCCCACTTCCTCCCGATTAAAGTCTCGAACTCTGCAGACGAGTTGGCTAGGTTGTACATTAAGGAGATAGTGCGTCTGCATGGAGTTCTCTTGGAGATCGTGTCTGACCGAGACACGCGATTCACATCTATCTTCTGGACTCGTATCCAGGAAGCGATGAGAGTGAAGTTAAACTTCAGTACCGCGTTCCACCCACAGACCGACGGGCAGACGGAGCGGGTGAATCAGATTTTGGAGGATATGCTGCGGGCTTGTGTTTTGGACTTCAAGGACAGTTGGGATTAGGGGTGCACATTTAACCGGTAGAACCGTGAAACCTGACCGGAACCGTTGGATCGGTCCGGTTTGGTCCGGTTCTAGTATGTTAACGGTCCGGTTCCGGTTCTGAAAATCCCAGAAACGTTAGGAATGGTTCGGTTCCGGTTTAGGGGCATGTAAAACCGAACCGAACTGTGGACCCGAACCGTGGAACCGATCCGTTGAATCGTGGATTTGAACCTTGGATCTGAACCGTTGATCCAGAACCATTTAATGCTAACCATCAAATGGGCAGTTAAAATGAAGATGGTTGAGAATCTTAAATCTCGTCCGTTTATTAGCATGGGGACCACGTTTTGGACCATTGATTATGCATACACATGTACAAACCAAATGAATGGTTGAGAGAACTTGAGCAACAATCTTAAATTGGGGTGCTGGTTGGTAGCGCCTCTAACCCATGGTTATGTGGGCCCACTGTGATGTCCTCATCACATCCATTCCGTCCATCAATTTCACAAGCTCATTTTACTATGGGAGCCCGAAAACAAGACATACCCAACACTCATCTATGCCACATAATAAGGAAACAGTAGGTAAGGAAGAGCCAACCATTGCAAACTTCTTGAGGCCCACCGTGATGTTTATATGTCATCCACTCCATTCATAAGATGAATCCCACCATGATTAATGGAATCCACAAATATTAGCCTGATCGAAAAGTTCTGTGGGCCCAAGAAGGTCTCAACGGTAGGCATTCAATCCAACCTATTTCATGTGATGTGGCCCAATTGAGTTTTGGATCTATCTCACCTTTGGTCTCACATCCTAACATGCATAGTGGAAAATCTCCTTCTTGGCAATTTCATAGCCTTGTAATTTCTTGAGAGAATTTCAAATTTTGAAGTTTTGGGTTACAGGAGCTACTGCAACACATGTGTTACAGGAAACACGCGTATCCCAACTTGGAAGTGGACGTATGACTCATATGATCATCGTATCTGTCTAACGTTTTCAGGATCGTCTGACAAGTGGTTCAGATAGCACTCCTTATTTCCACACGTGCGACTGTGTTTTCCAAGTGCCCAAACCCAGAACCGTGGAACCGATCCGGAACCGAACCGGTTTTTACGGTCCGGTTCTGGTTCGGTTCTAGTATGCTAACGGTTCGGTTCCGGTTCCGAAAATCCCAGAATCGTTAGTAACGGTTCAGTTCCGGTTTTACCCCAAAACTGGACCGAACCGAACCGTGTGCACCCCTAGTTGGGATGACTGTCTCCCGTATGCAGAGTGCGCCTACAATAACAGTTTTCAGGCGAGTATTGGCATGGCTCCTTACGAGGCCTTGTACGGGCGCCCTTGCCAAGCACCACATTGCTGGGCAGAGGTTGGCAAGCGCAATTTGATTGGCCTAGAGTTAGTTCAGGCGACCTCAGAGAAGATCGAGATTATCAGGCGTCGATTTCTGACGGCGCAGAGCAGACAGAAAAGCTACGCCGGTACAAGACGACGACCGCTTGAGTTTGAGGTCGGAGACCATGTGTTCCTTAGAGTTTTTCCTATGAAGGGAGTCCTTTAGTTTGGTAGGAAGGGGAAGCTTACATCGAAATTCATTGGCCCATTCCAGATACTGGATCGAGTGGGGGTGGTAGCATACTGCATTGCCTTGCCCACACCACTCGCGGACGTGCACAACGTATTTCATGTATCTATGCTGAAGAAATACGTTCTTGATCATTCGCACGTTATCTGATGGGAGCAGGTACAGTTGAGCGAGGATGCTACATATATACTGCGACCGACACGTATACTAGAAAGGAAGGAACAGGTGCTACGTAGTAAGGTCATTCCACTTGTGAAAGTGTTATGGACGCACCACACTGAAGAAGAGGCTACTTGGGAGACAGAAGCTGAAGTTTGAAAGAACTACCCTCAGATTCTTGAGGAGTACGAAAATGTACTAATTTTGAGGAAGAAATTTTCTTTAAGGGGGGTAGATTGTAACCTCTTGGAAAAATCCGTATAAAGATTCGAGTACCACCTCAGGCAGAAATCACTAAGGACCAAATCCTTTAGAAATGAGGTGAGAGTTAGCTAGTGTTAAATTAGATTTCATGCGAAATTAGCACTAATCGCTTTAAATATGATCTGCAAGACCCAAAACTTGTAGAATCATTGGCACTAGGTTATCCTAAAATCTAGGATCAAACTCTATTCCCGGTTGCTCTCGGGAGCACATTGAAACTAAGGACCAAATCCTTTAGAAATGAGGTGAGAGTTAGCTAGTGTTAAATTAGATTTCATGCGAAATTAGCACTAATCGCTTTAAATATGATCTGCAAGACCCAAAACTTGTAGAATCATTGGTACTAGGTTACCCTAAAATCTAGGATCAAATTCTATTCCCGGTTGCTCTCGGGAGCACATTGAAACTTCGTATCAGACCTGGACCGCACGTCGAAAGTCCGATTAGTACGAAATTATATATTAAGACCGCCTTGCTGGACTTGACCACCACCTCGAAAATCAAGTCCAGATAGTATCCTGAAGCTATTCGCTTGAGCCCAGAGTGAAGTGTGTGAGAAACGTGGATATCTTAGAAATAAAAATCTAAATTTAAGTAATCTGAGACTTATCGCTTGCGGGCCGAATATAAGAATTCAGACTGTCAGAATCTGACCCAAATACACCCTCGGATCAGGAGAAATTTTCCATACATGATAGTGTACTTGTGGCCTTGATCGAGTGCCAGTGACCATTGAATTGAAACTGGTTCGCCACGGTCGATCTGTAGACCCAATTGGGACGAAAACTTTGCTTGACCTGGATCTAAGGTCAGGGAGCTTAAGTCCGACCGCATGCAGAAAAGGGGGCTCCAGAAGTGCTTCGTTGGATCGAAATAGTCCCCTTTTGGTTATAACCTAAGTATACCTTGGCCCTAGGGCCATTTCCATCAGTTTTAGGCCTATATAAGGACCTTAAACCCTCTCTCATTCATTCCATACGAATTTGGAAAAAATCCTAGGAGAGAGAAGAGAGTAAAGAGAGAGAAAGTGAGAAAGAAGTTGGAGTCACTCCTGGGATTCGATCCCTGCTACTTCACGTGCCTTACCACCACTTCCATATTGCTCTACCGGCGATACCGATCCCGTTCTTAGGTAAGAATACCTAACCCTAATCCGTTCTAGGGTTTCAAATAGTTGAACTGATGAAATAGCTAACCTAGTTCATGTTATACGTTGCCATTCTACTGGTGACAAAGACTACGTGTTTAAAACGTATCTGTTACGCGTTTACCGACGTAAGGTGCGGACTATAAACGTATAGGTTATGGTTTTCAAGGCTTTCAATGTCGGTTAATGATTTATAACTGACGTGGGTGCTATTTCACATGCAAAATGCGTCGTCCGTTTCTCCTTACAATTATATATGAACTATATGGAATATAGTGTATTCTATGTATATGTTGAGATGTTTGAATGTGTATGGAATTTGAATTTGTGCCTAACATGATTATCTGTCGTGGATATATGATTGTTATATATGCAACAACTCCTTAGCGAAATGATTTGCCCTAAATCACGTCACGGCCAATATACGTTTTACATGTTAAAGTGTGTAGCCCAAGTGTTTGTGGAAATGATTAAATGAATATGGAACCCGGATTCATGCATACCATGATTATCCGCCATGGGTATATACGTGTGGTATACAGGGCAACTCCTTAATGAAAGGATTTGGCCTAATACATGTGTAATCAACATACATCATGGATGAAGATGTATGTAGTCTAAGTATTTGTAGAAATGTCTAAGTGAGCTAGTTGTTACTAAGAAGTACTTTGTATGAGGGTTGAGATATGAATCTCGGTTACCTTAATTATGTGTATGATTTCCTCCATGAACGTTACATTATGATGTCTGTTGTATTTATTTTGTGTTGCACGTTACAACATGCTCATATAATTGTAAGAATTGAATTATTTGTTCATTATTGCTTTGACTATCTCATATGATTTACCTGTTGTAATTGAATGTGTTTGGGGCTATTACATAGTCCAGGCAATCGGTAACAGGCCTTGATTTGGTGGTTGAGGTTGTTTTACCACAAATGGTAAAGGACGTGTTTGCTGAATCCAAGTTGTACTTCGGTCAAGGCAGTGGTTAGGCCACACGGGGTGCTTATCCACTTCATGTCGATTGACTCGAGGTGCGCTCGTGCTAGTCGAGCTCGTCAAATAACCCGATTGACCCGATGTATGTTCACTATGTATGGACGTTACTGGTTGAACCTAAGGTACCAAACTCACCAGTGGAAACCCTGTTAACCTTGGTACATCGATCCGCTAAGACTCATGAGCCGGACATGGTGGTATGGGACACCGTGGTCGAGCTGTCGGCCTACGTTGGGGCGACGAGCCTCCCTGTAGTGACCAGTGAGCAACCTAAACTCGTGAGCCGAATACAGTGGTATGAGACACTGTATTCGAACTGTCGGCCTACACTGATAAGGTGACGAGCCCTTTGTAGTGACCTCGAGCATACTCTGAGCCTGCGGAGAGGCGACGAGCCCTTTGTAGTGACATCGAGCATACTCTGAGCCTGCGGAGAGGCGACGAGCTTTTCCGTAGCAACCAGAGTACAAACTAGGCCTACACTGCATCGTGGTGACGAGCCCTTTGCAGTGACCTAGAACCGCAACATCGTATGAGATTTACTAGGACTGACGACCCTAGAATGGATCATTGTTTAGGAAATGATATAAGGGAGGTACCTTAGTTTCCCAATCCTGTTGTATGAATAAACCTAAGTAAGAACCTGGCTAATCACGTGCATATACCGCATTGCATGTGCTTTGGCGTGGAAGAACACTTTCGGGAGGTCGCCATGTGCGCCGTAAGATGAAGACGCTGAGGGAGTGTACGTGAGGGCATGTATCATCCTTACATATCATTTTACATTAATCAAGAGTATTTAGGACATGATTGTTGTACTGCTTTATCATTACTGCTTGATTGAATTGATAACATGTTAACCTTTGCTTTATTGTTCCACTGAGTTGATCACTCACTCCCACGTTACGGGACGGTGTTTTAAACACCAACCAGACTCTGTCTTGATTACAGATGGCGACGCGACTCCTGAGGCGGAGCCTGACTTTTGTGACAACGAGGAGGCATTCTCGTACATGCAGTATTCAGGCAGGTTCATGTGAGTTGTTCTGATCAACGGGGCTTCAGGGCTTATACATCGTAGAGGACCATCTCATTTTTGACGTTTTGTATTTTGAATCGATACTTGTAATATTTCACCTGGAATGTGTTTATACTCTGGAGACATATTATAACTTATATGTTCATTATCTATCTATGACAGTCTTTCGCTTGTGTGATTCAATTGTCTCTGGAGTATGATATACTGATTTAGCTTAATCTTACTCATGTTTAATGCACTAACACAGACAACATTTAATCATCATTGTTTATGTTGCATAAGTGATGTGTTGAAACTCGGGAGTTGAGTCTATGCTCGACCCCCGATTTTCAGGGCGTTACGCCTCCCAAAGCCCAAAATTACCACATTGCCATTAGAGAAGGCTATAAATAGCCCTCTCCTCTTCTCATTTCAACACACACCAAACCAAGGGAGAGAAAGAGAAAAAGAAAGAAAGAGAGAAAGAGAGTGAGGGTGAGAAGGAGCTCCCAAGCCCCAAAGTCCTGATTTTCCAGCCACTTCTTAGCCTCACCTCAACCATCTCAACCCTTTAGTCTAGCCCGAATTAGCCATTGTGTACTTCATGTTCTAGCCATCTCAAGAGAAGCCAAAGATCCATCCATTTTACATACAAGCATTCATCATGACATTTATTCCATTCTCAACCCCCCTGCTTCTCTAGATCTCTAGTGAACGTATGCTTTGTAACTTGCCGTGCATCGGATCCTGTCACATAAGAAATTCCTAGGTGATCTAGTCCAGTTTTTCTTTACCTTTTGGCATAAGCATCATCACATCTGCCTTTTAGGTACGCCGTTGGACGTATGCTCTGTGGCTTGCCGAAATTTCAGATCTTGCCACATTAGAAATCCACGTGCGTGCCTAGTCCTATCTCTACCACATCATCCATCCCTTGAGATTGTTTTACTACACAAAGTAGAGACAGTACATTTGTACGGGCAGAAATGGTGCCTAACACATTCCCTCTTTGTAACTGAGGTCCCTTACCCGGAATCCCGGATTACAGATCAGGAGTCACTCTAAGGTAGGAGAGTCTTCGGATTTCTCCAACCTTACATATTCCGTGGGTTCTAGCCGACTGCGGGATTCTGAGATTAATTGGCTAGTGGCGACTCCAATATTCATAAATCAGCCTAATCACCCCCATCATCAAACCATAACATTTAAATCAACGTGGGTACCAATTTCTAGTGTCTACACTTATATTATATAATATAATATTATCTCATATTATAATACTATGATATAATATAATATTATAATATATATTAATATACATGTACATATATGAATATGTATATTATATCCATCACCTGGCCAGCGTCCAGCCACCATCCAGCTTACTGGATGATGCACCATCAACGTGGTGGTCCCACGTAGTGGGCCGCAAAATTCCGATCAAGCTGATATTTGTTTATTCCTTTTATTCGGGCCTATGTGACCGTCCGGTTAATGGTCATGTAGGCCCCAACTAGGATCGAGGTGGCCCACTTGTCGGATGTTATGGATAAAATACACACATCATAGGTGAGCTAAGAAAGAGAGGGAGAGAAGGAGGAAGGGAGAGAGATCGGCAATGACAGAGGGGCCCCGCCACTATGGGCCCCTCTTGGATACAAGCATACATCAAGGTGGGTCCCACCAAATGTGGGCCCTTAAATTACAAAAGAGAAATACAAAAAGGATAAAAAAATGTGGGTCCAAGATCACCCACCGTTCGCTTCTTCTTGGTCCAATGGAATGCCAAACTCCTTGGCTTCGATTTTAATGGAAGGTGATGAAAAATGGAGGGTTGAGATGGGAGATGAGAGGGTAGGAAGTGGGCCACATACAAAACTCTCTCATGGAGGTTTGGGAGAGCTTGGACGTGTGATGTTTTGGGTTGCTTGGAAAATGGTTTGAGAATGAGAGAGAGGGTTGTAGAGAGAGAGAGAGAGAGAGAGAGAGAGAGAGAGAGAGAGATGTGGTGAGTGATGGGTGTGTAAGAACTTTTTGACTTTAGGGGTAGATGGTGTAAGAAGGGTATGGGGTGTGTAAGAACTTTGTTGACTTATGGGGTTGCTTGGGGATGGTGTGAGGTAATGTGTACTTGACATGTACTTGACCATTGATGAGATTGATTGATTGATTTTCGAGTTTGGGGCGTGACATGGATAAAATACATGGATCATGGTGAGGCCCACAAAGCACCGGCCTAGCTAGTGGCAGCGTCCATAGCCTGTCCATTCCTACCACAAGTTGCGGTACCTTGCCTGTAACGTGACCCGGAGGAAATCGACCGAAGGTACATATTCAAGATCCTACAAGCGTAGCCCACGGATTTGACAGATCGCACTGGAGGTCCACCTTGATGAGTGGCTTGGATCTTACACAATAATTCCAGTTAGCAAAAAGGTGCACTACTTGACCCTGTGTCCAAAAAATCAATAGTTCTGATTGCCATAGATGTAAGGCAGTTGTACCGTGGAAATGGAATCTCCAAAGCTCTTGGGAATGGATTAGGTGAGATGGTCGGTCAACTATTTTGAAAGCTTATTTTAGAACATGATCCCAAGAATAAAGCAAATCCAAATCTTATATACACCGTACCATAGGAAAAGTAGTAATTAAATCCCCACCATTAAAAACTTTGTATTATCATTGAAATATTTATTTTCCATCCAACCTATTGGTAATGTCACCAAGATCTGCAAAAAAAAGACTACAGAAATATCAACTTGATCCAAAACTTTTGTAGCCCACAGGCAGTTTAACCATGTATTACCTCTATTTCTTATATTATGGTTTATCTAAAATTAATATCTATTTCATTTTTTATTTTATCATACTTTAAAATAAACTTTCAATGTGGGTCAGGGGTGGATTTAGATTCTCCCTTTTAGAAGCAGAAAAATATTGCTTCTTGAAATCTACTTGAGCCACATCATTGCGTTCACATTACATTTATTATAGCAGGGTTGACAACGTCAATAAAGATGTGGACTAATCAAGATGCACGCGAAAGTAAGATTTTTCTGCCGGCAAGCAGAGGATCCGGATTGGGTGGCCCTAATCCTTACGGAGACGGGGTCTTTATGACATGTACCGACCATGCTGACTGTCGTGCTCAGCACCAAGGAGACTTCAATTTTGGTGACCGAATCCACGGGACGCGGAATAGCTTTACTGATAGGTTGAGTCGTCGCCATACTCGCTATTTAAGTGACGTTATTTAGTTCCGTGCTTCCCACCATGATTTTTTATTTTATTTTATTTCACCGGCTATACTTTCGAAGAGATCATTTCAAGGCATGAGTCAAAGAATGAGTCAGACCCAAACCTAGAGTGGACCCTATCACATAAAACAATGGCAATCAAGCTGATATTTGTTTCCTCTTCTTTAATGTCTGTGTTAACTCATAAACAGGTTGGATCTCAAATAAACATCACGTTGGACCTTAGTAGGGTTGCAATGGTAAGTGTCACTCTCCCACCGTTTTCTGTAGTGGGGTCTAATCCACCTTTGGATCTACCTCATTCTTTGGTTCATGCCCTAAAATGATCTCTCCAATGGATGGAAGGTGTAGATATAATGCATTACATTATGGTGGGGCTCACAAAATTAGGTGAGGTCACTTCAGTACGGAGCCTAGCTACTCAACCTGTAAGTAGCTAATCCGCGTCCGAATCCACTACAGCACCTGTTTTACGCAGTGGACTCTATGATATTCATCCAGTATATCCACTCCGTCTATGCAATGTGACTCTGATAAGATCTGCAGCGGAAAATCAGCTAAATACACACAATACAGATTGGCCACACCACAGATAACAATGGAAAATCAGCAAAATACACAATACAGATGTGCCACACCACATGTTACAATGAAGAGGGGAGGGATGTAAACATTGACTTGTTTGTGGGGCACCATGTTTTATATCTTTCATCGAATTCATTCATCAGGTGTGCCTCGTAACGATGAAATGAAAATACAAAATTGGATTGATCTAAAACTCATTTTGACACATCATGTGAACTTAGGGCTCGCTTGGCTGGGTAAATTGGAAGGGATTGGATGGTATTGGAAGTTAAATCCCGAGATTGGCCGGGTGTGCCAAACAGACCGGGTGATCTGATCCCGGGATATAGTAATCCTATGGATCTTAAGACAATTCACTGACAACACCATCATTACCTTTAAATCCCATCCAATCAATCCTAATCCGTTCAAATTTGCCTGGGACAAGTTTAGTAGGAGGGATGGGAAGGTTTAATCCCAGGATTGGCCGGGCGTGCCAAACAGACTCAATATAGCCATCCCAAGAAATGACAATCCCATAGATCTTCAGACAAACCACCAGATTTGGCACGCTCAACATATCACGGGATTTTACCTTCCAATCCATCCAACCAAAGGATGCGATCAATTTTAAGGTAATGATAGTGATGTCAGTGAATTATTTTAAGATCCAAGGAATTGCTTATATCCGGGACAAGTGCACTGGGTCTGTTTGGCTCGTCATGCATGTCCCAGGATATCGTGATCCCATTCCTCTTAATACCGTGGGATTGGTCCGGCCAAACAGGCCCTTAGAGACATAAGATGTAAATTTACCTTTTTCATTGGTGTGGCATAAATGACATCTTTTATAAAATTATTATTTTTTTGTACGATTAATATAAATTTTTTTCACTTGATGGACGGATTAGATTTCACCTTTATAACATGATGGGCGCCACAGATATAGGTATTTTACGCACGAGTTGCAGACTCTACGGTCCGGTTTTCGGTCAATTTCTCGCGATCGAATCATCCAACTCTCCAGCCCAACCAATACTTGGGTATTCTAGTAATTTCTTGAAATGCCAGGGGTACTTATCGCTGCAACGATGTATTGGCCAGCACGACACGAGATTTGCCGGCCAAGTCCATCTCAGCGATTGTAGACACGTGTCGTTCATTCATTCGATTAGATACGTGTCAGCTCTACTTCGATGGAAATTATATGGTAGAGCTCGAGAAACTGGAGTATGGTACACCCATCTGTCCATAGTACAGGTGGCAAGGAGATCCATCAATCAGGTCCGTCCATCTTGTGACGCCTACCATGGATTCCCTGCGTTTAAAAAATTGTACATATCAGACAATCCTATCCGTCATTTGGTCTCGCTTTTCTGCACCACGTGTGAAAACACGTGTTAAGTAAGAAGACATGAAAAGAGATCCGAGCCATTGGCAAGTGGGGCCCACTCGAACATGATTTAAACCGAAAAGTCAGGCTGCTCCGTAGATTTGTAATTTGAATATCTCATGCGCTGATTTCCTGCAAAAGGCATTCGCAGGAAGTTCCTGCCATGGGATGCTAGGTGGGGCCTACCGGGATGTTTGTGAGAAATCCACTCCGTCCATATATTTCTCCAGATCATTTAATACAATAGACAAAAAATCAAGTGGATCCAAAACTCAAGGCGTCCATACAAGAGAAAACAGTGGGGATTTAGTGACAACAGTTGAAAATTTTGTATGACTTCCTTGAGTTCTGGATTCACCTGATTTTTCGTGTTTCGTCCTAAAATGATCCGGGAAAACAGATGGACGGAGTAGATTTCTTATAAACTTCACGGTGGGCCCCACGTAACATCCCAGCGCAGGAGCTTCCTTGCAAAAGGCTTTGGCAGGGAATCTGCGTCCGTTATCTCAAACACTCGTGACCCATCTAACGTGTATAGGCTGGCCTAGTTTTCGTGGCAGAGGATGGAAAAGGTGGGCTCTGAACGGCTCAGATCGTGAACACGTGTGGCCTCAATTGGCACGTGTAGGGAAGTAAATTTGGATAGCTATTCTCGCGAATAGCCACAAAAGGCTCCGATATAAACGACCAAACGATCTAACGTTTCTCCATTTCCGATCTGCCGATCGGAACTCGGAAGCATTTCGAGGGTTTGTTTGGATCGCCCGATCTCTCTCACTATTTCTAGAGTTTTTGAGAATTTCTAGGGTTTCGGTCTCCGCAATAGGCTCTTCTGATTCTAGGGTTTTCTTGGATTTCGAACCCGGAAGGTACGTCTCTGAAATCTTCTCTCGATTCATTTGAATTTCCGTAGAGATCTGCCTTTGAATTCCATTATTTTGCATTCTCTAGATCTGATTCTTCCTAATTCACATCTTTTCTGGAAAAATCCTTTTGTAATTTCTTCATTTAACGTCTCGAAAACAGCTAATCTCCGTCTACACAAGCGAATTTGAAACTCTAAAATGGCATTTTCCGTTGTTGGGTTTTGATATGATCGAGATCTCTATCTGGTTATGGTGGAACCCCCATTTCATCTATACACATGGTGGCCAGATTGTGACTCCCGACCGCCCACCATGTGGACCCTACCTCAGACAAATCATGGTTTGAAGAGAATACGGCCTTGTCGATCCCGATTCATGGACTTAGAAATGGACGGTTGAAAAAGTTTGTCAACGGTTGAAATTAGCGAGAAGAGCTGGGGAAAAAAGTGATGGGTCCAGATCGTTCGATAAGCGATATTTTCTGACAATGGGCCATCTAGGGTTGATTCTGCATGGTGGACAATCTTGATCTGCCATCTCGCTGCCATGCGTCGGGATGTATGGGTGGCTAGATCATGGTATGATAGAGATGCCTCTGTTATATCAGCGTCATTTCGATTGACCTCATCCTTTTTTTTTTCCCTCATTATTTTTGTGGGTAATATAATAATTTCAGGTTAAGAGTACATTTTTTTAGACTTTCTTTCAGATTTCAACCACTTGCTAAGAATGGATCTAGAATAGATATTCTTTTTCTCTTGCTCATATGGGCCCTTATTGTTTCTATCTATATCTAAATCTGATCTTCCTCCCCAATTTGACATTATGGTGTTGCTATAGAGTTTCTGTAATGGTCCAATCTCAACGGTAAAATTACCTGAGTTTTGCATGTTTGACCATTCATTATCCTGTGTAATTCCATTTGACCATTTACTAGGGAGGCCCCCGGGTGATCCATTAGAGAAGTGTTTCAATCGGTGTTTTAAATAGCTATGCTATGTAGTGTGTAGCTTACGCTACATAGTGTACCATAGCCTTAATGCTATGTAGCTCATGAAAATAGCTTAATTCACATGTAGCTTACGCCACATAATTATTTGCATACGCAACACGCTACATAAACTACGCTACACGGCATGTAGCTTACATTACAAGTTTTTTTTTTTTTTTTTCACTTCAATTTTAAAATCAATTAATGTTTTCAATGATTTGTTACATTTTTCTATCTTCAATAAAAATTACTTAATCATTGCCATTTCCTATCACTTTAGGTTGCGTTTGATTGCACAAAATATCATGAAATTTTGTTAAATTTCATTATCAATCGATCTAATTTGGTGCAGAAATCATGAAATTGGTGCAACTAAGCGCAACATTGATTAAAAATCTAGAAGTAGCTTTGTAGCATGCGCTAAACACCATGTAGCTTACACCTCACACTTCAGAGGGGTGATGAATGCAGCGCTACAGCTATTTTCTATTTAAAACATTAATTCAATAATAGTTTTTGTTCTTGCATAGCTCTACTGGTTTTCCAAATTAGTTCTGTATGGATGTCTACTGCCATTCTTGGTTAACATCGCTTCAAATGGTTGCCATTCTCGCCAGGTTGACATGCATGGCTGTGAGGAAGGGGGTGTTTGTGCTGATTAAAACTCTCTTTGTTACATTTGCTTTCAAAATTGTGATGAGCGGATTTAGATGTTCTATTTATTACTCTTAGTAGCCTGTGATGTTCTGACAGCATATAAAGCTTCTCAGTCACTTTACCATGCAAAGCTGCCTCCATTTTGCAGAAACTTTCTTCAGAGAACGGAGTGTAGTGGATTGTGGTGTTGATTCACTAAGATTTTGATTTTTCATTGAACTCATTTCAAGTTGAGAATAGTTATTCTTCCTCATGGAGTTGACCCTTATGTAACATAGAGTTTATGCTAATTTGTGGTTCTCGCTAACTTTGGGAATTATATGCATATATAGGTTTTAGCCTGCTTTAGCTTCAAGAAGCAAGAATGGGAGGAGGATTCCGAGTATTGCATCTCGTCAGACCATTTCTATCGATCTTGCCAGAGGTTCAGACTGCTGACCGGAAAGTTCCATTTAGGGAGAAGGTTATCTACACGGTGATTTCCCTTTTCATCTTTTTGGTTTGCAGCCAGCTCCCTCTCTATGGCATACACTCGACAACTGGAGCAGATCCATTCTATTGGATGCGAGTTATTCTTGCATCAAACCGTGGGACTGTTATGGAGCTGGGAATCACCCCAATTGTTACATCAGGGCTGGTGATGCAACTCTTGGCAGGGTCAAAGATCATTGAAGTTGACAATAGTGTCCGTGAAGATCGTGCCCTCTTGTGAGTATTTGCTTACTAAGTTGTGTTTGGCAATCCTTGGCATTATTTATTTATTTCTATGTTCTCTTAGACTTGTTATAGTGAGGTATACTCCATGGTGTGATGAATTAGGTTGGATCTTATTTTTTATTTTTTAGTATCAGTGCCATGGCATGTTGTGTTCCCAGTGTGATTATATTGCATTTGTATCTTATTTAGGAAGTACATATTTCTAAGAATCTTACATTTTGATGTTGATCGTGGATGCTGAATTCCTGACTACAGTTAGAAATAGTTATTGTTTACTGACATTAGACTGACCTTAATGTATTGTTTGAGAGAAAGCGCAACTCCTGCTGGCTTCTTGGTTGAATGTACATATGTAAAACCATTAATCAGAGAGCATCTATACTCAGAATCAGAATCCGGAAAAGAATTCAGCTAGTCATTATAAAGCCCTTTCCCAAATATTTAAAAAAAAAAAAAAAGACAAGAAAAGAAAACTCTTTACAAAGTCTTACACATGCATGAAATGGACTGCCATCCATCTTTCCATAACTTCGATGCCTGGGGAATGCAGTGAGACATCATCATTTGAAAGCACATTTTTTGTGGTCTGATTTGGTTGTTTCTATGATTTGAGAAGGTTCTATTTATATTGTATAGAACCTGTTATGCATATATATTGCATTCTCTTTATGCACATTGAACCTCTCTATGCATTTATTATATGCTATTGGTTTCTATGCTTGTGTATTACCGAGCATCTATATTTCTCTTCATTCATACTATGTAAGCTATTGTGCTTAATGATTCAAAATTCTTTCTCAGAAATGGTGCACAGAAGCTACTGGGCATCCTGATTGCCATCGGTGAGGCAGTTGCATATGTTCTGTCAGGGATGTATGGCAGTGTTAGCCAACTTGGAGCTGGGAATGCTATTCTCATAATTCTTCAGCTTTGCTTTGCTGGTCTCATTGTCATATGCTTGGATGAACTTCTCCAGAAGGGATATGGTCTTGGGTCTGGCATATCTCTATTTATTGCCACCAATATCTGGTAAGTTCTCTTTTTTTCATTTTCTTGTCCACGGTATTCTCATGGAAGTTAATACCTAAAATTTTGTTGTCCCTTTCAGCGAAAATATCATCTGGAAAGCATTCAGCCCCACAACTATCAACAGTGGGCGAGGCGCTGAATTTGAAGGTGCTTTCATTGCCTTTGTCCATCTGATGATAACCCGGACAGACAAGGTCCGTGCTCTTCGTGAGGCTTTCTACCGGCAGAACCTTCCAAATGTGACAAACTTGCTGGCCACAGTTTTCATCTTCCTTGTTGTGATTTATTTCCAAGGATTCCGTGTTGTTTTGCCCGTAAGGTCGAAAAATGCACGTGGACAGCAAGGTTCCTACCCAATCAAGCTGTTCTATACTTCCAACATGCCTATCATTCTACAGTCTGCTCTTGTTTCCAATCTTTACTTTATTTCCCAGGTACGAACCTTACATTTAATTGGAGACATATCTTTTTCTTTTACCTCATGAAAAATCTAATGCTTTCAATATCTTTAACAGTTGTTGTACAGGAGATACAGTGGAAATTTCCTTGTAAATTTGCTTGGCAAGTGGAAGGAATCTGAATATGCAGGTGGTGGCCAGTACATTCCAGTCGGCGGTCTTGCATACTACATTACAGCTCCATCAAGGTGATTGGATATTTTGTTTGTCTTACCTGTTACTTATTCCGTCCGTTTAACTTTTTGTTTTTGTTGGCTATAGTTGAATTCTCAGTCCCAGTTTGTTTTTTTTATTGAATTGTACAACCATTTCTTTCTGCTCGTTTTTATTCATCTGCCTATCTGTGCATCTATAAATGGGGATTGTTTTTTTTTGTTTTTTTTTTTTTAACCTCAGCTTGGCAGATATGGCAGCCAATCCATTCCATGCACTGTTCTATCTTGTTTTTATGCTGTCAGCGTGTGCACTATTCTCAAAAACTTGGATAGAAGTGTCTGGATCCTCCGCTAGAGATGTGGCTAAACAACTCAAGGTAAATTTGTATTTGGCCTTTCCTCCGTTTTTTTCTTCTTTTGTCCTCCGTTTATTGCTACTGCTTGATTAGAGGATAGCAGAGCCCAACTGGGGTTTATTCCAAACAGTTTCAAAGGCTTGAAGAGTGTCTCACAACCAAGGTGTTCCAAAACGGTAATGGTGGCCGTTATGGCCACCACCATTACTGTTATGATACGGGCCGGCCATATCGGCCGTTTTTTATTTTGTTGAAAAAACTGTTACAGGACCGTTATGGTCCGTTACAGGGCCGTTACGGGACTGTTACGGCCGTTGCCGCCGTTTTGACCCCGTAACGCATAACGGTTATGACCGTTACCATTATGTAACGGCCGTTACGCTGGTACGTAACCGATTTTGAATACCTTGCTCACAACTTGAGTTTGATTCTGTTTGTCTGCATTGAATTTCAAGTCTAAACTCTGATTTCAGTAAAATGGCCCATTTAAATGCAGTGTTGTCGATGGGGTATGAGGTCAGGTCAGGCCTGGCATGTTTATTTTTGGGTGTACAATTTTGTCCTGGCCCCAGCCACACCTACAAGACCTGAAAATAGACCAGGGTTGGCCCATTAGAGACATACACAGGCCATGATATAAATGCTATGAGATATGGAAGCCTGCTGGTCAGACTTATGCACTGACAACACTAATAAGTTGGTGAAGTTTTGTCTTGTCCAAATCGTAGAATGCCGATTGTGGTATTTCTGTTGCCTTGTAAAGGGAGTTGTGACAATGCTTTGGAACTCAGATCGGATCCATTGGTAGACTTTTAGATGGGTTTGCTCAAGCATTGGACAGATCTGTTGATGATGCTAGGCTTCTATTTCAATGGAAAAGAGTTGTTAATTCGTTTATATCTGCTTTTTATTTGTTATGCAGGAGCAACAAATGGTGATGCCTGGTCACCGTGAGTCGAATTTACAGAAGGAACTAAACCGCTACATACCCACAGCGGCGGCCTTTGGAGGCATTTGCATCGGTGCATTGACAGTGCTGGCAGATTTCATGGGGGCGATCGGTTCAGGGACCGGGATCCTGCTTGCTGTGACGATCATATATCAGTACTTTGAGACATTTGAGAAGGAGAGAGCCAGCGAGCTTGGCTTCTTTGGTCTGTGAGCTAGAACAGTTTTATGCTACTTCTAGATATAGGACGCGGTGCTAACGAGCTCCCCGGCAGTTTTGGCGAGCTGAGATAGTCATATGTGTAAGTAGATCCATCCTTTTTTGACTTGAGGGTAGTGGGATGGAATTTGTAGTTCAGTGTAGTGTCTTGTGAAGCTGCTCTGCTTTTAACCTGGGACTTGATATATGCTCAGAAAACTGCCAATGTGGCATTGCCAACAGAACAAGATGCTATTCTAGATCAGTTTTTTTTTCTTTTCATTTCAATTTCATTTTGGACTATGTAGTGAAACCTTTATTAGTCCTTGAGAAGGGCTCTGAAGCCTGAGAAACCAAAGATAGACGTTGTTACTGGCATCACTAACTGTTGTTCTTTTTTATTTTTTTATTTTTAATAGCGTTGTTAAACTTCCTGTTATATTTGGTATCGATGATTTGTCACAAACATATCTATTTAAGTCGTTGAAGTTACTGATTAATTTTGCATCTTTCTTTTCCAATCTCAATCATGATCAAAAGTTTAATTCTGAAATCTGGCTCACATCATCCATTTGCATGCATCAGTGATTTGAGAGTTGATATTGCTCTGTGTTCTTGTTGATATTGCTCTACTTGTCTAGGTAATAAAACGGTAACGTATCTCACACCATAAAAAAAAAAAAAAAAAACTCACATTCCCACTCTGAGAATGGGATTAATGTCTTTACTATTCTACTTCAGCTGAAGATACCTGATGCCGGCAAGGAGTTGTAGGGTCCTGCTCAGGATTTTGTAAGTGAACACCATGGACATTATCTAGAACATAGGATAGGCCTGATGTGCCCCCACAACAGGGATGTGGGATACTCCAAAGATCGCACAGTTTGGAAGATTGTACTCCTTTTATCTAGGCTGCGAACCGACAGCCAAGAATAAAATATGGAAACTCTAGACATCAACCAAAAATAGGCCAAATGTAAAGGGGCTAGGATCCCTCTCATGTGGCTGTTTTTTGGTGGCATCTGCCATTCCCAGTGCAACCATCAACTGATCATGGTTCCCTCTTGTAGGAATCTTGCATAGCAGCAAGTGCTGCATTTGCTGCTGAGCTAGACTTCGTAATTCCTCTGTGTGGCTGTTTATTGGCGGCATCTTCCATTCACAGCACAACCATCAGATTGGTGGTCTTGATCAACACACCATGGTTCCTTCTTGTAGGAATCTTGCATAGCAGCAAGTGCTGCATTTGCCGCTGAGCTAGACTTCATAATTCCTTGCTGTGGCCTTGCATAACTAACACAAGAGACCCATTCATGTTTTACAAAACCGAATCTGTAGTGGAGATGAAATATGAAACTGCATGTAGTGGACAGTTTAGAAAACTGCTCATGTAGTGGTCGGTCTAGGAAATTGCTCATGTAGTGGACAGTTTAGAAAACTGCATATAGTGGAAGGTTTTGGAAATAGTGGACAGTTTAGGAAACTGCATGTAGTGGAAGGTTTGGGAAACTGCTCGCATAGTTTTAGAACCATCCTTCTCTCTGAAGTTGGAGAGTGGACAAGAGGACACGCCCAGTGTAGACCAAAGATCAAGAAATGACCACTGAGTAATGGTTTGGTGAAGATGTTGGCTAGCTGGTCTGAGGAAGAGACGTACTGAGTAACCAAAGCATCCACTGCAACTTTTTCATGGATGAAATGATAATCAAACTCAATGTGTCTGGTCTATGCATGAAAAACAAAATTCACAGACATGCAAAGCACTGAGATCGTCACAAAAAAGGGTAGGTGGAGCAAAAGAAATGCTACGACTTGAAGTAAGAAGATGATCCAGGTCAACTTAATAGTTGTAGATGCCATATAACTATACTCGGCTTCTGCACTGCTACGGGCCAGAGTAGACGCTTCTTTGCAGAGTAAGAAATACAATTGGAGCCTAGAAAAACATAGTAACCCGGCTTCTAGTAGGTGGGCAACTAGCTCAATCAACATTAGAAAACCCATAGAGATTTATTGTACTCTTGAGTATGAAAGCGAATGCCATACCTCAAAATATGCTATTAACTGCAAATGCAATGTCAAGTTGAGTCAAAGTAAGGCAACTCTATTGCACTACAATAGGTTGAGGCATCAACTAACTGATCATCAGGAGTTAGTATCTTTCACAGCAATTGGAGTACTAATTGCTGGACACTCCATAATTGCACAATCCAGGAAATTTGTTGCATATTTTGCTAGAGAAAGAGACCACCTGAGAAACTAACAACCTCAACTTCAGAGAAATAATTTAAGTTGCCTACATCTTTTAGGGGAAATTCCTTACTCAGCTTCTCTATGAGACAAATAATTAACACATCATTACGTCTGTAGTAATGATAATGTTGTCCACACAAACAAGTAAAATTATGACATTAGCCCTACAATGTGACACAAATATAAGGGAATCAGCCATACTGCAATAGAATCCAAGATTCAATAGATACATGGAGAAATGATCAAACCAAGGTTGAGGGTTTTATTTTTTATTTTATTTTATTTTATTTTAAGTATAGTGTTTTCTTCAAGAGATGCATGATTCGAATAGTCTAGGTAAGTAAAACCAGGCGGTTGCTTCATATAAACAGGTCTCTTGCGAGAAGCCATGGAGGTACAAGAATCCAAGTACTATTTTGGTATCAGAATAATTTCCTAAACCGTCCACTATCTTAATTTTGTAGTTTCCTATTTCATTTTCACTAAAGATTTAATTTTGTAAAATATGAATGGGTCTCTTCTGTTAGTTAGTTTTGTATAGTTACTAAAATTCTATTATATTTTAATTCAAAACTATGATAGTTATAGCCTAAGAGTTCCATCAGTGGTTTTGAGTGGAACACCTAGTTCATCTCAGCCTTGTCACCCAATCTTCTCTTGTTTTATTGAAGAGTTAGAAAAGCATTTATGGTATTAGAGCAACAACTGTCTCATGTTATAGAACATACTAAAGCTGTGGAAAATATGTTGGGTGGGCTACATGTTACATAAAATTTTGGCCATTGGTTGGTTTCTTTTAGCAGTTCATTTATTTATAAACGCATGGCCTGCCCAAGTAATGATTGAATCGAATCGCACTGAGCCTCCTACGCAGTGGTGATTGCCCAATGTTGTTCTCTCACATGGATGAGTGTGCATTTGGTCTAGCATTCTCCAGAAATAGTGGTCGCAAACAAGAGGAGAAGATTGGTGGATGAGTAGTAGTTGGCTCTTGTGTTTGCTTTTTGCCTTATGTATGGTTTCTTCTTGATATCCATAGATAATAGAATTACATTTTGTGCAACAGCCCTTCCTAGATCTGTCCCATATAATCTCAGAACAGATTTTTACCGGGGATTCCCAGGTCCCCAAGTTTTTGTCTCGAAGTGTTAAAGAGTATGTTGATTTGTTACTGTTTTGGGCAGTATCCATTGCATGCTTGCTGTGTGGCTAATAATTCCAAGCTGAAGCATGCGTTGATGTGTTGTGATTCATGCTCTGCTTCAATTATTTTTAATAAATGTGTCGGGTGCTTGGATTCGGTGCCTGTGGAAGTGCATGCTTGTGATTTTATATAAATATGCTATATACTCTTTGCGCCAAAAGATGTGAAACTTGCACATAGAACATTGTGTATGTTGATCAGGATCATTGATTTTTGAGCAGAAAAAATGAGTTAACAGTCGATAGCAGTCCTTTCATTGATGACCCACACTTGGGTTGGCCCTCTGGAGATAATCCTACAACATTTGTCACGTGGGATTACAATTTCATAGAATTTCCATGAGAGGGGTGCGCATAATACCACCTTTCATTTTTCAAATGCTCGATCAGCCAAATTTTTATTTTTATTTTCCTGGATCGGCAATGCCAATATAAGCCGATTCGGGCTTGGAAACACCCACTTCCGTTGGTGTCTGCCTTGATGTGCCAGCTCATTTTAGTGCTGCATGACCCCAGCAATGAAGCAGATCCAAATCTCAGGTAGACCACACCTCAGGAGACTAGTGATTGAATGCCCACCATTAAAAACATCCTTGTGGGCCACAAGTTTTGGATGGAACTGATATCTCTGTTTTCCCTTCATCCAGGTCAGGTTGGATGACAAATAAACATAGTGGTGGGCTGTAGAAAGTTTTTAATGGTGGATTTTTGGATTCATGCTTTAAAATGAGCCCCCGTTTAACTATCGGGTTCAATTCATTCGAGATTTGGCCCGAAATGGATCCAGCCCACTTTTACCCCTTGATAACCTTACCTCCTTCAGCAAAGAGCCATGGATTCTACAAAACACCAGTCTCAGGATGGAGATAGAAGGAGAGGAAGTCAAGGGCAATTCATGCTATGGGGAGAGACTTGAAAATGCTGTTTACAACTTCCATTCAGAACATACAGGCCAAGATGAATCACCTGAGAGATCTCCATGTTGATCAGATTGCAGTGTTCATTCCATACAAAAGGCCCATGGGTATAATAAAATTGGACGGTTAGGGGGAAAAAAGATTACATCTATACTTACCAGGGCATGTTGATAGTCTTGCGGTGTGATAAGTGGCCAGGATCACTCAGGTGCGTGCTGGGAAATGCCTGTTCAATTTTCAACATTTGGTATAACGATAAATTCCAATTAAAGTAACATCTGTAGAATGTAGAGATTTAGTGTCACAATAGGTGAGGTTGGCCCGTCGGTCAGGCAGGTCCGGGCCAAGCTAGATGGCTAGTAGGTCGGGCTCAGGGTAGAAATGCCACCCATTTAAGCTAGTGGGTCAGGTTTGGGTTGAACCCTACCTAACTTGATCCACCTATATTATATGTTATCCATGAGGTTGGCCTAGATGACCCGACCTGTGCCAACTCAAATGTCCCAACCCAAAATAAATATTAAATAAATAAATAAATAAAAAACATACAGATGATTGGGCCCTTAGCCTCATATTTCTCTTCTTAAACCTGAGTTAGGGCACGGCAGATTGTGTTGGGTCAATATCAAGCATGGACCATTTATAATTTGGTGGGTCATGTTGGTCTTGATTAATTTAAGTGGGTCATGAGTTGGATTTAGGCTAACCTGAGCGAACCAGACCTTGATGATCGGAAAACACAAATATCAGCTTTAACCAAAACTTCTGTGAAGCTTTTAATGGTGGGCGCTCAATCCCCACAGTGTGGTCCACTTGATCCTTTTTATCTACCTTATTTTTGGTCTCATACCCTAAAATGATCCGAAAAAAATGGATGGATGGCATGGATAAAACACAAACATTACAGGGGGTTCTCAAGAGCAAATTATAGTGCACCAGTTCCATACGATAATCCAATCGACTGATCCTCATCATTTCATCAAGGATGATGCAAAAATCCCACCCATCAGATGATCCGATCCATACATAAGTCAACTTCCTGATCTATAGCTGTCCATTTTTCAAACCATGTTATGAACTGATCAGGATTGCCTGATGAAAATAATTCCTTGGAGCGACAAGCAAATCAATGATGGGACCAATAAAAATATGGCTTAAACTGTTTATTTGACCTAATTTTCATATAAACCATATTGACCATCCATTTTATAGGATATGATCAAATGGTTAGAAACCACCGAATCCTGTGATTTTTAAATGGAGGCCCATTAATTTGGGCACCAAATCTAATTAACAGTCCAGATCGACGGATTATCCTAGTGTCCCTGTGCGACTATGAGTGCCATTCTACAAGCTGCTACAATACATGGAAGCACACAGTTGTAGAAGACATGCAGAGGCAGAGCCCCGGAAGGAGGAGAAACACAGAAAAAACAAACGCAACTTAGAAAAGGCTCGACCAAAGCTTACCCCTGCTGCTGTAAGGATACAGTCCCATGTTAGTTTTGCACCATTTAAAAAAATAAAATGGCAGTGACTCCTCAACAATACACTTGGCATAGTTGTACTGCAATCCAGACCGACCAAATTGCTTACCGAGCTGTGGATGGAGCATGACCCAAACTGATTTGTCCCTTGGAAGTTGGATCTATCACTATCTTAGTTTAACCATCCATATGATAGCCGTTAATCTGATGATTAGGATTGCTTGATCAGTGTGATTTAATAGATATTATCTACCCACAATTTGGATGGTCTGGGTAGTTGTACGGATGCCACATGTGAGAAGGACACGTCACCACCATTTTGACAATGGTTCTAAACTAACATAGGAGACTAGTGACTCTAGTCCCTGTTTTGCACTGAAAGCATCTGTATTGTATGCTGAATGATCCTTTTCTCTCTCTCTTTTTATTTATTTATTTATTTATTTAATTTTAATTTTTATTGACAGAGAATGAGCATTTCCTTTTAGGGCTTGTTTGAATGTGTAGAAAGGTTGGGAAACAAAACATTGTTTACTGGAACCTTATTTCCAAGAAATTGTGGGAAAATAAACCTTATTTTACATGTTGGTTTTCAAATAAGATTTTCCTATAAAATTTGGGGCATGTTTCTATTTTATTGTTGGTCAAAAATAAAATAAAATCCCAGTAGTTATTGGTATGTGTCAGATTAACATGTGACACATGGAACGCTCAAAGATAGACAACAGCATCGGTGGGTGCTTAATCTTAATAGTGTTACACATGACACATGAGGGGTGCTCGAAGTTGTATGATGGGAACACATTAGCACATTTGACTGATGTGGGCACTTGAAGGTAGATGGTGGCAGATGTGCATATAGGCACATGTAGCACATATAGAGCGATTGAAGATGGAAAATGGCACATATGGGGCACAAGCCAAAGATGGACGGTGGCACATGAATGACACAAGAGAAGATGGATAATGGAAAATTGGCCGATGTGGCACAAGAGGCACCTAGTACATGTAAGGCCCAAGTGAAGATGGATGGTGGTAGACATGCAACACAATAGAAGATGAACAATGGAAAGTTGGCACATGTGGCACATTTGAGGTGCTGTGTTCAGGTGGCGCTCAAGTGAAGATGGATGGTTGCACATGTGTGATAAAACAAAAGATGGACAATGGAACATTTGGATATGTGACGCATGTGAGGTAATTGGAGATGGGCGGTGTGTTCAACTCTTTGAGAAGTTTATTTTCCTTGAATAGTAAATATGCATTGTTGACGGGGGAGAGGAGGTGAGAAAATAAATTTGTTGATTTTCCAACAAAAAAGAGGAAATGAGAAATAGCGTTTCCCACCAATTCTCACAAAAAAAAAGTTTTCACAAATAAAGAAAATTAGTTTCATGTGAAATGCTGTTTCCTTTATTTACTTTTCATGAATCCAAACAGGACCTTAAATCATGGAGAGAGGATGAGGGGGCAAAAAGAAGAAGAAGAAGAGAAGAAAAAAAAAACAGAAACAAGAAAGAAAAAGAAAAAAGAGAGCAAAAGCATGGAAACAGATGAAGGAATAATTTTTTTAAAAGAATGAATGAAAAGATAAGAAGAAGAAGAAACTGAAGAGAATGGAGAAAATGAAAAACGTGAATACTCTCTCACGTCTCCCCCCTTATTTATTTATTTATTATAGTCTCATCATAAAAAAATGACAGAAATACCTTCACACACATGTACACATATTAACTTAAATAAATACACCCAAAATACCCTTGTAACTCAACAGAAACGAATTTCAATGCAACGTGCTGACAATTAACCCTTCTTTAGAGAGAGAGCCGGTATAGCTTCATGAATTTATTGCGATGCATTCCCAATTTCTGAATCTTATACATCCAATGTTTTGAACCTTGTATTCCAAGTCTTGTAGCATTGGATGTGTAGTATGGGCACAATTTGAGTACCTCTATGAGATAGACCTCAACATGAAACTGAAGAGTAATGGCAAATAAGTGATTGAGTTCATAGTTCCTTGTATAAAATTGTAGGCTCTAAAAATAGGTTAATATGAAGAAAACAACAGTGTTTGAAGCAAACAGAAGTAGAAGCGCCCCTTGTTTTAAAAACGAGGAAGGGTTAGTACATGAAGCATTTGTAGATTCTGAATAATTCTGCCTTTTCTTATAGATATTATGATTTGCTTGAGATGTATTGTTTTTTTAGTTGAGGGTGTGTTTGGTTGCACCAAATTTCATGAAATATCAACCAAACTCACCCAAACAATCTATTTAGATAACTTTTGTCAAAAATCAATTCCAACTAAATTAAGCACTTGGCTCTAATTTTTGTAAGTTCTCTTAATCAAAGCTTCTGGTCTCTGAAGGAGGGAGCATTTGTGACTGAGATGGTACACCAATTCATTCAAGCCATTATTAAATTTGGAAAAAAATAAAAAAGAACAATACAGATTATGGAAAGAAACAATGGCTTACAACCATTACTCCACTGGATATGGTAAAGGTTTACCGGAGAAAAAGGCATCAAGGTTGTCAATGATTATCTGAAGTAGCGATGAAAAACCTTCTGGCGTCAGCGCAGCGCTATGAGGGGACAACACTACATTATCCATGACAAAGAGCTCCTGAGGCACATGAGGCTCGTTTTCAAACACGTCAAGACCGGCACCACCAACCTCTCCTTGCACTAAGCACTTCACGAGCTCATTTTCATCAATTAATTGACCACGTCCGATATTAATGACGACTCCGTCCTTTCCCAGTGCTGAGAGGACATCCTTGTTGATGATGTGGTGGGTCTCATCAGTCAATGCACAAGATACAATGATAACATCGCTTTCGGCCGCAAGGTCACATACGTTTGGGAAATAAGGGAAAGAGACAGACGGGTTCCTGCTCCTTGAATTATACGCAATGTGGCAGCCAAAAGCTTCCAGCCTTTTCGCAATTGCCATGCCAATGCTACCCAGCCCGACGATCCCCACTTGCTTGCCTCTGATCTGTGACAATCACCACGTCACGGAAATCATAAAATTAATAAGCATTCATGGAGCACATTCATCATTTAAACAGAGTCTACTTTTGAGATAGGATGATGCTTGCCACCTCAACAGCTGTGATGAGAGTAGGAAAGAGAGAAACATAGAGGGAGAGGGAGAAGCATTGAGGAAAATGGTGTGCTTACACCTGGTACTCCTGGGTATACGAAGAGAGAGAGAGGATTTTGAGTGTGAACGAATCATGCCCACTTTTTCCAGTGTTTTTGCCCGTTGGAGTTTTAGATCTGCCTCTTTTTTTGGGCTGACATCCTAACATGATCCGGTGCAACAGATGTATGGTATGAGTGTTGAACAGTCATCACAATATATCCTGGAAAGCCTTTATTGCACGGTCCCCATCATATCATGCTTATGAAGGGGAGAGTGGACTACTCTCATCAAAGAACTGAAAAGACAAAAATACCCCATGGTTGAAGGAGCAGCCACACTCAAAAACTACCTGGTAACACCCTTCCCCACAACTAATTGCAAGGTAAAAAATGTCCAACCGCTACTCGTGTTATATATGGTGCAGATTTAGCATACTGAATAGAGGTGGGCACGGGACGACCCGATCCGGCTAACTTGACTCATCCGACTTGACCCTACCGAATGGGTGGGTCGGTCCGAACCAAGTAAGCTTTGCCCAATCCAAACTCAAATCGAGTCAAGTTCGAGTTACCCAATAACTCGACCCAACTCGATCCGGTTAAACTCGACTTGATCTGAAATCTGACTCGACTCGACTCTCTAACCATACCCCAACCCAATCCCAACCTCTCTCTCTCTCCCCCTCATCCTCGTCCTCTTCCAAGCCTGGCAACCACCCACCACCATCACCCTCCTCATCTTCCTCTCTCTCCTCCCTCTAGAGGTGGGCATCGGACCGAGTCGGATCGGATTGGGCGTAATCCGATCCTGACCGAAATTTAGATTGGCTTATCTGAATTCGATCCGATCCGGAGACGGATCCTGAACATGATATCAGATCAGAACCGACCCTTTGTTAGCCTGACCCGAACCAAGTCCGACTCGGCCAAGGAAACCGAGTCGGATCGGATTGGGTGCGACTCGGATCCACGGTTTTAAAGGTGAAAATCATTATCTTCGTTATTGTTTTTGGTGTGGTCCATTTGAGCTTCAGATATAAAATATTTTTTTTTTCAAATAATCTAAAATGATAACGAAAAATGAATAAACGGTATGGATATAAAAAATACATCATTGTGAGGCCCATGTAACTTGATATCATTTGAGCCGTTTGTACAACTCGTTTCTCGAGGGGTTACAGCTGTGAACGTCACAGACTCACAGCAACTGTAACATGAAATGGCTTTCACGTTAATATGTTCTGTACATTCGGTGGGATATTTATTGTATCCAAACCGTCCATCCATTTGGCAATCTCGTTTTAAGGTTTGAGATGAAAAATAAAATAGATCGGACTATTAAGTGGACCACACTTGACAAAGCATTTTCAGCTGCTATTCGTGGTGTGGTCCATATGATCTTTGGATATGATTTATTTTTTGGATAATACTTTATAATGATCTCTAAAACTAAATAAGCGGTGTAGATATAATAAATACATCACTGTGGGGCCATATAACTGTGATCTCCTTTGAACCGTTCATACAACTCAGAGCTCTACAGTGCTCGTCGTCTTATCACGACACGTGCCTATAGCCGTAGCCACTAGCCCGTAGGCTTAGGGATTGCGTACAACCCCTGCCCGTCCCTAGCTCCGAACGGGCATCTTTGTGGGTGGGCCCACCATGATGTACCTGTAAATCCAAACCGTCTATCACCTTTCTCGTATTATTTTAAGGCAAGAAAATAAAAAATGAGGCAGATCCAACAATCAAATGGACCACACCAAAGATGACTCTTGCATTTAATTCAACTGACATTCACAACCAAGATTAAGATTATTATTTTGTGTGGTCCCTCATTTTTGTGTCCATACCTTAAAATAATCTAAGAAAAGGGATGGACGGTTTGGATGTACAGATACATCACGGTGGCCCACCTACAGAACTACCCGTTTGGAGCCATGGACGGACGGACGTAGCTTCTTGAAGAAGCTTTGCTTGTTGCTTCTTGAAGAAGCTTCAAGTACAGGCTAACAAAAAAATACCCAGCGGTACACTCTCTAGCCTATACGTGGTCGTTATGGGTAAATGCTATTGGGCCCACCGTGAACGTATCTGGTCCATCCACGCCGTCCATCCATTTTTTCATCTTATTTTAGGGGTTGAGACCAAAATTTAAGTATACCCAAAGATCAAGTGAACCATACCATTAGAAACAGTTGGAATAATGACTTCCACTGTTGAGACCTTTCTAGGGCCCACAATGATATTTATTTCTCATCCAACCTGTTTATAAGATCACACCGATATGGATGAAGGGAAAACACAAATAGAACCTTGATCCAAAACTTCAGTGGCCCCAAGAAATTTTCAACGGTACATGTTCAATTCACACTGTTTCCTATGGTGTGGTCTAGTTGAGGTTTGTATATACTTAACTTTTAGGTTCAAGCCGTAAAATTATTTGTTAAAATGGATGGACGGAGTGGATAAAATAAATAAATCATAGTGGACCCCACAGAGTTTAATCAGTAAGCTTAGCTCACTGAGTTACTCGGTATGTGATTGCTTCCAGCTAACACCAGCTGTAGTTGTACGTGTCGCTCCAAGACGAGCACTGACGCTCCTCGAGCTCTGAGTTGTACGAACGGTTTAAAGGAGATCAAAGTTACATGGGCCTTACAGTGATGTATTTATTATATCTACACCGTTCATCTATTTTCAAAGATCATTTTAGAGCATTATCCAAAAAATGAATCATATCTTGAGATCATCTAGACCACACCATAAATAGAAGTGGAGATAATGATTTTTTCACCGTTAAATATATTTGTAAGATCCACCTAATAAAATGAGATGTAAGAAGGGGTAAACTTATAATTTTATAGTTACCACACCCGGTGCGGTCCGGATCAAATCGGATCGGATTTCGGTTCGGGTCGGTCGGATTGGTTACTTACCCGAATCCGATCCGACTGTCGTTCGGATCCGACCAATACTACCCGAACCTAACTGATCTAAGCCATCGGTTCTGTTCGAATCGGGGCGGATCGGGTCGGAACGGGTCAGATCCATCGGATCGGGTCCATTTTGCCCACCTCTACCTCCCTCCCTCCCTCCCTCCCTCCCTCATCCTCCTCCTCCTCCTCCTCTTGCTCTTCCAAGTCCAGTAACCACCCACCACCATCACCCTCCTCCTCTCTCTCCTCTCCACTCACTCCCTCCCTCCCTCATTTCTCAATCCGACTCGGTGCCAACTTGACCAGACTCGGTACTTCTGAACCGATTGGACTCGGTCTGGATCAGTCTAGGCCAGACTGAACTTAGATCGAGTTAGGCATGCTGGACTCGGTATCGAGTCGGATTGAGTTCGGGTCAGGCCTATTTCAAAACTGGATCGAGTCAAGTCAGCCCTAATTCGGTCCGACTCGACTCGATGCCCGGCTCTAATACTGAATGCCTTGTTAATACATGCAATTGAGGGTAACCAGCAGTATCTATGCCTAGGCATACCAAGCGTACTAAACTAAGATTAGTTTGAGCTGAATCTGCAACTATTGGAAAAGTCGATCCGTCCAGTCTAGTCTCGATCATTCGGCTCAGGACTATAACTGAGTCAAAACAGCTCTCCAATGTTCATTGTAACTAACAGAACAGCTACTTCAGCATAACTCAATGAGATACAAACATATCTAGTAGAAAATAGGAGTAAATCAGCTAGCAAACAGAAATTGGTTTTTCATGACAGGCTAGCAAATAGTTATGCAAAAACCACTATACCTAAACCCTAAATGCTAAAAGCTGCGAGCTTACCAGGGGATTTTATTAGTAAACTTCAAGTTGGCTAAGGTTGCTTGGATGAGATTAATCTGTCCCTTAAACACCTCAGCATGCTCTCTCTGGTCATCGAACACAAACGCAAGTCTCCAAGTTTCCCCATCATGAAGAAGATACACAAGGTATCCTGCAGCTTAGCTTATTATTCACCTTATTATCCATGAAATTGACTCAAGTTGTATCATTAAGATGCAGAAGACCCCTACAAAATGTATGTGATCATTGACGGGCATGTAAGCAGGCGTGGCGGTCGACCATACAAGGAGTACCTAGTGAAGTGGAAGGAATTGCTCGAGTGAGAGGCCATTTAGGAGTGCGCTGTCACACTACCAATTCATACATCAGATATGAAGGTGAGACTTGTAACAAGCATAGAGGTTCTTCCTGCATAGTCAGACATTTTTTAGCATTTGTCCATGGGTGATGTTTGCACATATTTGAGAAGTACACTCAAGGTGTTCCGTAATGGTAACGGCGGCCGTAACGGCCACCACCGTTACCTTTACGATACGGGGCATAACGGCTGTTACGGCCCCGTAACGGCCATTACGGTCTCTCTTTTTTATTTTTATTTATTGAAAAAACTTGTATCTGTCCCGTAATGTTGATTAAAAAGTATGAAAAACCTATATATGTCCTGTAATAGACCATTAAGGGACTATTATGGCCTTTATAGGGGATGTAACGTGCCGCTAATGGCGATTACATGCCATTTTTTCCCATAACGGTTGTTACGGCTGTTACGACCCCATAACGTGTAACGGTTGCCATCGTTACCTTTACGTAACGGCCTTTACGGCACACCATGAGTACACTAGACCCTTGTAGTATGTAGAGTTCTGTAAGAGACTATAGAGAGCTCTATGACTTTTGTAGCTAGACATGTGTAGTCTTGAAGGTTCCGCGATGGTTGGATGAGTGCCAGATGACATAGTCATAGCCTTTGATGTAAATTCCATTTGGGTCACATACCTCACCATTGTAATCATAAGTTAAAAAACTCAAGAAACTCAACCTGACACCACCAAGTTAACTTGACTCAATCAGACATCATCTAGACTCAAGAAAAGCTTGATGGGTCATGACTCAATCAAGACTCTAAAGAAACTCACCTCAACTTGCACAATTCAACTCTCAACTTGTCAAGACTCAATGATATTACTCAAAAAAGAAAGAAAGAGAAAAAAAGAAAAAAAGAAAAAAGAGTGACTCGAGCAGTTAGTCGAGTGACTTTACTTTTAGACAAGTTGAGTTTTGAAACAATGGTCCTTATCTTCCTAAGCTGCAAGCAAGCTTGTTTTCCCACAAACTGGTGTTCTTCAACTATACTAGCCAAGAAAATATACTGCATGTTAATTTTGACAAAATTCTTTACTAAGTCATGACACATCAAGCACATAATTCACAAGAGAAACTTCAAACTCTGAAAGTGTGATGGATGATACACAAGCACTTAGAAATTGCATATATGGCATGCAAGCAATACAAAAAAAATATGCTTTCAGTTTAGATGTATCATGAACAAAAAATATGCTTATTTGATTGGACAGATGAAAGAGAAAAACAATCAAATGAGGCTATTTGAACAAGAACATGTCAATGAATTAGAATTAGGGTTGTTCAAATAATCTGATTTTGGGATTGTGACTTGGCAGAAGTGGGTTCCATAGTTGATTTAGTGCAATTTTTGAGAGCTTGCATTTCAAGCGTCATACGCTGGCAGAGTATTAATACTCCCCAATTTGTAGTACTAGCAATAACAAAAGCATCAATTCTCTGCTAACCAGGAAAAAGCATCAACCTCTACAAATGTAAGATAAGAAAGAATCTTCCAAAAAATTTATTATGAGAGAGAGAGAGAGAGAGAGAGAGAGAGAGAGAGAGAGAGAGAGAGAGAGAGAGAGAGAGAGAGAGAGAGTTTTTAAAACCCTAACCTTAGCTTTGATACCAAGAAGATGCATTAAACTAGGCTAGGGCATCCCCTCTCACCTCTCTTTATTTTTAATATTGAAACATTTGAAAAATATGGCAGTTTGCAAGACTACCCAATACAGTACACCCTCATTCTCCAACAAATAATTTCACTATCATGAGCTGGGTAATTAATTTTGTACAGCCTGATATTAGTGGACCATTAATCATGTGTACAACAACCCAAAAGATGAGGGATACTGTTGCAAAAATGTTTTCTCATTGTGGTGATCTAGCCTAACATGTCAACTATATAGAGAGATTATAAATGTACGATAGGGGGAGTCTTCGGTACAGGCATATTACGCCTCCCCGTGTAAGCAACGGAAGGAACATGATCACTATATGCAACAAAATGTTCCTCCTGAAGATATACATCAGTAGAATGAGAAGTTACGGACCTTCAAATTCCTTGGTGGGCTTAATGATGAGTTTAAACCTCAGAGTTCAAATTTTGGGGCGTGAGAAGATTTCCTCCTAGGAAGCAGTTTATAACCATATTCGAAACAATGCCAATTAATGTGCTTCCATGGTAGCATATATTTTCAAGAAGTCTGCCTTTGCAGCTAGGGTCAAACCAAGTCGGGGATGATTTGTTGTTAAGGGTCATACCGGTGAACAGATGTGTCACCCACCTTTGCGTTCTGCTGATTTAGATAGTTTGGGCTGCACTCATTGTGGACGTCCTTGACATACCAAAATCATTGCTATGACTTGCATCCTCACTTTAGACCTCAACTCAAATGGAACTAATACTACTGTGGTCGAAAGGAAGAGACACTCTATTGAGACTAGCCACATACCTGAGTTTCATCTTAGTGTGGCAGATCATCCTCAGATTAAAACTACTGTCAGTACGAAGGATTATTCAGGTATCTCTGCCCATCATGTATCTTGACCTGCGTCTCCTTCTAATGAGTCTTGAATCTGGACTCTCCTATTGAGGTGTATCATTGGTTATTTTCAAAGGAATCGAGCACTCTTGTTGATCCTGCTTCGAATCAAAGATTAGTAGGAAAGCTTATCTATATATATATATATATATATATATATATATATATATATATATATATATCAACCACACGCCCTGGCATAGCTTTAGGCCGTTAGTGTGATTTGTCAATTCATCCAGAAACTGTGTTCCCATCACCTTGATGTGATTCATTGCATGTTACGTTGTGTGAAGTCAACTCCTGGAAAAAGGACCTCTATATCGACCATGGACATTTAGAAGTATGCGGCTACTATGATGCAGACTAGGCAGGTTGTACCAATGACATGCATTTCATTACAGAATTTTGTACTTCATTGGTGCTAACTTAGTATCTTAAAAAGGCAAGAAGAAGCAGTAGTTGCCCGTTTAATGAGGACATCCGAGCACCACATCAGAGGAGGGTTGAACCAGTCTCCTTATGGCTAGACGACCATTACAGGGGCCCACTTGACCAAATTTACATTCCTAGCCATGTTGAAGACCCCATGTGCACGTTCATGTATATTTGAAGACCTCACATTGGGAAGATGCACGTGGGTTGCGTTTAGGAGTTTGATGGACACATCGGACCATTGGATCATCATCACTGAACATCTTGATCGTGAACCCCCTTGGGCCACGAAATAGTTTAGATGTTTATATTGTTTACATGCTTTGTTATTTTCGGTATACCTTATATTTATGTTGAGATTAGAGAGTTAGGAACAACTTTTAATTTATTAAGTGTCTTTATGTTGAAAATCTTATTTAAGAGCGTCTTTTTGTAAAAGGTCTTTTCTAGGATTATAAAGAGAAAGATGGGTGTGTGAAGCCCTAATACTATTATTTTGAAAAAAAAAAAAAAAAGCTTTGTGTTTTCTCTTCTTCATGTGATTTGAAGAATACTCCATGTGATTTAGACCTTGGGCGTGGTGTGATTCCATTCCCTATTCAACAGAGGTGCGAGGTTTCCATCTATCATCTTCCTTCTCTCTTCCTTTCTATCCAAAAGATGTATTTTTCCAAAAACTTCATCTCTCTTATTCCCATCCTATCTAAGACCATCCAAATCATCTTTTTCTTTAACTTTTCATTATCCAACTTTAACCACAATGGAAATCAACCATTGAGGACCCCAAAACCCTAGCCAACGATTCACACGTGCGAGCCCCTAGATGACCGTACGGACAATCGCTCAATCCGTTGATTTCCCATTGCTTCCCCCATTAAAACCCCTTGATTCTCCATCCATAACCCTACCCTAAACCCTAAATCCCTTATTTCTTATTTTTTCCGATTTCTAAAAACCTTGATTCCAAAATTCCTAATTCCCATGAATCCTAATTTTCCAATTTTCAAAATTTCCCATTCATAACCCTAATAATAAAACCTACAAGTCAGTCCCCTGAGTGTGGAACATGCCTATGCTAAATTGGAAGTTCTATTCTTCCATTGAGCCTAGTTTTAATTGATTTATGTGATTTCTTAGCATGCGGGCATGTGATTTAGGTTAAATCAGATTTTATTTTTTATTGTTTACTCTTAATTACTTAGTGGGTTAGCATCCTTTGTTAATTGAATTACTTTATGAACTCTTTCATAACCTCTGCGTTGCATGTTAACATTAAATCATGTGTCCTGCATCATTGTTCCTCTATGTAAGCCAAGTATTGGTCCATCGGACATGCCACAAGTGAGGCCCTATGGCTATAATCATTTCTCTTTGAGTCGGGTGTTCTCGTTACCACACTCGTTTCCCTTTTTTGCGACAACCAAGCAGCAACCCATATTGCCTCCAATCTAGTGATTCATGAGCTTACTAAATATATAGAAGTTGATTGTCACTTCGTTTGAGAGAAACTATCAACGAGTTTTATCAGTATTTTACACCTTTCTTCCAAGGAATAACTAGTTGATTTCTTCACTAAGGTAGTTGTTGGGATCATCGTTCGGAGTATCCCCAATATCATCGAAATATCTCTGATATCATCTTTATCTCCAACTCGGCGATACCGATAACACTAGTGGCGATATGATAACATTGGTAGTCTCAAAAATTTCAAGTATTTGTGATGTATCGTTAAGCATCGTTAATAATTTTTATTGTGTAAATTTCAAGTGTCTCTTGTATCACTAATGTACTGATATCGCCAATATTTTTTACTGTGTAAATTTCAGGTGTCGCTTGTATTACCAGTGTATCAACGATATTTCAATAATGTTGTCAATGTATTGATATCATAAAAATTTGTTTGTTAGAAAAATTACCATTTCAAATTTTTTATGGGCGCATGGTTGTATACAATGTTCAAATTGTCAATGATAATATCGATCATATTGCGATATTATTGTTATTGTAGCATGGGTGATATCAACACCATAATTTTTCATTTTCTTTCCGGTTGTCAACGATTTTCTGGTGAAATATTGTGTTGTTGATATTCTGAAAAATATTGACAGATGTTTGGATGGATAGATGGGATGACTGGATTGGTTTTTTACGACAATATAGGCTTTTAGCCCTGAATTAAATGAAAACTTATTATGTATGCATTCTTTTTATAATTTTTTTTTTTATTCCTAAATATACAAATATGTGTATTTTAGCATCTATTGAAGTTTCACTTAAAAATTCTAATGTTTTCTCAATGTTTCCTCCCATTTTCGGTTATCGGCGATATCGATATTGTTTTTGTATCCTCATCCAACAAAAATTTATAGTGATACGTAGACTTTGGTTGGGATACTTTTTCTTGATTTTGTATTAAGGCAGGGCATACTTGATCTCTGTACTCAAAGCTTGAGGGAGAGTGTTGAAGAGTGAGGTTGTAATGTATTGGGTAATCATAACAATTACCATATTTTCTAAATACTTTAATATAATAAAAAAGAGTGAGGGGAAACCCTATCCTAGCTTAACCGAATGTCAGATTTCTTGGAAAAAGCTTTGGCATGAAGTTAATGCGATGGGATGCTAGGTGGGGCTCACGGTGATGTTTATGAGAAATCCACTCCGTCCATATGTTTTTCCTGATCATTTTAGGACAAGAGACCAAAAATCAGGTGGACCCAAAGCTCAAGGTAGCCATACAAAAGGGAAGACTAGGGAAAGAGTTTTCTAAGGGTGTGTTTGGCCGGACCGATCCCATGGGATTAGGAGGGATGGGATGGGTTTTAAGGTAATGATGGCGGTGTCAGTGGACGGTCGGACGTCCCGTGGGATTCTTATAACCTGGGACCTATAATGCTTGCCTGTTTGGATACTCACAGCATCCTGGGACCAGTACGATGGTTGGTGGTCGGTGCGAAATCCCGTGATGGAGCTTTACTAGGCATAGGCCTGTGCAGTACTGCTCATGTGCACGCCACACATGTGCCAACGTAACTCTTATGTCCGAGATCCAATCAATCCATCACGTTGATCCGACCTACTAGATGTTTTCCAAAAATAAATCAGGTTCACAAAGCAGGTGGGTCCCAATATTGAAAAAATGTTAGACAGGTTAGAAAACATCACTCACATGCTTTTGCAGACGTACATTTTTTTTTTTTTGAAAACTGTGGCCCACCTAACCACTGTATGAACACGATTCTTGGGCTAGAATATCAACATGGTGGTTCCCTTCTAATGGACGGATTGGATCTTAGACCTACTTGCCATGGCGGCACAGTGTGGTGTGTACATGAGATGTATTGCACGCGCCTATAGGCTTAGCAAAGCTCCACCTATCCAGCTGCATTTCGAGAACTAGGATTATGAAATCCCGCCATATCTCACCTGTGGTCGTACGATGGACGACGAGACCGCTTCCATCCGAGACGTCCCAAACGACTCTCAAGTACATACAGGCAGGATTTGACAATTCCATCCTGCCTAATCTGCCAGCCCAAACACGCCCTAACGTTGAAATCATCCTGGGATCCACCATGATGTTTATATGCCATCCAAACCGTTTATAATGTCATTCCCACTGGGATGAAGTGAAAACACAAAAAACTTACCTGATATGAAACTTTTATGGCCATACAAAATTTTCAACGGTGATCACGAAATCCCCACTGTTTCCTCTCGTATGGACCCCTCGACTTTTAGATCCACCTGATTTTTGGTCTCTTATCCTAAAATCATCCGGAAAAGCATATAGATGGAGTGGATTTCTCAAAAAAAATCATGGTGGGCGCCACCTAACATCCCAGCGCAGGAACCTCCTGCGAAAGCCTTTCGCAGTAAATCCGCGTCCATCAAATCAATGTCTTCTCAGACAGTTCTTCGAAATGCTCTATCCACGATTAGGTCAGCGATATAGACGGTCAGGTCTCATTTCCTCCATCTACAGATGGGGAATCTGGAAGAGAGAGAGAGAGAGAGAGAGGACCTTAGAACCAAGAGGCCGATACTCTCCCTGCAGAGGCCAGAGTCCGCGGCGAACGTAACGGTCGGAAGCGGAGATACGACGGAGGACGTCGAGCAAGAGGCCGACGGCGTAGTCGGCAACCTCCTCAGAAAAGGCGGTCCCGACGTTACCGACAGAGATTCCCCGGCGCCTGCACTCGGCCATGTCGATGTGGTTGACGCCGGTGCTCGTAGTGACGATACATAGGAGGTGAGGGAGACAATCGAGGGTGGCCGAATCGATCGAGACGTTTGGAGTGCAGACCATGACCCGAGCTGACTCAGCATGTCGTGTCAGGAAGAGGTGAGTCGGAACGGACGAGTCATCGTATGGTTTGAGGAAACGGAATTTCTTTGTAAGAGCTTCGTCGAAAAACTGAGGGAGGGGTTTGAGTATCAGAACCAAAGGAAGCTCTTTCTCCTCTGCTGCCGCTGCCGCTGCCGCTTCGGCTTCTGCCATCGGTTTCTTCTATCTCCGAACGCACTGCTGCCTGTCCAAAATCAGGACCACACAAATGAACATTGATGAGTTTAAATGATACTCAGCTTGCGTATGACTCTTTATACTCAAGCACTCACATTTTGCATACGTGGCATATACTAACTCAGATAACCTCTTCTGAGTAGACACTTGATGTTTGCGGAATATGAGATTTTTCCATTTTTACTTTTATTTTAAACCGTCCAATAAATCCACTAATTCAATAATGATATCACAAATAAATAAGCTGCTCTTTTTTTTTTTTTTTGGGTTCGCGAGATATCTGCAATGGTGTCAGAACTTGAACGGGTACTTATATGCCACATGTACGGTTTCTAAGTACCTGCACATCATCTATTACACTGAACCAGAGTATTCTAGTTCTCTCATCCCCGTTTTTGGCGTGGCTGTCAACGGGCCGGGCCTGGATCGATCTCAGCCCGTTTTAAACTGTTTCGGGCGAGTTAATTTAAAAGTAAGATATTCAGGCCCGAGCCCGCCCCATTGACCCCTCGTTTTCGGTGGACGCGGGTTTCCTGCGAAAGCCTTTCGCAGGAAGTTCCTGCGCTGGGATGCAAGGCGGGGTCCGCCATGATGTATATGAGAAATCCAACCCGTCCATCCATATTTAGAGGTGATTTTAGGGCATGTGACTAAAAATTATGAGTATAAAAAACTCAACTGGGCCATACAAGATGAAACAGTGGGAAAAGAAATTCTTACCGTTGAAACCTTCCTAGGCTTCACCTTAATGTTTACATGGCATCCAAACCGTTTATAAGGTCATTTTCACTGGGATGAAGTGAAAACACCAAAAAATTAAGCCGATACAAAACTTTTGTGGCCATATAAATATTTCAACGGTGGTTACTAAACTCCACTGTTTCCTCTCGTGTGGCCCAATTGTATTTTGGATTCACCTTATTTTCATTCCCACATACTAAAGTTAGCTCGAAAAACGGATGAACGGGTTGGATTTCTCAGGAACATTGAAGTGGGCCCACCCAAAACCCTTGCGCAGGAACTTCCTGCGAAAGGCTTTCGCAGGAAACCCGCGTCCGTTTTCGGTGGGATGATACGGCAGGCCGGCATCTATGCCTTGTGGGGACCTTCCCAATGAGAGCTTTAGGCGTCCTTTCTGGGCAAGCGGATTGGCTGGTGTACCGCACATCAGCTATACGGCTGATGTGGGTACGTGTCGTGCGAAGACGACCGTTGTAGCTCCTCCAGCTCCGAGTTCTACCAACTGTTCAATGACAGTGGGGTGTACTGACAGGCTAACAAAAGGAATAAAAAAAAAACTGTTCAATGACATTAAGGTTTCATTGCCCCAAAATGATGTATTTATTATATCCACACAGTTAATCTATTTTTTGAGATCATTTTAGTTTCTGATATAAAAATGATTCGTATTCAAAACTTAAATGGACCACATCAGAAATAGCAGTGGGACAATGATTCTCACCATTAAAACATTTGTAAGGGCCACCATGGCCTTTATTGTCCATCCCATCTATTCATAAGGTCACACAGTCTTGGATGAAGAGGAAAAACAAATATCATATTGATTCAAAACTTCTGTAACCCCAAAAGAGTTTCAATGGTAGAAGTTCAATCGCCTACAACTTTTTGCAGTGTGGTCCACTTGATCTTTGGATCTATGTCACTAGATCGCCAAATGCAAGGATGGCTAGGATATAACACATACCTCTAAATCACATAACTTAGTGACGTCATTACTGACATCAGCAATTTTGCTGGTGTGTTTGGTACACCAGCCAATCCGCTTCCCCTTCTTGGACATGGGTTGGCCAGTGAGTCCAACACCAGCTAGCCTAGCTGGTGTAAAAGCTTTGTTGCCCCTACCGTGATGTACGTGTTTTATCTGCTCGATACATCTATTTTTCCAGCTCATTTTAGAGGGTAAGCACAAATTTAATGCAGATCCAAATTGCTCATGTGAACCACCTAAAACAATGGGAATTGAATGCTTATTATTGCTAACTTCTTAACGTGTCTACTGAAGTTTTGCATCAAGCTGATATTTATGTTTTACTTCCCTCCATGCACTCGTGACCTCATCAACAAATTTCATATGACAAATAAACATCACTACAAATCTTAGGAAGGTTCCAACAGTGGTCATCATAATTCTCATTATTTTATGTGGTGTGGTCCACTTGAGCTTTGAATATGTCTCAATTTTGAGCTTGTTCCCCGTAAGGAACGGAGTGTGAAAAACACATACATCTTGGTAGAGCTCACAGACTTTTGCCACCAGCCAAACCTAGTCCTATCATTTCTGCTCAGTTGCCCCAAAAATCTGGCTAATCCATTGCCAGACCACAGGACAAACTCAAGTGGGCCACACCAAAGGAGACAGATACGCCCATCGCTAAAACGTTCAAGGGCCACATGGATCTTTTGCATGCCATCCAACCCGTTTGTAAAGGGAAATTCCACAAGGGAGGATGTTGGCAAAAACCAAATCAGAAATATTTATTACTCTGGGTGAGTGTGTTGGATGATACACATGCATTTTGGAATTACTGCAGCATGCAATTAATTTAATCTAAACCGTCCAAATAGTAGGTACTATTTTAGATGTAGCATCAACATAAAATTAGTTTTATACTATTAGATTATGGGGCATTTATTGGACGGTTAAAAATGAAAAATACACATCGATCTTACTTCAAAAACGAATAAAAGAGGTAAGGGTGGATTCCGCAGTTTCGTCGGTTTAATTTGAGTTAATATTTGATAAGTTTGCCGTTTCTAAGTGCCTGCGTATCAAAAGTGATACGAAAGCAAGTATAAAATCATTCCCCAAACTTAGATGCTTACAAAAAGGTTCTCCGTGGTGGGGCCCACTTCAGTTTTGGGCCGGCCTGATTTCTGCGTTCGTCATTCTAAAATGAGCAGGGGCGGCAGGAAATCGGAGTGCGCATCAGAACGCTTTTATCGTACTGAGTAAACTCTGTTGGGCGCACTTTGAATGTACGTGGTTTATCCACACCGTCCATCGTTTTTTTAAGTTCATTTTAAGGGTTGAGCATAAAATTGAAGCATATCCAAAGTTTAAGTGGACCACACAACATGAAACAGTTAGAGTACTAATTTTCCACCGTTGACATTCAGTTCACACTGTTTCCTCCAGTGTGGTCCACCTGAGCTTTGGATATACTTCATTTTTATTTTTAAGCCATAAAATTATCTGATAAAATGGATGGACGGAGTGGATAAAATATATAGATCACAGTGGATCCCACAGAGTTTTCAGTACGCAATCTGCTTCCGGGCGGCAGAGTCAATGTGGAGTGGGCCCCAGATAGTCTTTTGGGTTCCCTACAACAGTTGTTGTAGTTTATTAGGTCCTATTCATCTCTTAACCATACACGTGGTAGCTTAACTTATTATTAATGACCGTCCATCTAAGTTCCCCTACTATGGATGGAAAGTGGTTCAAAATACAGGTAGATGCGATGATCATAGCTATATGATCAATGGCCTCAAAAAGTAGTGGCATAGAAGAGAATAACTGTCCATATTAATTGCAGTGAGTAAAAGTTATAGATTTCATTGTTTAATTAGTCAGATTTTTTACTCATAGATAGGGCCCACTAGATGAACGGCCCAATTGATATATTACTCTTAAAATGCAGTGTGTTGAGATGGATGTACCATACAACGGTTGCACTGGTTCCACCGTATCAACAGCTTCCCTCCTTTTTTTTTTTTTAAAAAAAAATAATAAAAAAATAAAAATAAAATAAAATTAATATCGTTGTCTCGTTGCATGCAAAAATGTCCATTTTTGGCAGGTTGCTATTTCTCAATCAATCTGACTTAGAGTTTAATTGACTTAATCTATGCCACGTGTAGTGCCACGTATGCACTCAGAAATTGTACACGTGGAAAAATTGAACCGTTCAATTTGTGGACCCAATACAGATGGACCAATTAACTAAAACTCCTCCCGAGTTAATATCATAACTGGCAGATCGGCTCGGATCCATTTGAACGCATGCAATGAAAAAGAGCCAATGGTCTACATTCGACAAAAAAAAGTGTCCATTAATCGAAAGTTATTATTAGTCAATTAATCTCATTTTTGGGTTATCATTTATTTACACTGGACCCCAGGATTTGAACGGTCTAATTTGAAATAGCTGTAACCCAAATGCACTATCTAGAGTGCATGCATGTGAACTATCCCATCCTATCAAATAACTCCAGTCTGCCTCTGCTCCTGTCTCTTTCACGAGAAATTTACCACTATAGATCCCACCTTTTATCGAGTGGTTTTTATGAAGCAACGAAACTTAACATACCAACTTAGACCTTGCACGTACGGGCACCCAAATTGAGGACAAAAATACCCCTCCTTTTCACTGTGTTGCTTTCACTGCGGTTTCTTTCTTTCACCCCCTTTCCTCACTTCGTTTCTAGTAAGAAAGACAAAAAGCCCATTTTCTGTGGCCCCTTCCTTATTAGCATTGGAATGCATCCTCTCTATACATCAGCATTTTGTCATCTTTTGAAAATGGTCGGTCCAGTGAAGAAAGCACGCACCACAGGTATATTTTAAACTCAGTTGGGCCCACATTGAATGTATGTAGTATATCCACGCCGTCCATTTGTTTTTCCATCTAATTTAAGGAGTTGAGCCCCAAATTGAAGCATATCAAAAGATCAAGTGGATCATACCACGAGAAATAGTGGGGATAATGATTTCCACCGTTGAAACCGTAGTAGGCCCAACAGTGATATTTGTTTGTTATCAAACCTGTTCATAAGATCATACAGACATGGATTAATAGAAAACACAATTATAAGCTTGATCTAAAACTTCTGTGGCCTCTAAGAAATGATCAACAGTAGAAGTTCAATTCAAAATTATCATGTAGTGTGGTCCATTTGAACATTAGATATGTTTAGATTTTTAGGCTCAAGCCATGAAATTATCTGTTAAGTTTGCCCCGCTGATTTTCTAGTTTGCCCCGTTTAATTTCATGTTTGCCCCTCTCAATTTCCAGTTTGCCCTGTTGATTTTCTAGTTTGCCCCGCCCAATTTTCAGTTTGCCCCGCTCAATTTCATGTTTGCCCCGTAGAAATTCAAGTTTGCCCGGTTGAATTTCATGTTTCCATGCTGAATTTCATGTTTGCCCCGCTGAATTTCATATTTTCCCTGCTAAATTTCATGTTTCCCTTATTAAATTGAATGTTTCCCCCGCTGAATTTTATGTTTGCCCCACTGAAATTCAACTTTGCCTTGCTAATTTCATGTTTGCCTCGCTGAATTTCATGATTCCCCAGCTGAAATTCATGTTTGCCCCGCTGAATTTCATTTTTGCCCTGCTGAATTTCATGATTTCCCCCCGTTGAATTTCTTGTTTGCCCTGCTGAAATTCAAGTTTGCCCCACTGAATTTCATGTTTGCCCCGCTCAATTTCATGTTTGCCTCGCTAAATTTTATGTTTGCCCCGCTCAACGTCATGTTTGCCCCACTCAATTTCATGTTTGCCCCGCTGAATTATAGGTTCCCTCCCTCAATTTCTAGCTTGCCTTGCTGAATTTTCATGCTTGCCTCGCTCCATTTCTAGTTTGCCTCACTCAATTTTCATGATTGCCTCATTCAATTTCATGCTTGCCTTGCTCAATTTTCATGCTTGCCTCACGCAATTCCATGATAGATAGCGTCGTTGAATTTAGCGAGCATCACATCAAGTCATTCGTATCTTTGAATCCCTGATCCATATAAGCTTACTCTCTCTAGTTGTTTATTTATAAAATTAACACATTGCTTACTCTTTATTTCATTAAGTTCTTTATCATTCTCATCTATTATGGAACGTGAGTACTCAGTCCTCTATTATTTAATCGAGTTGTGTATTATGGCAAGTTTACATGTATAGTTTCCAGTTTGCCTCGCTCAATTTCCAGTTTACTCTGCTGAATTTCTAGTTTACCCCGCTCAAATTTCACGTTTGCGTCGCTCAAATTTCAGTTTGCCTCGCTGATTTTTTAGTTTCCCCTGCTAAATTTCCAATTTGCCCCACTAAATTTCATGTTTGCCTCGCTGAATTTCATGTTTGTCCTGCTGAATTTCTAATTTGTCCCGCTCAATATCCAGTTTGCCCCGCTCAAATTCTAGTTTGCTCAATTCCTAGGTTTCTTCGCTCAATTCATGTTTGGCCCGCTCAATTTCATGTTTGGCTCACTCAATATACAGTTTTTCCCCGCTGATTTTCTAGTTTCCCCTACTGAATTTCCAGTTCGCTCCGCTAAATTTCATGTTTGCCCCACTCAATTTCATGTTCGCCCCACTCAATTTCTAGTTTGCCCTGCTCAATTTCATCCTTGCCCCGCTCAAACTGAGATGTTCATTTGAGGAGATTTCCCTTCATGTATTATTCAGAGATTTCGATCTCTTAGCTCTCATATTATGAGCGAGGCAAGCTCAAAATTCAGTGAGGGAAGCTAGAAATTGAGCGAGGGAACCTAGTAATTGAGCGAGGCAACTTAGGAATTCAGCGAGGGAAGCTAGAAATTCAGCGGGAAAAACATGGAATTGAGCGAGACAAACTACAAATTGAGCGAGGGAACCTAGGAATTGAGTGAGGGAACCGATGAATTGAGCAAAGAAATCTAGGAATTGAGCGAGGGAACCTAGGAATTGAGATAAGGCTTAGCTGAGGATGACGATGATGGAAGAGAAACCACTCCACTTTGTACCTAGATTAACAAGAGAACTTTTATTGAAATTGAGCTTGAGAAAGCCCACAAAAGCCATTCATCTCTCAGTGCAGTGTCTTATCTTAGATCCAACTTCTCGCTACTGCCCCTCCAAGAAGGCTCTGACACATCCTATTTGTTTCTCTCCTTCCATACACCTTATTCATCTTTCCTTAGATCTCTCTTTCCATACATCTTATTGATAAGAATCTTGTTGTTTTCCTCTTTCCATACTTCCATCTTATTCATAAAAATCTTATTGTTTCTCCTTACATAAAGAATCATGTGTTTCTCTCATGATTCATAAAAATCACGGGAATTCTAGTTTCAAGTCTTGATTGGTGAGAACAAGATTGAGGATTCATAAAGCCTATGATTCATAAAAATCATGGGAATTCTAGTTTCAAATCTTGATTGCTGAGAACAAGATTGAGGATTCGTAAAGCCAATTCCAATAGTCGGGACAAGTATATGATGATGATACTGATGATGACGACATCGGCAACGAGAACAAGAAGGAAGCACATGGGAACTTGGATTTGGCGAAAGCTGTCACTACCTAATTCACCTTCTTGACAATCCAGTGCTTGTATGTCCACAAAAATGCTCTAGTTCATTAAAGCTATGGCATTTTTGTGCGGGTAATACAAGCCATTAAGGCAGCGCGCACTGTTAAGTTCATGGCGAAGTTGGTAGATGGTGATGTTAAGCCCACCCATGGGCTACAACCATGAGTGAAATGATCGTATTGACTTAACAAAAGATGATTAGATCATCTAATGGGAGACCACAAGGAGTACCATTTCCAAGCAATTAAAGATTAAGCCCATATGAGGGTCCTAACTAAAGATCAAACCATCCAAGCTGAATATCTGAATAATGAATTAAGATCCAACCATCCAAGTTGAAGACCTGAACCAACCAACTATTTGGGTTAGAGATCAAGACCATATCATAAACCAAACTTACTTATCTCAAATAAGTTACTTATCTACTGCTGCAAGTAGAAAAAGTAACTTATTTAGTGGTATCCAAACGGGGTCGATCGGGTTGGGATCCGGTCGATCAGGTAAGTGGACAGATAGTCGGGTTCGACTGAGTCCACTGATTTTAGATAGGTGGGGTCGACTGGGTCCACTGAGTTTTGATTATGTGAGGCTTGTACCAAGCTGGGCAACATTAGGATACTCTGGCTTGAGAGGAAGTGTTCATGTTTTTTCTCCTTAAGATGTGGTTGCCTAAAAAAGAAGGCAATGAAACCATGTTATATTTGGTTAAACAGTCTTTGAACTGGACCAGAGAAAGAATTTGTAGATCCTCTTATTGTAACTTCTGACATATGTAGGAAGTTCTATTAAGCTGGTTCTCTTCCCTTGATATGTTGATCTTCTTTGAACAATGACCATATCCTTTTATTGCTTCTGAATTTGTATATCCTTTCAGTTTGCCCCACTCAATTTCATGTTTGCCCTTGCCCTGCTCAAATTTTAGTTTGCCCCGCTCAATTTCACGTTTGCCCCACTCAATTTCATGTTTGCTCCGCTGAATTTCTAGTTTGCCTCGCTGAATTTCATGTTTGTCCCGATCAATTTCTAGTTTACCTCGTTGAATTTCATGTTTGCCCTGCTGATTTTCATGTTTGCCCCCTTGAATTTCATGTTTGCCCCGCTGAATTTCATGTTTGCCCGCTCAATTTTCAGTTTTTCCCGCTAAAATCCTAGTTTGCCCCGCTCAATTTCATGTTTCCCCCGCTGAAATTCATGTTTGCCCCGCTGAATTTCATGTTTCTCCTGCTGAATTTCATGTTTGCCCCGCTCAATTTCATGTTTGCCCCACTGAATTTCTAGCATGCCCCGCTGAATTTCATGTTTGCCTCGCTGAATTTCTAGTTTGCCCCACTCAATTTCTACTTTGCCCCACTGAATTTCTAGGTTCCCTCACTCGATTTGTAGTTTGCCTCGCTCAATTCCTAAGTTGCCTCGCTCAATTACTAGGTTCCCTCGCTCAATTCTTAGGTTGCCTCGCTCAAATTCTAGGTTGCCTCGCAGAATTTATAGGGTGCCTCGCTCAATTTCTATGTTGCCTCGTGCAAGTTTTAGGTTGCCTCGCTGAATTTCAAGGTTCCCTCGCTCAATTTCTAGGTTTCTTTGCTCAATTCTTAGGTTCCCTCGCTCAATTTCTAGGTTGCCTCGCTCGATTACTAGGTTCCCTCGCTCAATTCCTAGGTTTCCTCGCTCAATTCCTAGGTTCCCTCACTGAATTACTAGGAAAGTTTTGATGATAAAATAAATGAAGAAGTTCTATTGCTAAAGTAGACCACGCCATATGGTGGGGCTTCAACACAACTTGCCAAAAACCTCTTTTAGGGGCTTAAGGAGTTTTGGATCAAGTTGATATTTTTATATTTTCCTTTTAACTAGGTTTACATTATTTTATGAATAGGTTTAATGACAAAAATATATCACGATGGGCTCTAAGAAGGTTTCAACAGCAATATCATCATCATTACTGATTCTTGTGATGTAGGTGTGATTTACTTGTGTTCTAAAATGATTTTCAAAATGAATGAACAACTTAAATAAAACACACATATTATAGTGGGCTTTATAAAAGCCCTTAGTAGGACTGTTCGACTCTAACTAAGCTACTTAATTAAGGAGTTTTAAAACTCAATTGAGTCATATGCAAACTAAATTGTCTAAAAGTTATGCAACGTACTTGCATGTTACCTAGGGTTATATGAATTCCCTATAATCTAAAGGGATGCAGATTGTCCACAACAACTTAGGGTAGGAACTCCTTACTATTGAAAGCTAAGTGGGTCTCACATCAATTCATTTTGACTACTCTCGTTATGATATAGGACAAAAAATGAGACAAATTTAAAAAAATGAATTAACTACTCATTATGATATAAGACAAAAAATGAGACGAATCTAAAAAACAAGTGGGCAAGACAACTGACCCGGTCGACCGGGTCCCAACCCGGTCGACCCCGACTAGCTGACCAGGTCGACCAGGTCCCAACCCTCCATTCAATCAATGGTACCTATGGCTACAGTTATAATCCATAGCCATAGGTCTACTTTGAAAAGGAGGGGTATTTTCGTCCTCAAATTTGTTGTCTGTACGTGCAAGTCTAAGTTAGTAAGTTAATTTTCATTTGTTTCATAAAAACTGCTGGATAAAAGGTGGTGTCCACAGTGGTAAATTTCTCCTCTTTTACGCAGGACAAAAGCCTCGCTTTCCGTTTCTACAATACATCTCGTCGTATTAATGTAAGATATATCAGGGTTCTAGCCAGTTGGATTTGGGGCTTTTTCACCGACATGAACCGTTTATTTGACAATAATTAGCTTGAATGGGGAATGGGTGAAAATGAATTTCAGATCTAATATTTCAATCCTTTAATTATACAGAAGTTACGGTAACCGTTCATTTTTAAGACAAAAGTGCCAAATCATTGGAAGGTTGAAATAATCCAACCGTTGAGTGAGACTTCCCATATAAACGGTTTGAATCAATGGACGATGGCACAGATTCAAAAGGCTAAAGTACCAATGGATCATATTGCAATACATCGGGATGCGTGCGAGCAAACCCCATTTTATTGGGATTTTTACTAGAATGGCCTCAAGTTAAGCTACTTTCGTATTTTTAGAATGACACATCTTTAAATAATCTCTACAACTGCAACTGTAATGCCGCTCAGATCAAATTACTTTTGGAACAATGGAGTCATAGCATGAATATGAGAACGCGTACATGGGTGAAATCAACAGTTCCGATTCCCTATTATATCAAGATTACGAATCAGTAATACAATTCTCCTTCCAAAAATCCGAGATGTGTGCTTAAGTATTACAATGTACAACCCATACCTTTTGAACTCGGGTATTGTAGACAGGATGATCAAATCCCCTAGAAGTGGTACTGTAAGAGGTCCTCCCACCTGTATGCAGGACATGACAAAATGGATAAGTCAATTAATAACGACATTGTATGCAAGACATGGAAAAAGGGGACTTATGAACTTACAAACTATTGAATCAGAATAGATATTCAGGACATGTATCCAACACTTTACTGGTACGATTCACTTCCTTGCCAAGTCCAAAACCACACATGGCCTCCACAATATTAGTGAGAGACATGCAAAGTACATCAGAAGGACGACTAGGATGCATCTGCTTCTTTGTAGTACTCCTGCCACGGTTATTCTTAGAATCAGATGTACGTTTCGGTGTACTTCGTTCTGATCAATTTTCCTCGGACTGACTGTCGGAAGAAAATCGCGATTTCCTTGTCAAGTCCTCTAAATTGTCGATGGATAGATCCACACTATCTTCCAAATCCTCATCCGCATTTGACCATGTTTCATTTAAATCTCGTTGGACACGTGATGAGGATGCAACCATATTCCTACTGCCTTGTACGTAACGACCAGTCGCCTGATCATCATTGACGATAACAGCTAAATCATCTATCCTCTCCATTCTTTTTCCCTTGAGTCTTTCAGCTCATGGATGAGACTAGAGCTGGACAGAATCCGGATGGATCCGACCCGATCCGATCCGAACCGAAGGCCAAGATCGGGTCGGATCGAGTTGGCCCACTCAGATCCGACCGTACATCGGATCGAGTTAGGATCAGTGGTCAATCTGGACTGATCCGATCCGGGATCCAATCCGATTGGATTCGATTCGGACCGATCCAATTTGAACCGGTCAGGTCTACTCAATCATGGTGGGGGTCCACATAGCACTGACCACCAGCCAACCATTGGCTGGTGGTAAGGGGAGTGGCCCATCCATCTCCTCTCAGCTCATGGCTCGAGACGCCTCGAGCACCGAAGTCTTTGACTGACGCGGATGTCCTGCGAAAGGCTTTCACAGGAAGTTCATGCGCAAGGATGCTAGGTGGGGCCCACTACAATGTCGACGGATAGATCCACACTATCTTCCAAATCCTCATCCGCATTCCACCCCATCCGTCCATTTTACGAGATCAGTTTAGAATGTGCTACCAAAAATGAGTTGTATCCAACACTCACGTGGGCCATACAAGAGGAAACAATGGACATTCAATGAGCACCGTTGAAGCATTCTTACGGCCATAACAGTTTTGTATCTGGCTATAATTTTGGTGTTTTCACTTCATTCCATTGGGAATGACCTTTTAAACGGTTTGGATAACATATAAACATCAAGGTGGAGCTTAGGAAGGTTTCAACTGTAGGATTTTTTCCCCAATTTTTCCTCTTGTGTGACCCACTTGAGTGTTGTATCCACCTAATTTTTGTTATGTATTAGTAAAATGATCTCTTAAAAAGAATGGACGGAATGGATTTCTCACATACATTTTAGTGGCCCCACCCAGCATCCTTGCGCGGAACTTCCTGTGAAAGGCTTTTGAAGGAAATCTGCATCCGTCTCTGACACGAGAAAAGAAAGAAGAAGCGGATTGGCAGGTGTACCACGCACCAGGTATTGACGTTAGCAAGTTTTGTGGGTCCCATCATGAGGTATGTGTTATATCCAAACCGTCCATCCATTTGGTGGGCTTGTCTTAAGGCTTGAGTCGAAAAATAAGACAGATCTAAAGATCAAGTGGACCACACTGCAAAAAGCAGTGGGGGGTTGAACGTCTACCATTGAAACTCTTTTAGAGGTCACGGAAGTTTCGAATCAATATGAAATTTGTTTTTCCTATTCATCCATGTAGTTGTAACCTTATTAACAGATTGGATGGAAAATAAACGTTATGGTGGGCCTTTTTAACGATGATTTATTTTTAAATTTTTAAAAATAAAAAATAAAACAGAAGATCCGATATGAACCGTACCAAACCTGATCCGATTCGGTTTCCCTGATTGAGTCGGACTCGGTTCGGGTCAGGCCAGCAGTGCAACGGATCGAATCGAGTCAGAGGACCCGGACTCGGTCCCAGATCGGATTGAGTTTGGGTCAGAGCATGAAAATTTTGGACCGAATCGAGTTGGACTCAATCTGGTCCGACTCGACTCGATGCCCACCTCTAGATGAGACTACAAAATCATTACGGGTAAATGATTAGCAACTATTTACTTTAATACGGGTAATACAAGTAATGACAAAACATAAATTGAAAAGACATTCGGAGTGGAGCTTCGTGAGAATTTCTTATTCTCATATATGCTTCCCAAACTTCATCCGGTGTTATTACAACCATTCACTCGTTGTCCCATCCAAAGCCGCTAGCAGCGAGGATATCCTTCACATCATTATAAAATTTCTTGTGATACTTCATACAGTTTTGCACATTCGACCAATTCATGCACACGTGAGTTTCTTTTGACTCCTCGTTAGCTGCAGCTTGCTTTGCTTCTCTCTTAAACCCATTATCTACTCTGCGTCCTAGTGCAATATGCTCTAGCAACATGTTCAACATAACTTGATCCATCACATTGATCCACTTTATTTTATGTGCTCATAATGATGGCTCAGTACGTGATCTGGCGGGTTTTGCACGAGACAAAAATTGCGTTGGAAGAATCGGAGTTTTGTCGGGCGATTGTGTAGGTGTCGCTCTGGGACTTGTCCACATCATCAACGTCTGACCTATGAGTAGTACAAATAATTGCAAGGACATGTTATTTACTATCGTTTAAGTACAAATGTTAGCGTTGACATTAATTTCTTATACTCGAACTTGTTTTCAACATTCTAACATTGAAGATTTCATGGCAATATAGCGTTTTCCGAAACACTTAAAGTACAGTGAAGTGAAATGTAATATAGATGAAGATCTGTTCCTACTATTGTTAAGGGAGTCTGCCCACATTCGTTTGGCGATCTCGTTGCGTACTCTTGACCACACATCTTTTTCGCTCTGAGTAACCGGTACCAACTAGTGCTTCTCGTCGTTTGCTGAAACCTTATATGGCGTCGAATTACTCTCCCCATCCCCCAGAAGTATAATAAGACCACATAAATCTTTGTTTGAAACGTTCTGCTCTTATGAAGTTATGGAGCATAACACATGTAACTAAAATTTTCACTTACGTTTCCAAAGGATATTTTACCGTCATCTTCAAGATTGGGAATCAACCTTTCAATAATCCAAAACAATGCTCAATTGCATTTCGAAGCTATGTATGTCTATATTTAAATCACTCTTTAAAGTTCGTGGGAGATATCCCAGTATGATATTCTTGGAGGTGGTATCTGACACCATAGTATGGAGCCATAAAGCCTGGTGAATGTGCGTATTCAGCATCGATGACACAATATTTTCCTACATTTCGCTTACGTAGTTTATGAAAGTAGTTAACAAAATAAAATATATAAAAGAGCTATTTGGCTACATTGTAAATGTAAAAGTTACCGTTTGAAATATTTAAAGGATCATCAGTTCATGTGAGAGCGTTATGCAACACGCGTGCGTTAGAAACAGAACCCTCCCAACCGGCTAAGATATATAAAATTTTCATATCAAATCCACATGCACCAAGCATGTTGTAACGACCCGTAAATTTTCGTACATTGGCTCGAGTACCACCTCGACCAGAAATCAATTAGGATTAAATCCTTTAGAAATTTAACAAAGTTAACTAAGTACTAAACTCGGTTAGCCATGAAATCCGTTGGGATCGCTTTAAATATGATCTGCAAGATCCAAAACTTGCAGAATCAGTGACTCTAGGTTACCCTAAAGTTTAGAACCAAACTCATTTCCCGGCTGCTCTCGGGAATGAAATGAAACTTCGTATTAGGTGTAGATCACACATCGGGAGCCCGATTAACACGAAGCTAAGGAACTAGGACCGCCCCACTGGGCTTGACAATCATCTCAAAAATCAGCTCCGGCCGATGTCCCACGGCCATTCGTTTTGATTCGGAGCGAGGGTGTGTGAAAAACGTATTCCCATCCCAACATAAATATCAGGAATAGTGATCTGGCATCATTTTGTTGCGCGTCAGTATTAAGTAACCTGACCGTCAGAATCAGACCAAATTACACCCTTGGATTAAGAAAAATTTCAGGAACATTTACATGTACTTGGAATTTCTGATCGTGGCCCACTGACCATTGAACTGAAAGTGGTCCGCCACGTGCGATCTGGGAATCCGATCGAGTCGAAAACGTAATCCCACGTAGATCCATAGGTGGTGAGCTTGAGTCTAACGTTTGGCTCAAGGAGGGCTACCAGAACCTCTCTTTTGAGCTGGAAAAGTGGTGAATATCCTATATTAGTAGTAACCCTTGAACCTGAGTCTATTTTGGGAATGTTTTTGGCTATAAAAGGGGCTTAGAACAGCCCCTCTCACAGCCATACGAATTGGGAGAAAAACCCTAGAGAGAGAGAGAGAGAAAAGAGAGAGAAGAGCTTGGAAATTGTGGGTGATCTTCCTCCTACTGCTTTCGGTTGTCGCTTGGCCTACACCGCTCCATTCCAGGTATTTTCTCGGCGGTATCCATCCCGTTTGAAGGTAAGAAACCCTATCCCTAGGTCTGATTTGAGGTAGGATCATTATAGGTTATGTACAGGCTAACCGATTCCGCTCTTTAGGCTAGAAAACTCCCGCATACGGAAGCTCTACTACCCTTGCTGATTTGTTGGGATTCCAAGGGCAAAGGTGAGGACTTTAAGTGTATAAGTTACGTTTTTCAACGCTTTCAATGTCAGATAATGATAGATTCATGATCTGCATGTAAATGCACATGTACAAAGTGCTTTCCGTTTCCTGTTTCGATTAACGTTGTAGAATATGGAATTTCACATACTCTTGGTATACGTAGAAATACCGTATACGTATTTTTTTCGGGAAAATATTTGACATGTTTATTTAATGTATGATTATATAATATATGGATAAAATACTAATTTGGCGAAAGGAATCGCCGAAATACATGTTCGTGTGTAAATGCCTAGTATGTTGAAATTGTGTATTCTAGAAATATCGCGTATGTGCAAATTTTGGAAATATAATTGTCATGATTATTTGTTGTATGAATACGGTATACGCTGATAAAATAACCGCTTGGCGAAAGAATAGCCCTAATACGCGTTTGCTAACATACGTCATGTATGTTGGAATAGCGTACTCTAAGTGTTTGTGTAAATGCTTGTGTGTGTAAATGCTTGAGTGTTAGTGCCTTAGATAGGCGCTGATATGGGATTTTCGATTCCCTTAGAGACATGTAGGATCCCCTCCATGCAGTGGTTCACTATAACCACTCACTTGTGGCGTGTATGTAATTGTATCCCTATGTGTATAGTGCTTTACTACATGCTTCACAACATGCTTTACAACATGTTTTACTTCATGTTTTACTTCATGCTTTATAACATGCCTGCTAACATGCTTGTATTGCTTGTTTATCATGCTTTACTCCACATGCTATTGAAGAGAACTGTTTGAGTTTGGGACTATGTCTATAGTCCAAACATTCGGTACCAGACTTGCGGTTGTGGCTGAGATTCATATCGCTACAAATGATGTGTCTGGCGAACCCGAGTCGTACTTCGGTTGGCGATAGTGGTTGGCCACACGGAGTGCTTTTGCGCTCCATATCGCCCAACTTGTGGTGCACTCGAGCTATCAGGCTCGTCAAGTAAACCGAAATGTATTTGTGTGTTCACCATGTTTGGTCACTACTGCTTGAACCTAGGGTAGCAAACTTACCAATGGCGATCCCGTTTAACCATGGTACCTCGATCCGCTAAGTCGCATGAGCCGAGCATGGTGGTATGGGACACCGTGGCCGAGCTGTCGGCCTACGCTGGGGCCATGTGCCTCCCCGTAGTGACCATTGCGCAACCAAACTCGTGAGCCGAATACGGCGGTATGGGACACTGTATTCGAACTGTCGATACTTCGGCGAGAGCCGAGTACGGTGAGACTTGTGCTCGTGTTGACGGGCGACGAGTCCTCCGTAGTATCATCGAGTGTACTCCAAGTATCTGTGATTGGCGACGAGTCTTTCACAGCAACTAGAGTATGAGTTGAGCTGAGTACGGTGAGACCTGTACTCGAGCTGACGGCTAGTGGTTGAGCTGAGTACGGTGAGACCTGTAATCGAGCTGACGGCCAGCAATTGAGCCGCATACGGTGAGATCTGTATCCGCGCTGACGGGTGACGAGCCCTTTGCGATGCCTTCACTACGCTTCTCAAACCATAATATCGTATGAGATTAACTAGGATTGACGACCCTAGAATGGATCATGTTTGGGAATGATACAAGGGAGGTACCTTAGTTTCTCAATACTGCTGGTTGAAATGGACTAATAATAACTTGGTAATCATGAGCATCATCGTACCGCATGTGCTTTGTAGATGTGGCGCACTGAGGGAGTTAAGCATTCGCGAACGTAAGATGATGTCGCTTGAGGGTGGTTTGGCAAGGGCATACAGCATTATGTCATTTCATTTTCGCACTTAATAAGAGTAGTTAGAAATGTTTGATTTGTACTGCTTTATCATTACTGCTTGATTGAATTGATAACATGTTAACCTATGCTTTATTGTTCCACTGAGTTAGCTACTCACTCCCACATTACGGGACGGTGTTTGCAACACCCACCAGACTCTGTCGCAGGTGTAGATGGCGCCTTGGTTCAGGAGCCGGAGCCCGACTTCGATGAGGATCAGGAGGAGTTCTCCTTTATGCAGTATTCTGACGGCTTTGCTTAGGCCGGCTACATCGCGGAATTTTCAGGGCTTCTCTTGGGAGTTGTATTTTGATTTTTGACTTAGAAACAATACATGTATATTGGTACTCAGTTAGTACTCATACTCTGGAGTTCATAAAAAATTTTGTTACTTTACATACTTTGAATATAAATTTTCAGTCTTTCGCTTGCCTTTATACAATTGAACTGGAGTATGAATTACTGTTTTGGTATAATCTCATTCATGTTTATTGCGCTAACTCAGACAACATTTAACCATCATTGTGTATGTTGCATAAGTGATGCGTTGGAACTCGGGAGTTGAGTTCATACTCGACCCTCGAATTTCAGGGCGTTACACATGTTCTGAGATAAGAAATCGTTTCTATTGTGTAAGCTTGCTTGGTTGGTCGTTTGTATGTGGACAGGAATGTGGGTCCCATCGATTGCCCCGATGCAATCCTAAAATTACATAGTCTAAACTGATTTATTAATTAATGGGAAGTAACTAAACGACCACTACTCAATTTTCAAAGAGACTTTTTATCAAACTTATACCTGAAAGTATGTCAACCAAAATGGGTTTGATTGAATCTCAATAAGGATTTCCGCGCCTACTTGTTGAACGTACATAAGGTAAAGAGACACAATTGTACCAAGAACCTGATGGAAGTGACAACTGACAGTTTCACCTGAACGTATAAACCAGTGTCCTATTACCTGATTACGTATGCTATGTCCTACCGTGTGTAAGAAAAGTACCAATTGCTCTTCTAAGCTAACATGTCTTGTACAGTGAAAAAACTTCTTTTCACGTAAATCATTACACCGCCGAAAAAAATTTGCTCGACTCATCCTCAGTTAGGCAATACTATTCCTATCAGAGTTACGAACAATAGAATTGATGAACCTTACCCACTCATCATCTCCCAGATGTGCTGGTTGTCTAAACATGTAAAGCCGACAGTATTCCCCAACGACAGCTACGCAAGCAACCGTTATAAGGACAACGATATAACGCCCTAGCTCTTCCTCACTCAAGTTATCCATCTCCTAAAATTCACACCAAATTTGGAATCAATCTTCTTCATTTAGGCTCTCACAAGTGGTGGGAAAAAGATTTGTACTAGAATACGGGTGTTTTCGTCATATTGGATGGGCATGATATTCTACATAGACAATTGCCAAGTTAGGGCCCACATTTTAGATGGTTTTAATGAGTGTATCATCACTCTATATTGACTCGATAGGTGGTAAATGGTGTCTGTGCTTGTGCGCTCATCAGATGGGCTCATAAAATAAAAGGGACAGCTATAGACAACAATAACACACTTGTGGAACTGTACCATCATTCCCACTAAAATGCATGCACTCATATAAGACATCATAAGTATTAAAGTTGTAGGCCTACCACAAAGATCATTTTCAGTGTTTTCATTTCTAGGCCACACCATTGCAAACAACGGAAAACCAGTGGTTGACTCAACATACATGGATGGCCTGCCAAGTACATGGATCAACCTAATTTTCGAAAAGGGTGTCCTTCATGGTGGGGCATATCATTTTCATGGTACAGATTTCCTCGAGAACTGCTATCTTGGCAAGAAAGATGTTACCATACTACAGTTGTGGTATTATTGCCTGTATGTGATCAATTATCTCGTCATGCATGCTCGTACTCTATGAAGGGCATTGTATCCATTTGAATTCTTATTAAAAACAAGATGATAAATGGGACAGATAAAAAGGTGATCACGTTCAACAAGGAGCTTTGTGGGGTCCACTGTGGTGTCTCTATGAAATCCAATCATGCACTAGCTCATGTGAAGACATGAATCCAAAAATCAGTCAGATCTAGAACTCAAATGGATATCGTAACAGACATGTCTAACATTATAGGATGGCCATAATCCACTTCTTTAACTGAATGTAAGAAGTTAAATTCTACCAGATTTAGATAAGTCATCAGTTTATGGAAATAATTTCAAAAGAATATGATATATTTGGATTATTGCATATGATTGGGAATTCTAAAATGATGCATTCCCTGATACAAAGTCTAGGAGGAAGATGATGATAGGTTGGAAAAATCCATTAGCACGTTCTGAGATTAATGACGACAGATATACAACTTCTGTTCTATAAGAAGGTGATATGTCGATAGGATTTGAAGACAGAAGACGATCTGATGCATACAAAATTTGCATCCGCTACCTGAGACATGCCAATGGTTCTTCTCAATACTTTGGAAAGAACCCCTACAACTGTATAATATGATGGATATTTTACCCATGTTAAGCATTTCAACAGCCTTTTCTTGAGAATGCCACATCACAGTTATGTATAAAAAGCAATTATAAAAGAGTGAAAGCCATCTGAATGGTTGATTTGAGGATGTTTGGATTGTACCTGGTTGTTGATACTTGCTTCGATAGATTAGGAGACTTCCTACAGTGACTTGTCGCCTAACTCACCCTAGATCCAGATAATCTGTACATCGAAGTTAAAACAACAGATCCGGACAACCGCAGGTCAGATGAAATCAATTTATCGAGTATGAAATCTATTAACAAAAGAAGTGTAGGCACATATTCCAAACATGCTCCATACATCACTCTGACATCACTTGCATGTATTAAGAATACCATGTATTGAGGGCTTTGGAGAAATTGGTATATCTAGTTATGGATGTGTATTAATCAACGCACACTTTTCTCTCTTAGAATGCATGGACGTCCACCTCTTTTGGTGCTTGGAAATTGTGTTGAGAGAGAGAGAGAGAGAGAGAGAGAGAGAGAGAGAGAGAGAGAGAGAGAGAGAGAGAGAGAGAGGTGTGAGTGATGGATGTGAGGTGAGTGATGGGTGAGGTGAGAGATTGATTGACTTTTGGGGTTTGCTTGACTTGTGGAGAAAGAAAGCATAGGTTGTGTGTACTTGACATGAGGTGATTGATTGATTGATGGGACATATTGTAGAGATTTTCTTAGGATTGCAAACGTACGGCATTTTCTTCGAAATAAACGTCGGTCCACATCTTCCGGCCAGGGTATCGGATCGGTATGCAAGACATGACATTAGAACCGCAGCGATGGTGCAGTTGTAATGGTACAAGTCTTGGATTAAGCGGAATCAAATCTGTAGGATATAACTTAGGGTCGCGCACAAACATCGATTATAGGTCGCGGATTACCGGACTTCGACAGGAAGGATCGCGGGAGTCGACGGAACAGTACGGAATAGGATATGGGTCTTACATTTCAACAAAGTGCCGGAGAATGATGAAGACAAGTGCTGGAGACCAGCATCGAAGGGAGGGTGGTAGTGGGTCTCATGAAGGAAGTTTTGTGAGGAAGAACCTCATGCAAAATGGGTGCATGTAAAAGGCAAGTGTTGTTGTTGTGTGGCTTTGGCCTATGTAAGGGGGCGTTTGGCGCATGGGTTTAAAGGGGATTAGGTGGGAGTGGATTTTAAGATCCCATGGATCATTGCAACGTCTTGTTTAGGACTCACATCAAGTCTAGGTTTTGAAGTCCCTTCTTGGAATTGGCGCCTGGGCAAGGGATTTTCGTAATCCTACTTTCGGTTTCGTGTGGTGCAAGTGATGTCAATCAACTCTCATATGTTTTGAGAAGGTTTTGAGAAGGTTTTGACGACAATCATACTTTCGGTTTCGGTTTCGGTTTCGTAATCATAGGTTTTGAGAAGGTTTGACGACAATCAACTCTCACATGGTATTCTTAATACATGCAAGTGATGTCAGAGTGATGTATGGAGCATGTCTGGAATATGTGCCTACACTTCTTTTGTTAATAGATTTCATACTCGATAAATTGATTTCATCTGACCGGCGGTTGTCCGGATCTGTTGTTTTAACTTCGATGTACAAATTATCTGGATCTAGGGTGAGTTAGGCGACAAGTCACTATAGGAAGTGTCTCTTAATCTATCGAAGCAAGTATCAACAACCAGGTACAATCCAAACATCCTCAAATCTACCATTCAGATGGCTTTCACTCTTTTATAATTGCTTTTTATACATAACTGTGATGTGGCATTCTCAAGAAAAGGCTGTTGAAATGCTTAACATGGGCAAAATATCCATCGTATTATACAGTTGTAGGAGTTCTTTCCAAAGTATTGAGAAGAACCATTGGCATGTCTCAGGTAGCGGATGCAAATTTTGTATGCATCAGATCGTCTTCTGTCTTCAAATCCTATCGACATATCACCTTCTTATAGAACAGAAGTTGTATATCTGTCGTCATTAATCTCAGAACGTGTTAATGGATTTTTCCAACCTATCATCATCTTTCTCCTAGACTTTGTATCAGGGAATGCATCATTTTAGAATTCCCAGTCATATGTAATAATCCAAATATATCATATTCTTTCGAATTATTTCCATAGACTGATGACTTATCTAAATCTGGTAGAATTTAACTTCTTACATTCAGTTAAAGAAGTGGATTATGGCCATCCTATAATGTTAGACATGTCCATTACGGTATCCATTTGAGTTCTAGATTTGACTGATTTTTGGGTTCTTGTCTTCACATGAGCTGGTGCATGATTGGATTTCATAGAGACACCACGGTGGACCCCACAAAGCTCCTTGTTGAACGTGATCACCTTTTTATCTGTCCCATTTATCAACTTGTTTTTAACAAGAATTCAAATGGATACAATGCCCTTCATAGAGTACGAGCATGCATGATGAGATAATTGATCACATACAGGCAATAATACCAAAACCGTAGTATGGTAACATCTTTCTTGCCAAGATAGCAGTTCTCGAGGAAATCTGTACCATGAAAATGATATGCCCCACCATGAAGGACACCCTTTTCGAAAATTAGGTTGATCCATTTACTTGGCAGGCCATCCATGTATGTTGAGTCAACCACTGGTTTTCCGTTGTTTGCAATGGTGTGGCCTAGAAATGAAAACACTGAAAATGATCTTTGTGGTAGGCCTACAGCTTTAATACTTATGATGTCCTATATGAGTGCATGCATTTTAGTGGGAATGATGGTACAGTTCCACAAGTGTGTTATTGTTGTCTGTAGCTGTCCCTTTTATTTTACGAGCCCATCTGATGAGCGCACAAGCACAAACACCATTTACCACCTATCGGGTCAGTATAGAGTGATGATACACTCATTAAAACCATCTAAAATGTGGGCCCTAACTTGGCAATTGTCTATGTAGAATATCATGCCCATCCAATATGATGAAAACACCCGTTTTCTCAAATAAGTTGGTTCGTTCAGAGCTTTGGAGAAATGGGTATATCTAGTTTTGGATGTGTGCGTTGATTAATACACATCCATAACTAGATATACCAATTTCTCCAAAGCCCTAATGAACCAACTTATTTGGGAAGAAAAGTCTACACGAAGAAGAAAAAGTCTACATGAAAAGGAAGAAATCAAAATAAAATATATCATCCAATTTTTTATTATTTTTTTTTAATTAATGAGAATCGCCGACAGTTTTTAGCCGCTACTAATCCCGACGGATATTAGCCGCCGATAACGCCAACGGATTTTAGCCGCTGATAATGCCGACGGTTTTTAGTCGCCGATAACGCTGACGGTTTTTAGCCGCCGATAACACTGATGGATATTAGCTGCCGATAGCGCCGACGGTTTTTAACCGCCGATAATGCTGACGGTTTTTAGCCATCGAAAACGCCGACAGTTTTTAGCCGCCGACAACGCCAACGGTTTTTAGCTGCCAGAAGAGCCGACGGTTTTTAGCCATCGGCGAGCAACGCCGACGCACCCTTTACTAACGGACCTTGCGACGACTAAAAGCCGTTAGGGAAGGTCATTGCTGATGGTTTTTAGCTGTCGGCGTTGCCTTATTTTTTGGTAGTGATCGAAGTGGGTGATCTCCTCTTTTCACTAGAGATGTACACAAGTCCAATCGAGTTGAGCTTGGCACAACTCGACTCGGCTTGGCTCGATCCTCAAGCCTGACTAACCAGCTCGACTCGGTTTGGTCAGTAGCTTGGGCCAGTTCGAGCCGAGTTTGAGCCTGTGCGGCATTTTCTCAAACACATGGAGTGCACCTTCAATTTCTCACAATATGCAAAACAATAACAACAATTTACAGGTATTTCATCAAACACTCGATATGCAGCATCAAAATCAAAATTAAAGGGTAGTTTTATCATGTAAACTTTCTTTTTTATAGTGATTTGTTTCGTATCCATACCTTCCTCACCACCAGCCCATCCTATGGAGAATGTATGCATCCCAAACAACACTTTGTTGAATCATTTCATCAAACACTTGGTGAGCAAAGTCAATATCAAAATAACCGAGTCACCGAACTGATTCGATCTAAGTTCGATTCAAGTTGAGGTTCGATTCGAGTCGATTCGAGCTCGAACTCGGCTTGAAATTTTTTAGAGCTCCAAAAATCAACTCGACTCAGCTTGAACTCAGTTTTGAACTGAGTTAAATCGATCTTTTTCGAGTCGAGTGAGTTAATCGAACTAACTCGGTTCGTGTACAACTCTACTTTTCACCAAGCGCCCACCATGCCATCACAAAGGGAATTTTATGAGCGTCCATCTCCATAGCGCTGAGCACTACTTGATCACTAGATAAGGCTAATATTAAAAAAGGACCAAATGACTTATTTAAGTTACCAATCCCAATTCAACTATGAGGTTGTTTTGCTTCCATTAGTGTTGGGGGTTCCTTCTCATGTGGAGGTGAGACTCACATGTGTGGCCTTAAATAGTCTTTTATTGCCACATGTGTGTGAGCTATTTTGGTTTTTTAGCTAAGCAAAGTAAAATGAGAGAAAAAGGGCTTTTTTTTTTTTTGCCCTTAAAGAGAGTTCTAGCAACAATTTGGGGTTTTTTTTTTTTTTTTTTTTTTTTTAATTCTTTCTTTTCTTGGAGAGAAAAAGGAGAAAGAGAAAGAAAATGGGGTTTTGTAGAAGGAGATGAAGAGCCTTCTATCATTGAAATCTTCGTCGTGGAGTTCATGAGGCTCCATCTACAACACTAGTTTCTTCGATTATCTTCTTCAAAGGTTGTGTTGGGGATTTTCTATAATCCCTAGTTGATGAGAAATTCTTCTTTTATTGTTGCTTATAATCCACCTTTGGGTGATTTAGTTTGGGTACCTAAGAGAGGTCTCTTGATGATTGTACTTCCATTATTTCTATGATGGTGAATTTATATTGAACTAGGTCCTAAGAGAGGTCCCTTCACATTAGAGGATTTTTCACATAAAAAATCTCTATCTCTTGCTCTATACATGTTGGACATTTTCTTGCTTTTGAAAGTGATTATCATCCATTAAATCTCTTATATTGTTAATTCCATTGAATTGCACATAGAAGGAAAATGTGTGTGCTTTCCCAATAATTGAAATGCAACATATATAATTTCTTTTACCATCCCACATACCGTGGGGTCCCATGATCGGAACCATCCATGTTGTGGAATCTATGTTGTGTGGGTCACAGTAGGAAACTCACATCACAATCTGGGAATGAATTTAGAAAAAAATAATATGAAAAGAGAATATCCAATGGCTCGCATCCAACTATGAAAATCAAAAGTTAAGACCATAGTAGAAGACCCATTACAGGACAATAACTAATGATAGTAACTAGAATATGTTAGATAAAGCAATTCACAACGAAGGATAGAAGAAATCGATCAGATCTATCAGGTTCAAGGCTCGACTTTAATAGTCGATTTCTCAAGACAGATTTGCTGCCCTTTTTTTGGAGTTTCCAGCAAGTGCAAACGAAGGAAATCTGCAAATTGTCTTCAGGATACAATGAACTCTCAATCCGATTTTCAACACGAAAATTTGCACATTTAAGTGTTGAACAGATCTCAAGTTTTAACACCGATATGCCTTAAGACGTTCAGAAAAAATTCAGCAAGAGATTAAATCGAGAGTAATTGCACAGAAGATGATATAATATTAAGGATTTTTTAGTCAATTCTTCTGGATTATAGTATCCAGGATTTATATCATTTGAAAGGTTATGGATTTCTTCCTGAAGAGGTGTTAAAGAGCCTCTTCAAGAAATCCATACCCATTCACAGCAAATAATTGCCTTTTCATGAAAGGACATGACTCTTGTCCTATGGCAGTTATTTCTGTACCCATTCAGACAGAAACAGTTATCCAACAGGACAAACTGTATCCACATAAGCGACACGTGGCATAGGTGCCACATGTACAATCATGTCATAATTACTCTCAATTAAAAAAGGTAATAAAACATCAGGGTACTATGGCCCAAAAAATTTGAACCGAGTGCCAAAAAGACTAAGGCTTTCTTAGCTCCTTGCGACGATGCGAAGTGCTAAGTGCGCCTAATAAAATGCCAAAAAGCGCCCAAGCAGCCCTACAGCCCACGCCGCACGCGCGTGCGCGGACGGTGCTTCGCACCGTCCTCGAGGAGATTCGAACCCTGGTTGCATAAGCAAAAACCCCTTCTCTTACCGACTGGCTATACACACTATTTATGGAAAGTTTAAATAATTAATATATTTATTTACTTTCTACAAATAATTTTTTTTTTGAAATTTATTTTTATTCTAAAAACACCAACAATCCCCCACAATTTCAAAAATAAAATCAGATTCGGAACGAATGGCCTATCAGTATAAATAGGTGCATAAGTAAAGGTATCTTTTGGATTTGAACCTTTACTTTAGTGTATACGTATCAAAGTTATGCTAGGTACTTAGTGACCCATTAGTCTTGAACTAAGGACCTTATATGACTCACCGGACACATAACACACATCTATTCATATATAACTGGAGATCTTTAAGTTCGCACATTTCTGGCCTTGTGCGTATCCTTATTTCATGAGTATTGTAGAGACGATCCCAATCTCTTCAAAAGCGGCCTCACTTCTCTACTCATATAGGTAGATCTATCAAAGATGATTCTGCTTCATCTCAACAAAATCTGCTTATAGATCTATTAAGAGTTAGTACTCAGCCTCTTATGAAATGCAGAAACCAAACACTAGACTTTTTAGGAATGAGACTCATTTTCTTTTTCTAGTGTATATTTCAGTCACATACTTGACTTGTTTGTCCCTTTGAACCTAGCCTATATTTCAAAACATAGGTAGGGTTGCCATCAAGAGTGAAAGTTACATCTTTATGGATCTTAGTCCCATTCCTTTAGTGGTTCTTCTTATTTGATCTCTTGATAAACCTTTTGTCAAGGGATCTGCTAAGTTCAGGATGGATTTAACATATTCCACTGTGATTACTCCATCTCTTAGCAATCCTTTAACAAAGTTATGCCTTAGACCTACATTTCTAGACTTACCATTATAAGTCTTACTCATAGCACGACAAAGAGTAGCCTGACTATCACAAAAGATAGATATGGCAGGAGTAGGTTTTGGCCAATACGGGATTTCCAACAATAAGTATCTTAACCATTCACCTTCTTTACAAGCAGCACCAAGTGCAATAAACTCACTTTCCATTGTAGAGTGAGATATGCACGTTTGTTTCTTAGATGCCCATGATATTGCTCCTCCTCCAAGAGTGAATATCCAGCCACTTGTAGATTTAGATTCTATGCTATTTGCATTCCAGCTTGCATCGCTGTGTACCCTTCAAGTACAGCGGGATATGATTTATAATGCAGTCCATAGTCTATGGTTCCTTTAGATACTTTAAAACTCTGGAAATCGCATTCCACTGTACTTGTCCTGGATTACTGGTATACCTGCTTAGCATTCCTACTGTGAATGCTATATCGGGTCTAGTGCAATTCATTGCATACATTAAACTCCCAATAACACTCGCATATTCTTGTTGTGCTTTACATCTACCAGTATTTTTAACCAATTTAATACTTGGATCAAATGGAGTTGAAACCGGTTTACTATCATAATGATTAAACTTCTTTAACACTTTCTCTAGGTAATGAGATTGTGTTAAGGCTATTCCATCATTAAGATTATAAATCTTAATACCTAATATTACATCGGCTTTGCCCATATCCTTCATGTCGAAGTTGGTACTTAGAAACTTTTTAGTTTCTTTCACACTGTCCTCATTTGGTCCAAATATTAGCATATCATCTACGTATAGGCAGATAATGATTTGACCTTTAATATATATGCACTTATCTGCTTGGTTTACTCTAAAACCATTAGATTGTACTACTTGATCAAACTTCTCATGCCATTGTTTAGGAGCTTGCTTGAGCCCATAGAGAGATTTGACCAGTTTACACACTTTCTTCTCTTGCCCGGGTTGAACAAACCCTTCAGGTTGTTCCATATAGACTTCCTCATCTAGATCACCATTTAAGAATGCCGTTTTAACATCCATTTGATGGATTACTAGGTGGTGAATTGCTGCAAGAGCAATTAAAGTCCTGATGGTAGATATTCGAGCAACAGGAGCATATGTATCGAAAAAATCGATTTCTTCCTTTTGTCTAAATCCTTTGGCTACCAATCGAGCTTTAACTTATTTATAGTTCCATCAGGATTGAACTTTCTTTTAAAAATCCACTTACATCCAATAGGCTTAGAACCTGGTGGAAGATCGGCCAAACACCAAGTGTTATTTGAGACTATGGAATCCATTTCATCGTTTATGGCTTCCCTCCAAAACTGTGCATCAGGAGATGAGAGAGCTTCACTAAGTGTTGATGGATCACTTTCAATACTTAGTGGTAGAGTAATCTCCTTTTTTATTCCATTTATATCACCTTCTACAAGGAACATATAGAAATCTGGGCCAAAAGATGTTTCTTTTCTTGCCCTTTTCGATCTCCTTGGTTCATTTCCTTCTGGATGAGTGTTAGATTTATCATGAAAGTTGTTAGGCTCTTCGTTCATTGTTTCTATTATATTTTCATCAACTTGCCTTTTAGTATGATGATTCATATAGTCTTTGTATACTGTATTTTCAAAAAATATAGCATCCCTAGACTTATAATCATGTTTTGTCAGCAAAAGAAGTTTGTTCTAGAACCAGAAATCTATATACAGGACTATTAATCCCATAACCCACAAAGGCACACTTGATTCCTCTAGGACCTAACTTTACTCTCTTAGAATCAATAATCCTGACTTCTGTTATACTTCCCCACACTTTGAAGTAATGAAGATAAGGTTTCTTCTTTTTCCATAATTCATATAGGGAGATATCCAATTTTTTGTGTGGGATAGCATTCAGAATACGGTTTGTAGTTAATAATGCTTCCCCCCACAAATTCAGTGGTAATCCAGAATTTAATATCATACAGTTGATCATCTCAACTAATGTCCTATTTTTGCGTTCCGCTAGGCCATTTTGCTGAGGTGTGTAAGGTGCCGTAAATTCATGGACTATACCATATGATTCACAGAAGTCGTTGAATTCATTAGAAGAGTACTCACCCCCTCTATCACTTCTGAGTGCTTTAATCTCTTTCATTCAACTGATTTTCCACTTCGGCCTTATAAAGCTTGAACTTTTCAAAGGCTTCATCTTTAGATTTTATCAAGTATACATAGGAAAATCTAGTGAAGTCATCGATAAATGTGATAAAATACCTTTTTCCTCCACGAGTTAAGGTATTATTTAAATCACAGATATCGGAATGAATTAATTCCAAGGGTTGTGATTTTCTCGTGCCAGTCCCAAATGGTTTTCTGGTTATTTTAGAATGGGCACACACATCACATTTCCCTTCTTGTTGAATTTTGTGATTTGGTATAAGGCCTAAGATCATCATTCTTTTCATTGAATGATAATTAACATGACCTAGTCTAGCATGCCATAAAGATACAGAATCCACTATATAAACGGAAACATCATTATTATTATTAATATTTAGTTTAATCATACCATTACATGAATATCCTTTGCCTACAAACATACCATTCTTGGTGATAACCAACTTATCAGACTCAATCACTATTTTGAATCCTCTCTTATTGAGAAGATCGCCTGATGTAAACTGAAGCTCGACTGTTCCTTTTCCAACAACGTTCGCACGAACGTTATTACCCATCTTCACTTCTTGTCCAGTTGCTATACCTTCATAGGTCTTGAAGATGTTTCGGTCCTTCGATATGTGAATGGTTGCACCAGTATCTAGCCACCATCCACTATCGGATATTACTGTGTTAGCTTCAGTAACCATTGCTACAAGTTGGTCTTCTGTCATGTTAGCCTGAGCTTTCAGTTGCTTCTTCCTGTGTCGACATTCCTTTATGTAGTGTCTTGGCTTATTGCAGAAGTGACACTTGCCCTTTTTCTTAAACTCCGTATCTTTCTTTGGGGGAATAGATTTGGAGTTCTGGATTTTTGGCTTGTCATCTTCTACTATATTTGCTTTGGAATGATTTTCCGAAGCACTTTCTTTCTTGTCTCGGTTTCTGGACTCTTCTTCTATACGAAGATGTCGTTGAAGCGCTTCAAGAGTGTACTTCCTTTCATCATGTTTCAATTTCTTTTTATAATCAAACCATGATGAGGGTAATTTTGCAATTACGACACCGACTAGGAATTCTTCAGGAAGATCTACCCCACCAATCTTCAATTCATCAACCAAGTTCTGTAGTTCAGTTACTTGGAAAAGAATTGGCTGATCATTTTTAAACTTGAAGTGGACATAATGTCGATCAGAAATTTCTGAGTACTGATCTCTTCAGTTTTATATTTTTGATCCAATTTTGTCCACAGATCTTTAGCAGAGGATATTTTACGGTATGAGTTGTAGATGGAATTAGAGAGGGCGTTTAAGATATGACCTTTGCATAGAAAATCGTCCTCCTTCCTTTTCTTCCGTTCTGCCTTCACTTGTTCTGAATCATCGTCTATTGGCTCGGTCAGAGAAGGCAGATCATCATCTAGGATATAAGATAACTTCAGAGTTGTTAGAAAGAAAAGCATCTTCTGCTGCCATCTTGAGAAGAATTGACCGTCGAAACGATCCAGTCGTACAAAGTCTTGGTTCATGACTTGAATGGAATGAATTGCCTCCATTGTGAAAAGATAAAAATCTGTCTTGAATGTTAGATAAAGCAATTCACAACGAAGGATAGAAAAAATCGATCAAATCTATCAGGTTCAAGGCTAATTTTTTTTTTTTTTTGAAATTTATTTTTATTCTAAAAACACCAACAGAATATAGCTTAGATGAAGATTATGAACTAGAATTTAAATCGTTCAAATCATCAGATCATCTAAAATTGTGAAGGTAGCAAAATAATCAGTAACATCAAGACAGAGATAGATGACCTTGGAGCCAAGCGGCTGATATTCTCCCTCAAGAGACCAGAGACCGTGGCGGACATAATGGTCTGAAGCAGAGATGCTTCGTAAGACATCAAGCAAGAGTCCTACTGTGTAATCAGCAACGTCCTCAGAGAAGGCAGTCCCGGCATTGGCGAGAGCAATCCCCCTACGCCTGCATTCAGCTATGTCAATATGGTTGAATCCACACTACACCAAAATTGTCGAACTGGTACGGTTCAGATTGTGGTTCAGAAATGGCTTTAAGCCGTTCTTGATTTGAAACGGTAAGAAACTGTACTACATTCATTGTGTTATACATGGTTCTTTCCATTGTGTTGTTGGTGTGTCCCAATCGAGTGTTGGATCTTCTTATTTCTTCTTATTTTATTTTATTGTTTTATTTTGAAATAGATGGATGGAATGGATTCGATTAAAAAGCTCTGAATGGACCCCACAAGGCCCAAGAGGCACGTTGCTCTATATCTGCCACAGACTACCGATGAGTTTTAACCCTTTTCTTACTCCAAAAGCCCTAAATTCCTTGTTTCACATCTCCATCGTCGTCTCCGTCTCCGTCTCCCTCTCTTTCGATCTTCCGATCTCAACCCTCTCTATCGATCTCCCTCTCACTCTCCCTCCTTCTCTTTCGATCTCCCTCTCCCGATCTCAACCCTCTCTCTCGATCTCCCTCTCCCGATCTCAACCCTCTTTCTTGATCTCCCTCTCCCTCTCCCTCCCTCTCTCTGTGTAATAGGCCCACCAAAAATGAGTCCAAAACAAATGACGAGAATGAGTTCTGGGAGAAAGTGAGTGTGGCAGAGAGAGGAAAGAAGCTATGGTGGTGCTGTGGTGTTCTCAGTTGAAGGTTCTGTCTCACTCGTCTATAGGGTGCTTTGTGTCACACTCCATCAAAGTGAGATATTCAGTCATTCAGTCATCTGAGTATACTTTCACATGAAAAACATAAATGATTATGTTCCTTACCAATCTCAAATTTGTTGGTAAATTACCAGTTATTATTAATTTTTTCCTTTTCATTTTATTTGGGCACCTTTTTTCAGATTTTTGGTGCATGGATCATATATAATATCAGAATTTAGGTCACTGAACAATGGCCTCACTTGTAAACACAGAAAAATCAATTGTATATAATCTCCTATATGTCATGTATGCTAACTGTTTGATGAAATGTCTCAACAAGGAATGTTTTGTGTGGATCGCATTTGAGTTTCATATTTTTTTTTCTCTACCCATGAATCGGCCCACATGGTTGTATGGTTGGATGACTGCAATTTTTTTTTAAAGTTATGAAAAATTAATAAGTGATATTTTCTAAAATTAGGTCCCTCTCTTAATTTAATTAATTTTTTTTTTTTAAAAATTATTCTGTGTTTCTATGTACACCATCTGCTGTCATCCTGCGATATTTGGTTTGGAAAATCAGCTTGTGATTTATAGGAACTGGTTTTATCTTGTGTTTGAAGAATCAGCTGGACACCATCTGTTGTTGTCTTGTGATATCCCATATGCTGTTTGCAACAATCCGCTTGTGATACATCGTTTGAAGTAGATTGTGATGTGTTGTGAAGGAATCCTGTGATATGTTGCAAAAATCAGACCATCTGCCATTATTTGTATGCCATCTATTGAGTATGTTAGGAGGTCTTTTGGTTTTTTTTAGAGGATCTGATTGATTCTATGCACAGAATTCATCATTATTTACAACGGGGAACTAAAAACAAAGAGTTTTTCAATTCAAAAAATGGTTTGTTTTCTGCCATCTATTTCTCTCATTTATCAGCTTACCATGACAAGCAGATTCCTAATACTACATGGATCTACTTTAAGCTATCAGCACCCCCATTTTGCGTGGTCAAAATAAATGTAAGCTCATGATATATGATTTAATTGTGGACTTGTTCTACGTATGAACTGAATGTTTCTTTTGCATGTGCTCCTTGGACTCGGATTGCGTAGTGCGGCACACAACACCAATGTCAGTACTGTGCACTATTGGAAAAGCTGTGGGCCCCATCATGATGTATGTGTTTTATCCACGACAAGCAGATTCCTACTACCACATGGATCTACTTTGAGTGATTAGCTCTCCCATTTTGTGTAGTCAAAATAAATGTTAAGCTACGATTTCATGTGTGCCACTAATTAGATTGGCAAGAGTTCTACAAACGGCTCTGCCCACCAGACATTACTCTCCATCACTAATAGATTCATGTGTGCCACTAATTAGATGATAAGGCATTTGAGTATAAGTAAAACTTAAAATTCATTCTGAAAGTTTTTTTTTTTCCTTATATTTTCTTCCCTTCATTTCTTTGATTTATGCTCTATGTTTCTGTCTGTTTTGTGTTATTCAAGAAGGAAATACAGAAGTAGGAAGGACACTGAAGTGGCATATGCGGAAGGATAGAGAAGTTTACATTTTCTTCATTCTTTTTTTCACTTCTCTGATATTCCATTGTATTAAAGAAGTCTTGTACTAAGAAAGATTTGATTCACAACTTAGAAAATCACAAAGCAACAATATTTTTGTGAATACAAATTCCTCATGTTTAAAGTAATCAAATACCTGATTGGTCAAAAGCTTCTCAATCACCATCTGTCAGCATTGCTGCAATTTTCATATTTTTATGCAATCAGGTGGTTTTTTTTTTTTTTTTTTTCTTTTTTCTTTTATATGCTGCAGGTTGCATTGTTGGACAAGGGGCTATGATAATGACATTTTCAAACTTTATATATTGACAAATTCAGTCTTTGCATAATCTATATAACACAATGAATTCACAATTAGCAGGGGCTGAGCAACTCTCTGATTACCTCTTAATACAAATGGATGTGCTTAATATAGAGTCAATGCCTGTAAAGAAACAAAATGTAGCAAAAGAGTTGTTGTCACGCCCCGAAATTCGGGTACCTAAATAAGGTATTTAGGACTTGAATCCCAAGGTATGAATTATGATATGATGACATTTATTACAATCCAGTTGATTCAATCGAATTCAGTAAATACTCAACGTCATCTAATAAGAAAATACACCTGAAATGTTTATTAGATTCAAATATTTTGATAGTTGTCCTCTCTACATCGAACTTGAACATAAACTAACCTAAATAACAACAAAAACAATAAAAAATAAAAAATAAAAAATGACTTAATTGAATTAAAAATAATCCTAATTTCAAAACTAAAGCTAATAGTAGAGGCCCGCCTGCTCATAGTATTCCAGCTCTGCACCTGTGCATTTGTTTTAGTAGGATGAGCATAACAGCCCAGTAGGGTCATTTCTTACCCAAAATTTAATATGTTCAGATAATATCAATTTTATAATAATGAAGGAAATAGAATACAGATAACGGAATGTAATAAAAGAAAATGCAATACATGTAATATTTCCATGAATACTTGTAACATTTAAATTATTTCTTACAACACCGTACCCAAGTGGATGGTCAGGTTGCATTAACGCCCACGCACTGGTACCTCATGGTGAGGGACCCATTTATACATTAGCTGGTCAGACTACTGCTCCAATTGTACCTCTGACGTATGTCCACGCACACAATTGTACTCATACGCCGTACACAAAGGAGACTCCAAAGGATCCAGTGGGTTCTAGGGTCTTTCACCCAAGGGACACGATTGCCCTACTTGTTGGCTTTAGGGTCTCTCACCCAAGGGACACGATTGCCCTACTTGCTAATTTATACACAATTTTTTTAACAATTAAATAATCTATAGATAAACATGAATAACATGAACAATTTTAATATCACAAAATAAATGATTAATTTTAATCAATCCAATTTATACACTATAATGCAAGTTCTGAATAAGGTGCATAAATTTGTTAAAATATCATGTTCTACATGAGCTCCACCCTTGAGCAATAAATCTCACATTGAGTGGCTGGGGCCTACCAAAATCCATGGTTACTTTCACATTCTCAGCTCAATTTCTAGTGGTCTAATATCAAAAGTTAGTTCAGCAATTTGGACGGTCTGATTGTCATACAAGCATTTCATGATGGACGGTTAAGGAGTCACCACCATATTAAAAATGGCAATAGACCATCATAATAGTGTTATTTAACAAAGAGGTAGAGTGTGGTAATAAATTCATACAACAAACCGAGTAAATGGTACAACTCAAGGTAATAATTTAAAAATGCAGGTATATGGTGAATCTATACACTACAGAACCTGAGAGGTTATGACCCTTTACACAATCCAGAGCCTTTGGTTCATTTATAGAATCCATACAGCAACTCCAATGCCCCACCATTCAATTCTTCATGAAAATGGGAAAGCTACTCGCGCAAGTAGGATTTGAATCCTACTTGTGTGTCACGTGCCACACGAGCCACGTGTGTGAAATCTATTCCGTTCATCTGAGAGGTCATACTTTCTATGTTCATTTTTCTGAAAATTTGACAGTTAAACTAATTAGGTGGACCATACTTGTAAGTTGAATAAGAACATTGTTAGCTTTCATTCATTCATGGTGCCTAAGAAAAATAGACAGACTGTGCTCTTTTTTTTATTATATATATATATATATATATATATATATATATATATATATATATATATTATTTCTATTTGGGCACGTCAAAGATGTGGATTTTATAGTAGATTTCTCAGACTTACACACATGTGCTATCTTCCACATGTAGAGACGAGTAAGATTATAGTCATACTGGTATATCTCGTACTAACAGAGTCCCATTATAATAAGAAGATCTCCAGTACAACCGATTTGAAACATTACGGTCCATCAATTAAATAACTTCTAACCTTTAATATATGTGAAAAATCTAACCCATTCACTAGGTTTATTAAACAATTAGGATCACTTACAAAAAAATACACTTACATTCACTCCTTAAATGGATAATACTATTTGTCAACAGTTATAATTTATTTTCTATTTTTGAGGATATCCTGACTAGTATATAGGAATAATTTTTCATATAAGTGATCTTCATGTTGTTTTAGATGTATTGGAAGGGTTGGATTTTGTATGAACTTAGTATGTCATAAATCTATTGGTGGGTGGACTGTAACTTATGGTCCAGCTTGATGGACTTGAAACCTTCTCCATTAAAGTAGTTTCTCACGGTGCATCCTCTGACTTCTCATGAGGAGTTATTTGATACTCTGGCAGAGTATGACGATTGACACGCAGACACTCTGAAATTGTAATTGTGGCATATGATAACACAAATACTTTTATAAATTAAATTATAACTTTAGATAAATTATTTATTTATTTATTTATTTTTAAAACTTATATTAAATATCAGAAATATAGAAATTCCTAAATAAATAGAATTCTATACATAATAATCAAAAAACATTATTCTTATAAAAATGTTGGATTAAATAAACATAATTAAATAGCTGAAAATAATAAATTTCAGGATAAGATCACCTACCTTAAAAAAAAATCTGATGACCGGCCCCGCTTTAATCTCTCTCTTGATCTACAGAGCTCTCTCTCTATATTTTTTTTGTTTAATTTCTTCTCTTCTCTCTCTCTCTCTCTCTCTCTCTCTCTCTTTTTTTTATAAATGGATGCGTAATGAAAATGGAGGTATGGATTATGGGACGGTTTCGTTTAGTGGGAGGTTTCGACGCCCATTACCGTACGAAAAGGAAGGAGAATGGGAACGTGGTTTAGTCGGCGTGCGAAAGATATAATTTATTTTATTTTTATTTCTTTAGATCTGGTGGGTCCCACTAGTAATAGTATAATCTACTCCGTCCATCATCTTGGCCTGGCCAAAAGAAGACGTAAGGCCAAAAATGAGGCTGATCCAAAACTCAGGTGGGCCACACAGAAGTGGACGGTGGGGTTACTTCCCTTAAAAAAAAATGGGTTGTTACATTCTACCCCCCTTAATAAAAATTTCATCCCCGAAATTTAACATACCTATCATATGAAGAGATGAGGGTACTTCTCTCGAATTTCATTCTCTCGCTCCCACGAAGCTTCTTCCTCTCCATGATGCCCCCACTGAACTTTCACGAGTGGTACCGATCTTGTTCGAAGTACTTGCTCCTTCCTGTCGAGGATGCAATCGGTTGCTCTATGTATGAAACGTCCTCCCGAATTTCCAGCGGCTCCCAGTCAATGATATGCGATGCATCTCTCTCATACTTCCGAAGCATAGATACATGAAATACATCGTGGACACCAAAAAGTTGAGGAGGTAAGGCTAGTCTATAGGCTACGAGGCCTACTCTCTGCAAGATCTCGAATGGTCCAATGTAGCGTGGTGCTAATTTTCCTTTATTTCCAAATCGCATAACTCCTTTCATCAGGGATACCTTCAGGAACACATGATCTCCTATGGCGAACTCCAAGTTCCTTCGGCGATTGTCAGCGTAACTCTTCTGGCGACTCTGAGCGGTACGTAGACGTTCTTTGATGACGGCAATCTTCTTGGATGTCTCTTGCACTAATTCCGGTCCCAACAATGTTCTTTCCCCTACTTCGGTCCAACAACTTGGTGATCTACAGGGTCTTCCGTACAAAGCTTCGAATGACGCCATGCCAATACTAGACTGGAAACTATTGTTGTAGGCGAATTCTATTAAATAGAGGTGGTCGTCCCAATTTCCCTTGAAGTCAATAATGCAGCTGCGAAGCATGTCTTCTAGGATTTGATTTACCCGCTCCGTTTGTCCGTCAGTCTGCGGATGAAAAGCCGTGCTGTAGTTTAGCATAGTTCCCAATGCCTTCTGAAGACTCATCCAAAAGCGTGATGTAAACCTGGGGTCTCGATCGGATACAATGGACACAGGAATGCCATGAAGTCTAACAATCTCCTTGATATATTGCTTGCTTAAGTCATCTAGGGATGAAGAAATACGTATAGGAAGAAAGTGTGCTGACTTTGTTAGCCGATCCACGATCGCCCATATCGCATCATGATGATGGCTTGTTTTCGGTAGTCCGACAATAAAATCCATCGATATATGCTCCCATTTCCACTCCGTGACCTGTAATGGTTGTAAAAGTCTCGACGGCTTCTGATGCTCCACTTTAACCTGCTGACAAGTAAGACACCTTGCAACGTAGCTGGCTATCTCCCTCTTCATATTACTCCACCAATATTGACGTCGTACATCACGGTACATCTTGGTTCCTCCTGGGTGGATGGTGAATTTTGTACGGTGCGCCTCATTTAAGACTTCTTGCTTCAATTCAGACATGTCTGGAACACATAACCTCTCTTGAAATCTGACCCCACCATCAGAGCTTACTTGCTACTCCGAGTCGTCCTTTCCCGCTTCTTCCGTTATTTTCTCTTGTAACCATGCATCATTCTTTTGCGCTTCTATTATTCGTCGCACCTAAAAAAGAAAATTCTAAATAACTACAGCCTAATATACGAATTAAAAGATAATCTAAATGGATAATTAAGAAATTACTTACCAGAGTGGGTTGCACCACTAAATTACTGATATAAGCCCGAGGTTCATCGATACGAAGTCTAACTTCAAAATCTTTAACTATATCAAGCATCTCCCATTCTTTAATCATTAAGCTCGCCACCAGCTTGCGCGTCTTCCTGCTTAACGCGTCGGCTATGACGTTCGCCTTACCTGGATGATAGCAGATGTCAAAATGATAATCCTTCAAGAATTCCATCCATCTCCTCTGCCGCATATTTAAGTCCTTTTGCTCAAAAAGATACTTTAAGCTCTTGTGATCCGAATACAGTTCAAACTGCTCACCATAAAGATAATGCCTCCAAAATTTTAAGGCAAACACTATAGCTGCAAGCTCTAAGTCGTGAGTGGGATAATTCTGCCCATGAGGTTTCAACTGCCTTGACGCGAATGCTATTGCTTTACCACTTTGCATCAGCACGCATCCCAACCCTTAATAAGATGCATCAGTATATACCACAAATCTTTCCCCTTCTACTGGTAAGGAAAGCACTGGGGCTTCCGTTAATCGCTTCTTTAATTCAGAGAAAGCCTGCTCGCAATTTTCATTCCATTTAAAAGAAGTGCCCTTCTTGGTCAAGTTAGTCAACGGCCTTGCTAATTTAGAAAATCCCTCAATGAATCTTCTATATAATAACCAGCTAATCCAAAAAACTGCGCTTCTGTCACATTGGTGGGCTGCTCCCAATTTAACACTGCTTCGACTTTCGATGGATCTACCGACACTCCTTTTTTTGATATCGTGTGCCCCAAAAATTTTACTTCATTCTTCCAAAAGTCACATTTTAAAGCTTTGGCATACAACTGATTGTCCTTTAGAATCTGAAGGGCTATTCGAAGGTGTTCAGCGTGATCCTCTTACGTCTTAGAGTAAATTAAAATATCATCTATGAACACTATCACGAATCGGTCCAAATACGGTTTGAAGACCCTGTTCATGAGATCCATAAATACTGCTGGAGCATTCGTTAGTCCGAAGGGCATCACTAGAAATTCATAATAGTCGTACCGAGTCCTAAAGGTAGTCTTGGGTACATCTTCATCTCTAATCCTCAACTGATGATATCCAGACCGTAGGTCTATCTTTGAAAATATTTAGCTCCCTTCAACTGATCAACTGATATAATCATTTATCCTCGGCAGCGGGTACTTGTTCTTGATAGTCGCTTTATTAAGTTGACGGTAATCATGCATAGCCTTAAAGACTCATCCTTCTTTCTTACAAATAATACCGGTGCACCCCACGGCGACGTACTAGCCCTAATGAAGCCTTGGTCTTGGAGCTGCTGAAGTTGCTCCCTTAATTCTCTCAATTTAACAGGTGCCATACGGTATGATGCTCTGGAGATTGGTGCAGTCCCAGGTACCAGATCGATTGTGAAATCCACATCTCTCCTTGGCGGTAATCCAGGAATATCTTGAAATACTTCTGGAAATTCATTAACAATCGAAATTTGTTCCACTCCTTGAGGTTCAACTTCCGAGATGGCTGACAAACTAATCGGTGCTCCCTTCCTTCGTGTCCCATGGAATTGTAACGGTGCTCGCCCATCGATATTTAATATGACCATCTTCTTAAAACAATCGATTTTTGCCTGATATAAAGATAACCAATCCATCCCCAATATAATATCGTATTCTCGCATCGGCATAACTATGAGATTAGCTGGTAAATTTACATTCTCGATCATAATCGGACAGGATTTACAAATTTGACTTAGGTCCACTGAATTACCAAGGGGGTTTGCTACTGTTAACTTTTTATCTAAGGAGTAGGAGATAACCCAATCGAGTATAAAAAGCAGTAAGAAATAAATGAATGCGATGCTCCAGAGTCAAATAACGCTCTAGCTAAGGATGAATAAATGACGATGGTACCTTCGACTACATCACTGCTAGCTTCGATGTCAGGCTGAATAATGTCATCTGTTGGCGGTGTTGGATCCTCATATAAGGGTGCGGCATCATCATAAGTCTGGGTCGCTCCATCCTCAAACTGTGCTGGAACATCATAACTTTGAATTGACCCCTCGTATTGTTGCGCCAAGTTCTCGTACGGCTGCACTGTGTCATCTCTTAACTGTACTAGGGCGTAGACTCGGCCTTGAGCTTGTGGTCGTGGTGCCTGAACTCCCTGCCTCGACTGCTGGTACTGTTGAGGTTTAACCTGTGGCGGCGGCTGCTGAGGTGGTCTCTGATATACAGATGAAGGTCCTTGCTGTGGTGGCCTCGAGTATAACTGTAGCGGCCTCTGTGGATATGGTTGAGGTGGTCTCGAGGAAGGCTGTGAGGCAGAAGGATGTAATGGAGGTCGCTGTGACATAAACGGTGGCACATGTTGTTGGAGAGGCCTGAAAGACTGATGTGAAGGTCCTGCCCTTTGTGGATATTGAGTGCGTTGTGGTCTGGAACAAAAACGAGAAGTGTGGCCCTCGAGTCCACAATTATAACAAAATCTTGAAAATCGTGGTGCAGGAAGTGTTGTCGTCGGTTTGGCCATCGATGTTGATGTTGTTCTCTGTCTCTTAGCTGCATCATGTTGGGCCGTAGATATATGTGTAGCAGTTCTAGCACCACTCTTTACGTCCTTCCTCTGATCACGATTCTTCCAATATTCGTTGATGTCTTTCTCCACTGCTAGGGCACGCTCCAACACTTTGGCATAAGTCTTCTGTACGAAAGGGGCTAATCGGCTACGAATAGATGCTCTCAGACCCTCCTCAAATTTTTGTGCCTTACGGGTTTCATCAGACACCAGAAAAGTTGCAAATCGCGATAGCTCCGTAAACTTAGCATCATACTGGCGCACCGTCATATCACCCTGCTCCAATTTCTTAAATTCTCCTGCCTTTTAATTTTTCACATACAAGGAAAAGTATTTATTATCAAACTTCTCACAAAACTGGGCCCAAGTCCAGACTTCAACACTCGGGTTCATCCTAACAACCGAGTCCCACCAATGATCCGCCTCCCCTTCTAGCATGTAAATAACCAATTCTGCTTTCTTGTATTCATCACACTTCATAACTGTGAATATCTTATCAATCTGTTTCTTCCACACCTCGGCCTCAGATAGGTCAAGTCCACCCTTAAATACAGGCAGCCTCTGTCTTTTGAACCTTTCCAATAAAGTTCCTATCCCTCCGTTAGCTACGTGAACAGTTTAGGTTTGACCTTGCGCTTGAGTTTGTCCTTCCGCTTGAGTCTGTCTTATCTGATAGCCCACAAGAGCCGTAAGATCACTTATGACCCTAAGAATTCCACCCATAAGTGACCCGTTTTCAGTGGTATCGGGACCAGGAGCTCCTGATGTGGCTCCGACGTCTATGTTTTGATCCGCCATAATCTATGATTAATTTAAACATGTAAGCTTAATGTATAACAACCAAGGTAGGTTGAAATAACTAAATTGATTTCTAAGTATTATTAATGGAGTGCATACTACTTAAGGTCTATAGGAGCATGAAGAATTTATTGGATTGCAAGAATATTTGATGATCTAAAAGAATAACACATGAAGATTAAGAGAATTCAGGCAGTGACATGTATCAAAGTTGTAACGCAAAAAATTCAGATTCTTAGGATACTATTCTCGCTAATGTTTCTGATACTTATAAGTGTTAAATTGATCTAAATTTTTTTTTTCTGAGGATACATATATGAGTCTACTATAATTCTTTAAAATTTCAGCCTAATACAATGTAACATCCCGGATTTTCCCCAACCTGGAATTAGGCTTCCTTAGGCAATGGGTTGCTCCTAACACCTTATTAACTTGTCAGAACTGAATCCCACAGTCTAAAATCGCTTCTGAACCCATTTCCTTCACAAATCTCACCCTTCACTACCTTGTTCTTTCAATTTTTCTAAGCACTTTCATCCTAGACACTATCCTAAACTAGCTAAGTAGTATAACTTGGATCACTTTATATACAAACTACAAAGGCCCAGGTACCACCTCAGACAGAAATCATACATGACTAAATCCTTTAGAAATTAGGCGAGAATTAGCTAGTGCTAAACTAGAGTACCTGTGAAATTAGCACCAATCGCTTTAAATACGATCTGCAAGACCCAAAACTTGTAGAATCATTGACGCCAGGTTACCCTAAAACTTAGGATCAATCTCATTACCCGGCTGCTCACGGGAGCATCTCGAAACTCCGTGTCGGATCTGGACCGCACGTCGGAAGTCCGATTAACACGAAGTTAAGGAACTAGGACCGCCTCACTGGGCTTGACAACCATCTCGGAAATCAAATCCAGATAGTGTCTCAGCGCTATTTGCTTGAGCTCGGAGTGAAGAGTGTGAGAAATGTGAAATAATTTCAAAATAAAATATCTTAAATAGTAATCCGGCACCTCTCGCTTGCGGATCAGTATTAAGCAACCAGACCGTCAGAATCAGACCAAATTACACCCTCGAATCAGGAGAAATTTCATACACATTTACATGTACTCAGAATCTCCGATCGAGATCCGCTGACCGTTGAACTGAAACTGGTTCGCCACGCGTGATCTAGAATTCCGACTGAAACGAAACTTAATAGAACGTAGATCCAGCGTTAGTGAGCTTAAGTCCAACCTTTGGCTCAAGGAGGCCCGACAGAAACCCTCTTTTGAGCTAAAACAATGCCGATTTGGTTATAATGTAAGTCTACTTTGAACATAAGTCTATTTCGATAAATTTTTAGGCTATTAAGGACCTTAACCCTCTCTCATGGCAGCCATATGAATTTGAGATTGAGAGAGAGAAAAGAGAGAGAAAAGAGAGAGAAAGTGTGGGAGCAGTGGGAGAATCTCCCTGCCACTCTTCCCTGCCGCTATTCGGGCTCCACCCCCTGATTCTCATCGCTTCCCCGGCGTTTTCGGCGTCATTTCTAGGTATGAAACCCTAACCGTAATCTATTTTGGGGTTTAGACAGTTGTAGGTTGTGAAATAGCTAACCTATTTCGTTCTATAGGTTGCCAAACTGTCGAATATGGAAGCTTAACAAACCTATCGACTCCGTTACGATTCTACGACAAAAGGGATGGACTTTAGGTGTATAGGTTATGGTTTTCAACGCTTTCAATGTCAGATAATGATAGATTCATGATCTGCATGCAATTGCACATGTACAAAGTGCTGTCTGTTTTCCGTTTCGATTAAAGATGAAAAATATGGAATTCTACATACTCTAGGTATTTGTAGAAAGTACGGTATACGTATATTTTTTGGAATGTTGGTGTTTGCATGTTATTTGTTATATGGATATACAATATATGGATAAAATACTTATTTGGCAAAAGGATTCGCCTAAATACATGTTTTACTTATATACACTATGTATGTTGAAATTGCGTATTCTAGAAAATACTGTATACGTATACATTTTGGAGATGTATTTATCATGATTATTTGTTGTAGTAATATATTATACATGGATAAAATACTCGCTTGGCTAAAGGATAGCCCTAATACATGTTTTGCTAACATATACCATGTATGTTGTAATAGTGTATTCTAAGTGTTTGTGAAAATGACTGAATGAGTATAGAATTCTCATTCGTGCTCGCCATGACTAATTATCATGGATTCATGATTGTTGTATTGGCGATACCCCCTTTGACGAAAGGATTTGCCCTAAATCACGCCACGGCTAATATACACTATATATGTTAAAATGTGTGGCCCAAGTGTTTGTGAAAACGACTGAATGAATATGGAACTTGGATTCCTACTTGCCATGACTATCCGTCATGGGTGTATGCGTGTTATGATTGGGGCAACTCCCTAGTGAAAGGATTTGGCCTAATGCCTATGTGATCAACATATGTCATGTATGTTGATGTATGTATTCTAAAGCGTTTGTTGAAATGTATGAATGAGTAGTAGTTAGTAAATTGTAATGCATAGGGGTGATGAGATAATATTCTCAACTCCTTTAACTATGTGTATGATTTCCTTGAATAGCTGTGTGATTAGGAATTGATTATGTACAAACTCTTGCTTGTGTTATGCTTCATAACATGCTTAACTGCCTTTATGATTTTAACTATGTAATGCATATGTTTAAATTTATATTTACGTTGTATGATCCGTCATGGGTGATGGGGGAGTGGAGCAACGAGTGCGTGCAACAGCCCTGGCAGCCCTAAACGGATAATACCAGACCTTGATTGTAAGAGTTGAATCTTGATCCATTACTGCTTTATCTATCTGCAATTGATTGTGTTTGGGGCTATGATTATAGTCCAGAAAATCGGTACCAGAATTGAATTCGTGGCTGTGATTCATTTGCCACGTGAGATGTGTTTGACGAACCCGAGTCGTACTTCGGTTGACGATAGTGGTTGGCCACGCGAAGTGCTTATGCACTTCATGTCGTTCAACTTGTTGTGCGCTCGAGCTAGCGAGCTCGTCAAGTAACCCGATCTGTCTTATGTATGTTCACCATGTTTGAACACTACTGCTTGAACCTAGGGTACCAAACTTACCAGTGAAATCCCTTTTAACCATGGTACCTCGATCCGCTAAGACTCATGAGCCAAACATGGTGGTATGGGACACGTGGTCGAGCTGTCGGCCTACGCTGGGGTTACGTGCCTCCCCGTAGTGACCATTGATCAACCAAACTCATGAGCCGAATACGGTGGTATGGGACATTGTATTCGACCTGTTGACACTTACGGCGAGAGCCAAGTACGGTGAGACCTGTATTCGTGCTGACGAGTCCTCCGTAGTGTCTTCGAGTATACTCTAAGGTCTGTGATTGGCGACGAGCCCTTCACAGCAACTAGAGCATGAGTTGAGCCGAGTACGGTGAGATCTGTATTCGAGCTGACCGCCAGCGATTGAGCCGAGTACGGTGAGACCTGTATTCGAGCTGACGGCCAGTAATTGAGCCGTATACGGTGAGATCTGTATCCGTGCTGATGGGTGACGAGCCCTTTGCGATGCCTTCACGATGCCTCTTGAACCATAATACCGTATGAGATTAACTAGGATTGACGACCCTAGAATGGATCATGTTTGAGAATGATATGAGGGAGGTACCTTAGTTTCCCAATACTACTGTTTGAAATGGACTAATAATAACTCGGTAATCATGCTCATCATCGCACCGCATGTGCCTAGTAGATGTGAAGCACTGAGGGAGGTATGCATTCGCGAACGTAAGATGATGTCGCATGAGGGTGGTTTGGCAAGGGCATACATCATCATGTCATTTCATACTTGCATTTAATAAGAGTAGCTAAACTTGTTTGATTGTACTACTTTATCATTACTGCTTGATTGAATTGATAACATGTTAACCTATGCTTTATTGTTCCACTGAGTCGATCACTCACTCCCACGTTACGGGACGGTGTTTGCAACACCAACCAGATTTGTTGAGTTCAGGTGTTGGCGATGCTTATGAAGCAGAGCTGAACTACTACTATGATGTTGAGGAGGAGTTCTCCTACATGTAATCTCTGACAGGTCTATGAAGACCTGGTATTGTATTGACGGGGGGCTACGGTACTTGGGATAGGAGACATTACACTTCCTCACATTTAGTATATTTTAGAACTGTACTTGTAATTATTTAACCTGGTAATGTTATCACACTCTGGAGACTCATCATAGTTTATATATTTATCTATCTATCACAGTCTTCCGCTTGCAAATTTAATTGTCTCTGGAGTATGATATGCTGTTTTGGCTTAATCTCACTCATGTTCAATGCACGAATACAGTCAACATTCAATCATCATTCATTTGTTGCATAAGTGATGTTCTGGAACTCGGGAGTTGAGTTTATGCTGGACCCCCGATTTTCAGGGCGTTACATACAAAGTCTAAAAAAAATTTCTAAAATTCGGATAATTAAGTCTGTCCAGAAATAAATGATTTCTGACTAGTATACACATAACTTAATATTGGTAAAGGATAAAACTATATTTATATTTTTGAATTATTTTTTACTGAAACTACACTTGTGAACCTACGACTGGGATTTTGAATTAACTTAAAAGGAGTTTTAATTAATTAGTTATGACTTTTGCAAGTTAAGTATTTTCTGCTTACTATTGCTGTCCAATTTAGTGTAGTATGCTAAAAATTCTTAAAAATTCTTTAAAGTCCAGATTTGGGTTATTAGTTCAATGTTAAGTCTAAATAAGATTATATATGATGTCAACATAATACAATGATCCCTAAATTTATATTTCTATTTTTTTTCTATCAAATAAGTGAAGAGATTTATGTTTGGTTCACTAATTTTAAAGACAACCATAGGTCCACAATTTTTAATCTAACCTGGCTCTGATACCAAACTGTCACGCCCTGAAATTCGGGTACCTAAATAAGGTATTCAGGACCCGAATCCCAAGGTATGAATTATGATATGATGACATTTATTACAATCCAGTTGATTCAATTGAATTCAGTAAATACTCAACGTCATCTAATAAGAAAATACACCTGAAATGTTTATTAGATTCAAATATTTTGATAGTTGTCCTCTCTACATCGAACTTGAACATAAACTAACCTAAGTAACAAAAAAAAAGAAGAAAAAAAGACTTAATTGAATTAAAAATAATCCTAATTCCAAAAGTAAAGCTAATAGTAGAGGCCCGCCTGCTCATAATATTCCAGCTCTGCACCTGTGCATTTGTTTTAGTTGGATGAGCATAACAGCCCAGTAGGGTCATTTCTTACCCAAAATTTAATATGTTCAGATAATATCAATTTTATAACAATGAAGGAAATAGAATACAGATAACGGATGTAATAAAAGAAAATGCAATGCATGTAATATTTCCATGAATACTTGTAACATTTAAATTATTTCTTACAACACCGTACCCAAGTGGATGGTCACGTTGCATTAACACCCATGCACTGGTACCTCATAGTGAGGGACCCATTTATATATTAACTGGTCAGACTACTGCTCCAATTGTACCTCTGACATATGTCCACGCACACAATTGTACTCATACGCCGTACACAAAGGAGACTCCAAAGGATCCAGTGGGTTCTAGGGTTTTTCACCCAAGGGACACGATTGCCCTACTTGTTGGCTTTAGGGTCTCTCACCCAAGGGACACGATTGCTCTACTTGCTAATTTATACACATTTTTTTTTAACAATTAAATAATCTATAGATAAACATGAATAACATGAACAATTTTAATATCACAAAATAAATGATTAATAATTTAATCAATCCAATTTACACTATAATGCAAGTTCTGAACAAGGTGCATAAATTTGTTAAAATATCATGTTCTACATGAGTTCCACCCTTGAGCAATAAATCTCACATTGAGTGGCTGGGGCCCTACCAAAATCCATGGTTACTTTCACATTCTCAGCTCAATTTCTAGTGGTCCAATATCAAAAGTTAGTTCAGCAATTTGGACGGTCTGATTGTCATACAAGCATTTCATGATGGACGGTTAAGGAGTCACCACCATATTAAAAATGGCAATAGACCATCATAATAGTGTTATTTAACAAAGAGGTAGAGTGTGGTAATAAATTCATACAACAAACCGAGTAAATGGTACAACTCAAGGTAATAATTTAAAAATGCAGGTATATGGTGAATCTATACACTACAGAACCTGAGAGGTTATGACCCTTTACACAATCCAGAGCCTTTGGTTCATTTATAGAATCCATACAGCAACTCCAATGCCCCACCATTCAATTCTTCATGAAAAATGGGAAAGCTACTCGCGCAAGTAGGATTTGAATCCTACTTGTGTGTCACGTGCCACACGAGTCACGTGTGTGAAATCTATTCCGTTCATCTGAGAGGTCATATTTTCTATATTCATTTTTCTGAAAATTTGACAGTTAAACTAATTAGGTGGACCATACTTGTAGTTGAATAAGAACATTGTTAGCTTTCATTCATTCATGGTGCCTAAGAAAAATAGACAGACTGTGCTCTTTTTATTTATTATATATATATATATATATATATATATATATATATATTTCTATTTGGGCACGTCAAAGATGTGGATTTTATAGTAGATTTCTCAGACTTACACACATGTGCTATCTTCCACATGTAGAGACGAGTAAGATTATAGTCATACTGGTATATCTCGTACTAACAGAGTCCCATTATAATAAGAAGATCTCCAGTACAAACGATTTGAAACATTACGGTCCATCAATTAAATAACTTCTAACCTTTAATATATGTGAAAAATCTAACCCATTACTAAGTTTATTAAACAATTAGGATCACTTACAAAAAAATACACTTACATTCACTCCTTAAATGGATAATACTATTTATCAACAGTTATAACTTATTTTCTATTTTTGAGGATATCCTGACTAGTATATAGGAATAATTTTTCATATAAGTGATATTCATGTTGTTTTAGATGTATTGGAAGGGTTGGATTTTGTATGAACTTAGTATGTCATAAATCTATTGGTGGGTGGACTGTAACTTATGGTCCAGCTTGATGGACTTGAAACCTTCTCCATTAAAGTAGTTTCTCACGGTGCATCCTCTGACTTCTCATGAGGAGTTATTTGATACTCTGACAGAGTATGACGATTGACACGCAGGCACTCTGAAATTGTAATTGTGGCATATAGTAACACAAATACTTTTATAAATTAAATTATAACTTTAGATAAATTATTTATTTATTTATTTATATATATTTTTTAAAAACTTATATTAAATATCAGAAATATAGAAATTCCTAAATAAATAGAATTCTATACATAATAATCAAAAAAATATTATTCTTATAAAAATGTTGGATTAAATAAACATAATTAAATAGCTGAAAATAATAAATTTCAGGATAAGATCACCTACCTTAAAAAAAAATCTGATGACTAGCCCCGCTTTAATCTCTCTCTTGATCTACAGAGCTCTCTCTCTCTCTCTATATATATTTTTTGATTAATTCCTTCGATTCTCTCTCTCTCTCTCTCTCTCTCTTTTTTATTTTTTTTATTTTTTTATTTTTTATTTTATAAAATGAATGCGTAATGAAAATGGAGGTATGGATTATGGGACGGTTTCGTTTAGTGGGAGGTTTCGGCACCCATTTACCGTACGAAAAGGAAGGAGAATGGGAACGTGGTTAGTCGGCGTGCGAAAGATATAATTTATTTTATTTTTTATTTCTTTAGATCTGGTGGGTCCCACTAGTAATAGTATAATCTACTCCGTCCATCATCTTGGCCTGGCCAAAAGAAGACGTAAGGCCAAAAATGAGGCTGATCCAAAACTCAGGTGGGCCACACAGAAGTGGACGGTGGGTTACTTCCTCTAAAAAAAATGGGTTGTTACAGTTGTTTGATTCAATTGGCCTAGCCTATGATGGTGATGGTTTTTTTTTATTTTTATTATTTTTATTTTATTTTATTTTAATTTCTAGTACGTGTTGTGGTATTTTTTTCTCCTTTATTTGATTATGTTGTTGGGATTTTGATGTTTTGCTTGATACGAGTTGCATTGAGTTGTGTTTTTTTTTTTTTTTTTTTTTTTTTTGAGAATTGGCAGGCATCATTGGAATGTGAAACAGATTTATCTAGTGTCAATTGTAGAGGAATCATTCTATCCTCTTTTTCTTCTTCTTCTTTTTTGGGTTAGTTTCGATCTTCTATGATTACTTTGTCAACTCTATGAATGGTTCATTGCTTTCCGTATTCTATGGTTTCCACATGCTTCTCTCTTAGTAGTTAGTTACTTGGAGTTCCATAACAATTTACTTTTTGTGGACAAGTATAGCAGTAGGGAGTACTATGTTAAAATGCTCCAAGCCATGGTCAGATAATTTCTTATGTTATTTGTATTCTTTACTTCTTACAGTTATGCATGACTTGCAACTTATTCACACAGATCTGAAGCCGGAAAACATTCTTGTTTCTGTACAATATGTGAAGGTGCCTGATTCTAAGGTGTACTTAAAACATGCATATTTAGGTTTACAATTTCATATGAGATTTTTATTGAAGTTCAACCTAGTAAATTTGTTTTCCATTTTTTTTTTTTGTTGAAATATGTATCCTCTGACATGCATCATCATCTCATTTATTATTATTATTATTTTTGTTTTTGTTTTTGTTTTTTTTTTTTTTTTGTGATTTATTTATGTTATATAGATATGTTATATGTATACAAACATGCTACAAGGATTTAGTTGTGTTTATTTTATTTGTATCATGTAGAAGGCTTCCTTCTACAAATGTTCAGTCACCTGACATAAATGCACTATAGTTCTAGAAATGAGAAGGTATTCCATTCATATGAGTTTTTAGACCATTTTCACCTTTTTGTCTAGAGAATTCCACACTTGGATGCTCAAACTACATTTTTCTATTGTTCTTCTTTTAACACATTTGTGACTGCCATTTTCAGAAAGCTTGCATTTGGTAGTTTTCTATGCTGAAGTTGGGCTAGCTTTCTTCACATCATAATTTGTTGCAACTTGTTGACAGATGTGTGAAGTCGTGCGGGATGTTGCAAACTATTTCCCAACGGCAATAATTAGTGGAAGATGACGTGATAAGGTACTGGAGCAATTAGCTACTTTGCATGGAAAATGATCCAATTTTGGACCTGTTTATCTAAGTTATCGTGCATTGCATTTCCATACACTTGGCATGCATGTACTGTTCATCTGCTAGGCATTGTCACAGATGGCACATGGCCCAAATATGCTAGTCAGTGCATGGTAGCTTTCGAGTGGACTTTTGGGATTACAAATGTTTTGAAGACGGGTATTGATGCTGCCAAGTTCCTTGCATATTAACATAGGTTTACCAAATTCATTCTATAAACCAAAGCTTAAACACTCTACAACTGAATGTTCAAACTCAGAGCTATTGGATGGTTGTAATGAATTCTCTATATCTTGGATCCCCATTCACATTGAGTTTGTGTTAGCATTATCATCTATTTTGAAGTCTCTGGGCTACTTTAACCCCTTTCTGTCTTGGTCACATTCTTGTTTTTTTTTTTTTTTTTTTTTGTTGTATTTCTTTGCTTTTATTGTTCTTTTGGCTGACGTATATATGGGGACTAATCCCTTCACACTCAGTCTCTCATACAAACTCTGCTATTTGTAGTTGGCATATGGTGGTATCAATGGTTGCAGGACAAATTGTAACAATGTCCGATTGTTCGACGCATTTGGAGGAGTGCCCTTTCAGTCAGGTCCATATGAGTCCATCCAAAAAAAAAAAAAAAACAGGGGCATGCATTGGGTACAT